>OX328123.1:84600522-85070522 GCA_946811695.1 Gonocerus acuteangulatus
GAGTGAGTGAGTGAGTGGTATTTGACAAATATATAGTAGATATAATCATTTGTAATATAAATGATAGAATATTTAGAATAGAATATACATGGGCGTATGTAAGGGGGCTGCAGCCCCCCCCCCCCGACATTTTGATTTGATGGTAAAAATGTGTAATAAAACCTATAAAAATAGATTAAATAAGATCACTTAGTTCATAAAAAATATTTTATTTATATTGTAATAGCGTTTAGTGGCCTAAAACTATTACAAGTTGTAAATTATTAGTGTTCCATACCCCGGAAATGGTCCCAGCCCCCCCCCCCCCCCGAAATGATACTCTATATACGCCCATGAGAATATATATTTCAAATTGGCTGTCTGGGGCTAGCGAGGAGATCACGTGACCGGCAGCAATGAGATCACGTGACCGCCAGCGCTGGCAAGCACCGGTAAAAAGTTAAACATGTTCAACTTTTGACTTTGGCTGGTAATCACCAGCCCGCTGGCAATTCCCAGCCGCTGGTCCTGGGTCAGACTAGGCTGCTTGCTGGTAATTCCTCAGCGGCTGGCTAGTAGCGGCTGGTAACCAGCCTAGTGTGACCGCGGCTTTAGTGGACCACATTTGGTGACTGGCTGCCAGATAGAAGATGTGCTTGCTGGTGCCAGGGCAATTACGCCCCGAAATAAACTTATTAAGCTGCATTTTCTCGATAAAGGGTCATTCCATATCAAGTGATCCAAAAACAAGGAAAAAATTTCCCTCATAGTTTTTGATTTTTTTTTAAATTTGGCTCATCGATAGTACCCCATAAGACAATTAAAAATCCAAATTTGTAGAATTTTATCTTTATTAGTTTTCGAGTTATGAATGTTTAAGTTTTTTAAGAAAGCACATTTTAGGACAGACACTTGATCATAAAATGTACCATAACTCCCAAACGAAATGAGCTAGAGAGGTGTGGTAAAAAGCATTCTTTCGTGTATTAAATGCTGATTAAAATGATATATATCATGGCCTATTTATGAAATTTTAAGGTAATTTTTAAAACTTTAAAATTTAAATTTCTCTTAAAACGTATGTTTAAAAATTTTCAAAAAAATTGTAATTTTTCTTTCATATTTTATCTCAGTTTTGTGTAAATTTCAAGTTGGGATCTCAATGGGATCATATTTATTTCCATTAATAACTTAATGAAAGGTAGCTTGGTATCTCGTTGGTACGTCCGCAATTAAAAACTTTCGGAAAATAAAACGAAATTCATCTAATATAGACACAAGAAAAAAAAAAACGAAGGAAAAAAGTCCTTTCGCATACATCTCGTTTTGGCTTAGTGTCCGAGAAAAACGCAAAAAAGTAAAAGAAATTATGAAAAGACGTCTATTAAAAGGGATTTCAATTTTTTATAAGTACATGTATCAAACCCACCCCTCCACTCACTCTTTCATCCCCACCTCCTTTACCCCCCTCCCCAAATATAAGAGTGAATATGCCTCAGATTTTGTGTGTAATAATGAAATATTAGGTCCGCATTTTTTGACCCCTCGACTTGACGCAGAGTCTTTCGACGCATTCCTCTATAATAAACTGTCGTCGTTCTTGGAGGAGATCCTTTTGGCACAGAGATTGGGAAGCTGGTTCCAAGTCGACGGTTGTCCAGCTCACTACGGTAGGGCCGTCCGAAATTGGTTGGGCATTAACTATCCATGGTGTTGGATTGGACCTGGTGGGCCGGTATCTTGGCCGGCTCGATCTTCAGACCTCACGCTCTTGGATTTCTTCGCTTGAGGACACATTACAGATTTGGTCTACTGGAAGCCCATTGACACAAAGGAGCACCTCATCCATAGCATCAGATGGGTCTGGGAGCAGATTACAGAAGAGCAATGCACAAATACCATCCAGTCGGTCAATGTGCGACGTGATGGCTTTATTGCTGCAAGGGGACAAATCATTGAACAGTTTGTAAATTGATTATTTAGAATTATTAGAAGAAGAAATAGTTATTTTATAATTATGTAGACGTCCCGAGTTAAATTTAAAATATTTTAAGAATTGAACATTTATTTTTATTAAGAATTTAAAGTTTTTTTTGTTTTGTGTTTTAGCACTTTCCTCAGAAGGAAAGTAGATATTTTAAATTATGTTGAACTTACAGCTTTTCATGGTGTCAGTTAATTTTTTCGAGCAAGAAATTTTGTTGTTTTTTTTTTTTTGAGGGGCGGGGAGGTGTGTGGGTAGAGGGAATGGAAGATGAAACGTACTTTTAATGATTTTTATATAGGAATTATGAAATAGTGCCTTTTCACGATTGTGTTTTAGTTTTTTTCGTTTTTCTCGGAATGGAAGCAAATCAAGATATACGCCAAAGGACTTTTTTTCTTTTTTTTTTTCATTCTGCATCGATTCCCAAAGTTAGGCCGTTTATTGGGGGGAGGGGACCCTTCGTATGTTAGATGGATTTCATTTATTTTTCTAAAAATTTCAATTTTTTTATGTACCAACATAAAGTTAATAATTAAAATAAATATGATCCCATTGAGATCCCAACTTAAAATTTATACAAAACTGAGATAAAATGTCAAAGAAAAATTACAATTTTTTTGAAAATTTTTAAACATACTTTAAGAGAAATTTAAATTTTAAAGTTTTAAAAATTACCTTAAAATTTCATTTTTCATAAATAGGTCATGATATATATCATTTTAATCAGTATTTAATACACGAAAGAATGCTTTTTACCGCAATTCTCTAGCTCATTTCGCTTGGGAGTTATGGTACATTTTATGATCAAGTGTCTGTCCTAAAATGTGCTTTTTTAAAAAACTTAAACATTCATAACTCGAAAACTAATAAAGATAAAATTCTACAAATTTGGATTTTTAATTGTCTTATTGCGTACTATCGATCAGCCAAATTTAAAAAAACATCAAAAAATATGAGGTGAAAAACTGTGGATCATTTGATATGGAATGACCCTAAAACGAAAGAATAAAAATAAAGTAAAAAAATAACTTGACAAAGAAAACAAATATCGGAACTTGTGTGCTTAAGGTTAGGTTTACTCTAGGATGTCCAAAGGGGTGGGGCTTATGGAGCCCCCTTTTCCTTCTTTTATTCATACCTCTGTACATAACATTTAGAAAAATAAGGGGAAAAATCTAGTCAGAAATACTTTCACCAATAATAATAATAAAAAGTCCGACTCGCAGGAACTGCGGTATTTTAGCACGGTTCCGGAGTGTCATTAGTAAAGGAATAATACCTAATTTCATTAAAATTTACCCATTTTTTAGCCAGCTAGAGAGCGAACAGAAATACTAAATGAGATGAAGAGAGTTAGCCGTTGAGGTGACGCGAAGTCAAAGGATGGTTGGGACTCGGCTAGGAGAATAAAGAAAAGTCAGATCTTCAAGCAAAACTCTATATTGGACGTTTAGGCTGCACTTTAGAAGAGCAGGTTAAGAAGGGCGGGCATGTCATAAATCTAACTACACCTGCCTTTCCAGCAAATGGAAATCTGCTATATCTTACTCTGGGGTAATCTGTTATCCAAGAGCTTATCAACATAGATCTATATCTTACTCTGGGGTAATCTGCTATCCACGAGCTTATCGCCATAGATGTGAAACCCTTAAAATAAAATAAATAAATAATCTGCTAACCTTTTCTTCAAGAAATGTTATAATAGAGTTCTCTGTAAAAGGTTTAATGAGTTCTATTTAATACATATTTTCCAATTATTATTAATAGTTATAATTTTAACTACTGGACTTTTCATACAAAAATTCATTTAATTACTCAAAAATATATTTCAATTTGAACCACCTCTACTTTCGTTATCTACGAGTTCTAAACGTGAAATCATTTAGTCGGCACCTTCGGATTACGTCATTTGGTCGACGTCAGAATCAGGTTTCCTATCTATGGAGAGAAGGAGGACACGAGTTTTTAAAAAAAAAAAAAAAAAAAAAAAAAAAAAAAAAAAAAAAAAAAAAAAATCCATTAATATGGTGTCCCTAACGTTTGTTAGGAATTTATGCAAGGGTGCACTCATTTTTTTAACACATCTATTTCTAACAACAGTAAATTGATTCTCATTTTACTTATTCTGTTTTACAGACAAATACTCTTTCCTAATAGAAGCAATTACAAAAATAAAAGCAATAAAAATTAAAGGAAAAAGGCAAAAATTAAAACGTGATTTAAACTACGACAAAAACTGGTTCAAAATAACAAAACGAACGTGTTTGAAGTTTTAGGCACTTATTTCTCCTATTGACATCGCATAATCAAAAATGTCTTTATAACATTTTTTGTACAGAATTTAGTAAGCTTTCGAATGGTTTTTATCCACTTACCATGATTTCACAACTGTTTTCGAGATATGAAGGAAAATATGCGACGTTCCCAAAACTTTTCATGTCTCTTAATAAAAGATTTTATTCTGATCCTTTCTTAACTCCAAACGTAACCAACATTTAAACATCTTTGTATGTATGAATTTCAAACATGCAGAAAATATTTTAACCGAATCCCATGATTCTAAGTAACCAAAACAAAAACTTGATTTAACAACTATTTTTCCGATTTTCTTGGAAACAGTTAAAGCTATCGCCTTAAAAATGGTTCCATTCGTTTTACTAGTCCAAGAAGCCTATAAAACGAGTACTTATAAGGATATGATGTAAGCGTAAATAATTTTTTTGCGCGAATTTTGCTCCAAAAAACGGTTGAGAATCATGGTAAACGGAAGGTTACTATTCGAAAGCTTACTAAATGCTCTACAAAAAAGGTACTGAAGAAAGTTTTGATTAGGCGAAGTAAATCGGAGAAATAAGTGCTTAAACTTTGAAGTAATTGATTTCGTTTATTTGAACGGTTCTTTTTGTCTGTTTTTATTCCTTGTTATTTTTTAATTGCTTATAGTTGGATATTGTATTTGAGAATAAAACAGGTTAAGTAAAATAGGAATACAACTTATTGTTAGAAATATAGAGAGAGATTCGAAGACCTTGTGACTTTTTCAACTGCCTGGATGGGTGGGCCTTTCTGGGGTTGGCCGACCCATCTAGGTAAGATCATAAAGCAAGACCTTTCTAGAAAGGTGAAAACAAAATAATAACTGTTTCTATTTTAATCTTTCCAAATGAGACTAGGGATAACGGAACCGCGCTAAGATGATGCAGGTCCTGCGAGTCGGACTTTTCTCTTTGACATGCAATTTTAAATTTTTCACGTAGGATGAAAACCTACCAATAACTGCTTCTACTCCTTTACTAATGAAACTAGGGATATCAACGGAACCGCGCTAAGATGATGCAGTTCCTGCGAATCGGACTTTTTTTGTTGTCCTACACCCCTTGGTTGGAGCCCACCCTTGGGAAAATAGGTAGTCCTCTAAATACCTTCAAATTTAAACGTTTAATTTTCACGAAAAAAAGGAATTCGCTGTTTTCCCCCAACGGTTTCTTTTGATATATAACAAGAACAAAAAGACAAATAAACATATTTTTAAGCTCCAAAAGCTAGGGGAAGTGTGTTACTGGAAACACCTTGAGCATCCTAAGGTTACTCAAGGTGGCCATCTCGCTTCTTGTAAGCTCTATTACGCTGGAACAGCAACATTTCAACCCCAACTTCTAACATACTCAGTAATTTGTTGCTAATTTGTTACACTATTTTCAAATTTGTTGCTCCAGCCGTTTCCGAGAAAACGTGGCTGTGCTAGCGTAATATTACGCCAGCACAGCCACCCCCGTAACTTTTGATCTAATTGTCTGACGAAATTCAGATTGATACCAGAATTTGTTGCTCTAGAATGACACCAATCACAAATTTGTCGCTCCAGCCGTTTCCGAGAAAACGTGGCTGTGCTACCGTAATATTACGCCAGCACAGCCACCCCCGTAACTTTTGATCTAATTGTCTCACGAAATTCAGATTGGTACCAGAATTTGTTGCTAATTTGTTGCTCTAGAATGACACCAATCATGAATTTTTCGCTCCAGCCGTTTCCGAGAAAACGTGGCTGTGCTAGCGTAATATTACGCCAGCACAGCCACCCCCGTAACTTTTGATCTAATTGTCCGACGAAATTTTTTTTTACATATCCTTCACCTACGTAGAACTGATGAAAAATTGATATCTTACAAATGAAGGTCTCTAGGTATTTGCCTTCACGTTTGCGGATTAAACTATATAACACGACGGATTAACCTTTTAAAATTCAAACTAACGCAAAACTGATGTTTCTACCATTTTTTATGTTCAAACATACATCGAAAAGGTATTTTTCTGATATTATTTTACGACCTGTGTATTATTATGATATGTCTTTTAGCACTTTTATAAGGAACGTTTTAATTAACGTTTTATTAGATTCTTCTCGTGAAAGACGTTTTTAAAAAGTTCTTTAAATCTGCATCGATCCTTTCTACCAGATAATGAAAATAAACCCGGTTCGATTAATTTTTTTTTCACACATCTGTCTCTTTATGCAGGGTGCCCGCATTGAGATGTCATAACTTTTGGGGTTTATTCTGCACCTCATTTGTAGTTCAGAGGAGCAGAAATGAACGTTCTATCTGAACATTTTGTCTATCTTAAAAAAAAAAAACAAAAAAAAAACACGGATTTCTGGTTCTTATCGTAAATAAAAACCACATTTTTAGGATTTACATTATATTTCCCTAATAAGAAACACCCGTTAGTGAAATATTGACTTGTAAATTAGAAGCTATACTAAGAGCCATATAGATGTGAACTATTGATTTTAATGTTTTCTTCAATTATTCAATATTTTCTTGATCAGCTATTTGTAGACTTACAGGTTTTATCTCCGTCTTAAAGGTTGCCTTATTTAATAAGCTTAAATGTGCTATCTCGTTGTTTCAGGAAAAAAGTTATTTGAATCTAATTTTTACTGATTCGTAAGTCAAAACCAGTAAATGTGCTTTAGCGTGAAGGAGCCATTCTAAGCACATTCTCTAATTTTACACGATAATTGTGGTGTCTCATCCTTCCCACACTACGTTCACACTCTTTTTGCTCTGATTAAGGGTGGAGAAATATGATAGAAGAACATATTGAAAATAATTATTCTAAACATAATTGAACTCATCAATAGGATCCATAATCAGCGCCAGCTCATGAAGACACAGAGACAAGACGTCCTCCGTATAGCCCTGGATTCTGATAGTTGTCGAGCTTATATTTGTAGGCAACAGAAAGGAGGACATTTTGAAAATCCTAATTTGCATGGCAATATTTCAAGAGCGGGGGGGAAATGAGTTACAGAAACATTTGTTCCACTTTTCTCAAAAACGGTTACAGATATTGTCTTAAAAATGGTTTCATTCGTTTTCTATTTTAAGAAACCTATTAAACGAGAAAATGCAAGAAAATGAGCTAAAAAATGTAAGCATTGCGATTTTTTCGCGCGAATTTCGCTTGAAAAAAAAGCTTTCCCTTCACTAAATTCCCCTTATCAATAATAATAATAATAGCCGAGGAATCATTGGGTTAATCTCCAGACCACTTTCGTTGAATATTCTGATAGCGACATTTATTACTCCAATTCCAGAATCCACATCTGAAGAAGTAACGACTTGATCATCCACAAAATCAGTAAACAAATTTTAACAATTCTTACATTATTTATGCAGCACTTATTCATATTTTAATTAAATAAATATAAAGGCTGTGATTTTTATTTATTTATAAGTCATTCATAGATTATTACTAGGGACCGGAGTTTTAGGATAAAATAAGCACCCAATTAGGTATTTGCAACAGGCATAAGAGGCCTTTTTAGGTTTCTATTTAAAATTTCATTTTAGGTTTTTTAGGTGATAAAAATGTTTTCAATAGGTAGGTTCAAAGAATAGGCCTTTTTAGGTTTTTATTTAAAAATCCATTTTGGGTTTTTTTAGGTGATAAAATTGTTTCAATAGATACGAAGAATAAGTTAATTTATAATTCATCAATAAATATGTATATATAAGTGACATAAAAATAAACAATAAATAACATTCGAAACGAAAAAAAAGACGAGCAAATAAAAATGATGAAATATAAGTTATTATTTTAAAAAAAAGAATAAGTAGGCCAAATATTCAACAAAATATTTATTTAAAAAAAAACAAAGTGAATGAAATTTATTTAAATAAAATACATTTTATAAATAAAACGATGTTTAAAAAAAAGAAAGAAAAATAAATTAAATGATACAATAAAACATACATTAATAAAAAACATAAATAAGAACATAAAACAAAACAATTATTTAAAGGAGATTTTGAAGTTTCTCTGCTAAAGAGTTCCAACTTCTAAAGAACATCAGGAAGAATTTCACTGCCTATAGAAGGGTATTTAACTAGGTTAAAAATGAAATAATTAAATCTTGTAAAAATTTAGAAGGGAAAATATGAAACTAAAATAGGTATTACCCCTTGTTACAGTAAACTACCATATAGGTGCCTAGGTTTTCGACGGCGAAATTCTTTCTGTTGTCTTAGAGAACCGTCTTAAAAGCGGAAAAAGATAAAGATACACCCGTTTACGTCACAAGACGCAATTTTCCAATGAGATTAGGAAGATCTAAGAAATGTGCTCTTAGGAATGCGAATGCAGCATGGATCTCGTTGTTCTGGAGGAGCATCGAAGCTTTAGAAATGGCAGCTGCTTCATTCATATCCAAAGCGTCAACAATTGTTATTATGTTTTCCTCAGCGCATTAAAATGGGGCTCTGGGGGAAGCGATACTCCTAGTAAAATTTCCGGTACTTACGTACTAGTTGCACCGGTGTCGAGAACTGGCTCCCAGTCAGTGATCCGGATCAGGCAATATGGCGACTATTTCAATATGGCGACCTATTATTAAGACCAAGACCAAGTCTTAATATTATCAACGAGTTGGATTGACTAGAGTTTCGATTATCCTTGAGCAAGCCTAGCGAGCGGAAACACGTAACAATTCTGCCATTAACATAAGTCCTTTTAATTTACTAGATTACTTAACATTAGATATTATTTTAATTTAATAATTGCTAATGTTATGTAATCTAATGGCCAAGAGTCGGCGCTAGTTTCCAATATTATGGCGCAAATGCGCCGTAAAAAAAATTGCTATGCGTTTCCGGTCGGTATGTTCGCTCAACGTTATCGAAACTGTAGTTAATCCAACTCGTTGGTAATATTGATCACTGTTTTTTCGGTGGGAAATGGGTCGATATGCAATTTAATATTGCTTCAAACGGGTCTCTATTTTCTTTTCTATTTCTTTGTCGCCATATAAATTCTACAAGATACGTTTCCAGGTGGTGCCTCGCTGTGCCCCTATGTCTTTTGTTTCTCCATTTGGCACTCCCCCACATTCTTTCCACGGTTTGAGTATGAGCTCCTGTTTCTGGGTCAATGAAATTGTAACGGTGATTAACTCTAGCATGTTGAAAACCTGCAATTTCGATAGCATTACTCTGATAGCCTTTCCAGCTATCAGAGTATATGATGCTACCATCCGCTATATTTTCGATGATTTTTTGCAGAAGCGTTGAGCCATTTCTATTTTCAACACTCACAACAAACGAGTCTTTGGTTTCCCTGCAAATGCCACCAAACACCCACTGTTGTGGTAATATACGGCCACAATTATTTTTGCGTTTAGTAACAAGACTTTCGTCCACTTCTACAATGCAGCCTGGTCCACCTATCTTCTTGTTTTCTCTGCTCTCCATATCTAATGTACACAATTCTCTCATATAATTATTCCAGTCAATCACTGTTTTATCAGATATGTTCAGATTTTTTTTGCAGAATGTAACTGATGTCAGCTCCTCACACCACCAGTATATAAACCTTATCGCTGTGACAAAGGGAATTCTGCTTCCTTCCAGCCAGGTGTCCGTTCGAAGGCCGAATTGCTTAAAACAGTTTGCTACATTGCACTTCCAAAAGTCCCTAGTACCGAAATACAGTTGCATAGAATGTGAATTGGGACATTTCCTTTCTTGGTGCAAAATATTGCGTTGCTGCAAAAATGCAATCGCATCTTTTTCAGTTGTGGGTAAATTCCAAAGACTCATTATGACCTTGGAAAGAACAGCACCAAGGACACAAATTGGCTCTAAAAACAAACAACACTCAACTCACTAAAGCAATAAATTTTAAAGGAGACGAATTTAAGAGCAAGGCACTCAAAACAATCAAGACTAGAGCGGAAAAGAGAACAACCAATGAAATTGCCCAAAAGACCAAATTGCTCAACCAATAGAAATGATAGATGTTTTCATTTCCGCTCTTATAATGGAGATAACCTCATAATCTAATCTAATCATTAAATTAAAATAATTGTAATGTTAAGTAATCTAGTAAATTAAAAGGACTTATGTTAATGGCAGAATTGTTACGTGTTTCCGCTCGCTAGGCTTGCTCAAGGATAATTGATAATCGAAACTCTAGTCAATCCAACTCGTTGATAATATTAAGACTTGGTCTTGGTCTTAATAATAGGTCGCCATATTGAAATTGTCGCCATATTGCCTGATCCGGATCACTGACTGGGAGCAAGTTCTCGACACCGGTGCAACTAGTACGTAAGTACCAAATTTCCCTTATGGAGGAAATAGTTCATAGAATTGTATCTTCTATTTTAAAGATTAGGTCTGTCTAGGTCATTCCCTCATTATTTAGGTGATTTTAGGTGATATCATCCTGACTAGGTTTTTTTAGGTACTTCCAAATTTGCATGAATTATAGTACAAGACGCGAATCGTATAAAAAAACCTATCATTATCATGTTTAGGAGAACGGAAAAAAATAGGTGAAAACCTAAGAATCCGGTCCCTAATTATAACAGAGAAATGTATGTAATTGTTTCTATTCTAATAACGTTGACAATGTTAGTTAACATATTGAGTCTACGAAAGGTGTTGTTACCAGATATGTAAACAAAACATCACGTGGACAAGCTAAGAGAGTTAAGAATAAGGGAGGAAGCGGTGAATTACCTGTAGCTACTAGGTATGGTCAGATTCCTGTGAAGGCTGATTCTTATAATCTCCCGTTCTCCGGTATGTCACTGTTTAGATGTTTGTTTCTTAAAATATAAAAATAAATGTTTGTATTCCAATCTTTACAGATGAAACTAGGGATAAGAACGGAACCGGGCTAAGATGACGCAGTTCCTGCGAGTCGGACTTTTTTTAGTTTCCTTGTCAATGTTTTCATAGCAGTCATAAGGGGAAAAAAGATTTGTACTAAAAGTTATTAAAAAAATAGAAAACAACTTTTTACAAATACAAATTTTTTTTAATGCGCTTAAAAACTTTAACTTTCAAAAATGTCATATAATTTTTCACATTATTATAAAAAGGAAATGGTTAATTTATTAGAAAAATCAGTCGCTCGTTTGGTAATAATACAAAAAGTTGAATAAAACTTTAAGTAAAGAGAAATCAAATACATTTTAAATCTCTATTTCAGTTTCAAAATTTTAAATCATCAGTATAAATTATTGAGAGGTTGTAAAAAATAACGTTTTCGATGTATTTTAGCACGTAGAAATTCAGTTTTGTGTAATTTTGATTTTTAAGAGTTTCATCCGTAAAACAATAAATAAATAAAACAAAAAAACATGTTAAATAGTTTATTTCGCCTAACCGGATCCGAACATCTAGAGCCTTCAGTTGTAATATTTTCAAATTGTTCATCACTTATACGATTTTTTTTTTTAAAGCTACTTTAACATGGATTGCACTTTCCATAAGGCATTTATTTTTGTCTGTTGCATTGTTATGTTGTTATGAAGCACATTCATAAATTCAACAATGTTATCAGCACAATTTGTTCGCATTCTGGTTGCTTTTCAGTTCTATATAAACAAGGTATAAAAAGCTATTTGTGTAAAAAAGGTACGTGGTAGAAAAAAAAACAAAAAACGATTACAGTTTTCGAATAAGCACACCAAATTTAGTACATTAGACCTATTTTGAAATAATAGTGATCGGGCTCAATCTAGAGCAACAAATTATGGTACCAGTTTGAATTTCGAGAGACAATTAGATCAAAAGCTACGGGGGTGGCTGTGCTGGCGTGATATTACGCTAGCACAGCCACGTTTTCTCGGAAACGGCTGGAGCGAAAAAATCGAGATTGGTGTCATTCAAGAGCAACAAATTATGGCACCAGTCTGAATTTCGTGAGACAATTAGATCAAAAGTTACGGGGGTGGCTGTGCTGGCGTAATATTACGCTAGCACAGCCACGTTTTCTCGGAAACGGCTGGAGCAACAAATTCGTGATTGGTGTCATTCTAGAGCAACAAATTATGGTACCAGTCTGAATTTCGTGAGACAATTAGTTCAAAAGTTACGGGGATGGCTGTGCTGGCGTAATATTACGCTAGCACAGCCACGTTTTCTCGGAAACGGCTGGAGCGACAAATTCGTGATTGGTGTCATTCTAGAGCAACAAATTATGGTACCAGTCTGAATTTCGTGAGACAATTAGTTCAAAAGTTACGGGGATGGCTGTGCTGGCGTAATATTACGCTAGCACAGCCACGTTTTCTCGGAAACGGCTGGAGCGACAAATTCGTGATTGGTGTCATTCTAGAGCAACAAATTATGGTAACAATCTGAATTTCGTCAGACAATTAGATCAAAAGTTACGGGGGTGGCTGTGCTGGCGTAATATTACGCTACCACAGCCACGTTTTCTCGGAAACTGCTGGAGCGACAAATTCGTGATTGGTGTCATTCTAGAGTAACAAATTAGCAACAAATTATGGTACCAGTCTGAATTTCGCCAGACAATTAGATCAAAAGTTACGGGGGTGGCTGTGCTGGCGTAATATTACGCTAGCACAGCCACGTTTTCTCGGAAACGGCTGGAGCGACAAATTCGTGATTGGTGTCATTCTAGAGTAACAAATTATGGTACCAGTCTGAATTTCGCCAGACAATTAGATCAAAAGTTACGGGGGTGGCTGTGCTGGCGTAATATTACGCTAGCACAGCCACGTTTTCTCGGAAACGGCTGGAGCGACAAATTCGTGATTGGTGTCATTCTAGAGCAACAAATTATGGTAACAATCTGAATTTCGTCAGACAATTAGATCAAAAGTTACGGGGGTGGCTGTGCTGGCGTAATATTACGCTACCACAGCCACGTTTTCTCGGAAACTGCTGGAGCGACAAATTTGTGATTGGTGTCATTCTAGAGTAACAAATTAGCAACAAATTATGGTACCAGTCTGAATTTCGCCAGACAATTAGATCAAAAGTTACGGGGGTGGCTGTGCTGGCGTAATATTACGCTAGCACAGCCACGTTTTCTCGGAAACGGCCGGAGCAACAAATTTGAAAATAGTGTAACAAATTAGCAACAAATTACTGAGTATGTTAGAAGTTGGGGTTGCTATGTTGCTGTTCCAGCGTAATAGGGCTCTTCTTGTAAGCAGATACTACACTTGGTCTAATATTGACTTGCCCTAACTCTCATTGTCAGCGGTTCAAATCATCAAGTAATGACACATAATACGGATAAATTATTTTGCTTGAATTACTGACACAAACGAGAACAGGACGACATTGACGGAACACGCAATAAATAGAAAACATAATTTTAATTTTACAGACGTTGATATTTTAAATAAAGAAAGGAACACATAAAAAGGAAGACGAAAGAAAATATTTATATAATTAAACACTTAAAAACAGCCATAAATAAAAAAACCGATTTAAAAAATGTCCATCAAATTTTCCATGGCATTATAAATTAAACACCATGAACTATTTTAAGCATGCAAGAATAAATTTACTTTTGATCTTTTCTTCTGATTTATCAATCTCTTATTTCCTTTTCCTGACTGTTCAATTAGTATAAAACGTGGGTTTTAATTTCTAGGACGACCAATCTGATTCAGGGAAAGTGAAGAAAAGTAAAAGGAAGAAAGAAAAAGAAAAAGATAAAAAATCGAAGAAATTGGCATCTCTCCACTCAGGCTTAGAACAGCCTTCTTCGTTGTCATTGAAAAAGAAGAAAAAGGGGAAGTGATAAATAAATTATTAATTGCCTCAAGAAGCTTGGTTGATAGCAAGGGGGGGAGAAAAAAGAAATGGAGCAAAAATAATTTCACATTATTTAATTTCGTTTGCTTTCATACAAATTTATTTGTTCTCAGAAATTTTAATTTTAATTTTAATTTTTAACGTCCATTTATTATTAACAACGAATTTTAGGACGGGTTATCTATAGGTTACCACCCTTCTCTAGCCAGAATGGGGTTGATGCCTTTTCTTTTTTCGAATGAAAAGCCACCACCCCTAGTGGGAATCGAACCCACGACCTTTGGCACGGAATGTTAAGTGCTCACGCCTTAACCCTCACGGCCATCGGGTCTCCTCTCAGAAATTTATTTCAGATAAAAGAGATTTAAATAAAGCTGGTGATTAGATTTTATGCTTCTTTATCCTGTAATGATTGGTTAAGGTTTTAGGACAAATAATTTAGATTTTTTAGCAGATTTCGAACAAATGTAGGTGCTTTAAAGGTTGAACTCAGTAAAGGATTTTTGAAAAATCTCTTTAAAACTTCATATCGATTCTATGTTAAAATAATGTATATAAAATATCTAATATATAAAATTCTCATGGCTCAGTGTTTGTGACCAAACTCCTCCGAAACGGATTGACCGATTTTTATGAAATTTTGTGTCTGTATTGAGTGGGACTCATTGGGATTCGCAATGCCAATAAATAAGTCACCAGGCCAAAAGAAGTCTGTTTGTGGCTTTGAATTGGGCACGGAGTGTGGCTCATCTTATGTGGGAAGGACTTCTCGGAAGCTAAGGGAACGGTGCAAAGAGCATTTACGAAAAGGGGAGTCCGTTATCTATGAACACCTTATAAAGGAGAACCACCTTAAGGCCCCTCATACGATAACCCTATTAGCTAGAGAACACGACTACAAAAAAAAGTAAAAATATTAGAAAACATTTTTATACAATTGGAAACCAGCAAGAAGGATAATTTAAACATCCAAAGGGAAGTAGTGTGCCCTTTTTAGCGTGGTTCCTCCCTCCCCCATAGGGAGGAACCCCGCTGATAAGGTTGATCTCATGACGCAATCTGGAAGTGCCGACTAGAAAATTTTGCGTTTCAGAACCCCTGGAGACCGAAAATGATAGTGGTTAAAATTTGTATATATATATATATATATATATATATATATATATATATATATATATATTTGTCTGTTCGCTCTGTAGCTCCCAGACGAATGGTCCAATTTTGATGAAATTTGGTACAAAAATCTGTCGTCCAATTTGAAAGGTCAAGTTCGTTAACCAGCAAAATCCGCCCACTGGAAGATGGCGTTTGGGGCGAAATTCTTGCAAAAAAATCGTAACGCTTACGTTTTTGAGTTCATAAACTTGTAAGTACTCGTTTTATATACTTCTTGGGCTAGAAAACGAATGAAACCATTTTCAAGGCGATAGCTTTAACCGTTTTCGAGAAAATTGGAAAAATAGTTTTTGAATACCGTTTTTGGTTTGGGTATTTAGAATCATGGGATTCAGTTGAAACATTTTCTACATGTTCTATTTTCACTAAAACTAATATGTTGAAATTTTGGTTACGTTTGGAGTTAAGGAAGGATTAAAATAAAATATTTTATTAACAGACATGAAAAGTTTTGGGAACTTCGTATACTTTCCCTAATATCTCGAAAACTGTTTGAAATATTGGAAAACGGAGGGTTACCATGCGAAAGCTTACTAAATGTTCTACAAAAAAGATTCTTAAACAATTTTTGATTAGGCGATGTCAATCGGAGAAATACGTGCTTAAACTTTGAAGTAATTGATTTCGTTTATTTGAACGGTTCTTCTTGTTTGTTTTTATTCCTTGTTATTTTTTCATTTCTTATAGTAGGATAATGTATTTGACAATAAAACAGATTAATTAAAATAAGAAAAACAATTCATTGCTAGAAATGTACCGTATGAAATGTCAGTTTTGGATTTGCCGATTTCCTTCAAATGACTTGAAACTGTCGAGGCTCCTACTCCGAGTTCTTTGGCATGCTCCCTAGTGTTTGTAATTGCTTATAGTAGTCAAATGTATTTGTCAATAAAACAGGACACGTATAATTAGAAACAATATTCAACTTCACACAGTTACGATACTATGAGGGAATAGAGAGTCCGTTCACTTCCTGTAGGTCCACAAAAAATGTACCTGCTACGAGTTAATCCTCAAGAGTTGTAAATATACCCCAGGTATCTGCCGACACAAATACAAAGCCTAGTTTGGATTTGGTACTTACAATCATGGGATTCAGTTCAAACATTTTTTGCATGTTTGAATTTCATCAAAACTAACATGTTAAACTTTTGGTTACGTTTGGAGTTAAGGAAGGGTTAGAATAAAATATTTTATGAACAGACGTAAAAAGTTTTGGGAACTTCGTTTACTTTCATTAATATCTCGAACGTGGCTGGGAAATTATGATAAGTGGATAGAAACTATTTGAAAGCTTTCTAAATTCTCTACAAAAAAGATTCTGAAACAATTTTTGATTAGGTAATTTCGATCGAAGAAATAAGTGCTTAAAACTTCAAATACGTCTGTTTAGCTCTTATGAACCGTTTTTTGTCGTTCGTTTTGTAATTTTTGTCTCTTTCCCTTAGTTTTTTAATGCCATTTATTTTTGTAATTTTTTATGTTACGAAAATGTATTTGTGTGTAAAACAGGATAGGTAAAATGAGACCCATTTTCTGTTGCTAAAAGTAATGAAAAGTTTTGGGCAATTCGTATACTTTCATTAATATCTCGAAAACCGTTGAAAATCTTGGGAAGCGTAAGGTTACCATTCGAAAGCTTACTAAATGGTCTACAAAAAAAAATTCTGAATAAAGTTTTGAAGCGATGTCAATCGGAGAAATTAGTGCTTAAACTTTGAAGTAATTGATTTCGTTTATTCGAACGGTTCTTTTTGTCTGTTTTTATTCCTTGTTATTTTTTAATTGCTTAAAGTTGGATAATGTATTTGACAATAAAACAGATTAAGTAAAAGAAGAAAAACAATTCATTGTTAGAAATATAGCTTGCCAAGAGAAAGAGATTCGATGACGTCTTTTGAATATTATCAATTGACTTTATTCTGTTGGTTTTTTATTTTATTTTTTAATTGATTTTATTTGTAGAATTAGTACTACAGTAGACGAACACAAGAAACTGTGAAATTTTTTGATATTTTTCAATGCATTGAAACGTACTAAATAGGAATCTCTTGAAGAGGATTCTGGGGTCTGGCGGACCCGACCAGGTAAAGTCATAAAGCCTTTTGAACAAAGGCCGAACCAAATATTATCTGTTTCTATTCTAAGCTTTTCAAATGACAAAAGGGATATGAACGGAACCGCGCTAAGATGATGCAGTTCCTGCGAGTTGGACTTTTTTTTGTCAGGTGAACCTCTCCCGTCGTTTATGACTAGTCCCACCCTCACCAGTCCTAGCCCGAACACAGCCCTGGTAACAACTATCACTGCACGGAGGTAGATATAACTTCACATTTGTAATTATACATATATTATATAGTTAGCAAAAATATTATGTCCCTTTTATGTATATGGATGTGTGTATATGTGAGTATGTGTGTGTGTAGTCGTATGTATATAAATGTATATGTATCCTTGTGTGTTTGTGTATGTATGTGTGTATATGTATATATATGTGTGTATATATATATATATATATATATACATGTGTGTATATATGTGTATATATATGCACATATATGGTATTATAGCTATAGTAATAATAGAATATAAAGTTATATTATTTTAAACTTCATTTAGACACCTTAGTTTATGAATTTGTAATTATTTACTAAAAAATTGTAATCTATAATATTATGTTCCAATTTATACTATTACCGTTTGCTTCATATATTCTAACTATTAATTATAACATTATGTTCCAATCTATACTTTCACCGTTTGCTTTATAAATTCTAACTATTAATTAGACTAATTACTGTCCAACAACAGTCAAACAACATTAATTGTTAATAAGGAGTCAAACAATATTTTTTTTTTTTTTTTTTTTTTTTTTTTTTTTTTTTTTTTTAACGGCGCATCTACATCTTGGCCATTAGCGCCGGTCAAACAATATTAATGCATGTTTTTATGTGTTGTTAGCACCTGATGATGGCACATTTGTGTTGAAAGGCCTAGTGCAAAATAAAGTAAATTTGTGGGAAGACTGAATTTTGTTTCATATATGTGTATATATATATATATATATATATATATATATATATATATGTATATATATATATATATATATATATATATATATATATATATATATATAAATATATATATATATATTAATTCGTCTGAATGATGACCCAATATTGGGCGGAAGCTGAGCATAGGAAGAAGTGGTGTAGCAGCTCCACTCAGAGACAGGCGAAGCTGTTCCTTTCCTGTGTGGACAAGAAGAGGACGGAGACTCTCCTTAATCTGTGCAGGTCCAAGGTAAGACTAGTAACAGCTCTTCTTACAGGTCACTGTAGAATGCACCGGCACCTCTACTCTATGGGGCTTACCAGGACATCATGGTGCAGACTGTGCCTTGAAGATAACGAGACGCCGTACCATATCATATGCAGATGTCCAGCACTTGTGGCGAAGAGATACCTGCATTTTGGTGCAGACTTCATAGATGACCCTAGAAGGCTACCTGAATTGAACCTTCGGACTCTATTAAGGTTCATCTCGGATACGGCGCTGTTGGTGTAACAGGCTGGCTTGTCGGGTGGCACAATAGGCCTTGTTGGCCTCGTTTCACCTCCCCTTTCTCCGCGCACCCGCCTTAATAATAATAATGACCCAATATATATTTTTTCATTTGTTCTTCCACTGAACTTCCGAAAAAAAAACCAGATAAATTTGAATATAAACCTGAACTTTTTAACATTTCCAACAATTTTTTTAATGCTATAGAATGCAAAAGAAAAAGGAATTTTTCTGATGCTAGTATAGAGTCAATGTCACATAAAAAAGTTAAATTGGATTCAAAATGGTTTAATAAAGACACTAAAGGTAATGAAAAGCGCAAAAGAGATCAAAACGATAATCCTGCCAAATAACAGAAAAATGCGAAAAAACGAATGTTGGTACAGATCAATATAAAAAACTTCTTTATCCAAAATAGATTTTCAAAAAAGGAAACCGCGTTAAATGAACATATATTAGTACAAAAGAGAAAACAGGAATTACCAAAGGAAAAGGAGAAAGATTTTAACGAAATAAATCGATATTTTACTTTCCATTACCATCCTTCAATAGCTAATAGACTGAAACTAATACGTAAAGACGTCGGTAAAATAGGTTGGAAATATGGTCATAAAATTGAAAATGTTAAACCGACAGCCCCAAAAAACAATATATTCAAAATTCGTTGTAACGATTGCAACTCATGCTATATTGGGAAATCAGAACAACTATTGCAAAAACGAATTGTACAACATGCTAAAAGTATAGACACAAACGAGAACAGGACGACATTGACGGAACACGCAATAAATAGAAAACATAATTTTAATTTTACAGACGTTGATATTTTAAATAAAGAAAGGAACACATAAAAAGGAAGATGAAAGAAAATATTTATATAATTAAACACTTAAAAACAGCCATAAATAAAAAAAAAGAACTATTTAAAAAATGTCCATCAAATTTTCCATGGC
Organism: Gonocerus acuteangulatus; assembly: GCA_946811695.1. Lineage (NCBI taxonomy): Eukaryota > Metazoa > Arthropoda > Insecta > Hemiptera > Coreidae > Gonocerus > Gonocerus acuteangulatus. The sequence goes on from OX328123.1 coordinate 84,620,268, forward strand.
ATTATCGATACAATTAAAACAGCTGAAAGAATCGACAGAATACGGCCTTATTCATTACCTCAGATGACTTGTCAGTAATACGCCTGACTTAAGCCAGTACACATGACGAGAGGATTTCCTGATAAGGTAGGATAAGAATTTGGGTAAATTTGAAGACGAGGGTTGTTTGCGATTGTGGTCACTCTACCATTTTTTATATGGTTTAGAATAGACTACTGGCGGTAAAGGACTGCAGAGATTTGTGTAGATGGTAATTTGAAATCAGAATTTATTTTAACTTATGCATAACTCTATGGGGGGTGTAGGCCAAAACAGGAACATATTTATTGTTATTGAGTTAGTTAAATTTTGAACATGGGAATGATGAGCTGCTGCTGATGGTTGAATTGTTGAATGGTTTTGCTGGATCTTCATAAATGATAAATTAAGAGAGGTACCTGGTGTCTTGACGATTATGTGTTTAAGCATAATGTATAAGCCCTGTAATGTGCTGCATTTTCTTGTTTCTCCAATCCTGGTGGGCTGGCCAACACCATTCCTGCTCCCTTCGCTCGTCCTGGGTGGCTTAGATGTTTACTCCTCCATCATTGGTGTGTAAAACTTGGGGAGAGAAAAAAAAGATGCTCCACACTTTGTCTGCTTGGCGACTATATCTTCCGAACTTGTCTTTGCGTGCAGTTCGTACTGCCGGGGGCAAGTAGTTCCCGGGCACACCGCTAGGTGGCAGCACCTCACGGGGTAGACTTCTTACATATAATGAGCGGAGTTAAGCGAACAAACCGCCCACCTAAATTAGTTTAAGCTAATTTACAATTCAAAAGAAAAATACAAAATAATACAATGGTACATGCAAGTTTGTTGATAAATAGTTCAACCTACAAATACAGTTTCACAGAGGTGAGAAAAGTATGTAAACAAAAATACGATAATGAGAATAAAAACTTCTAATATGTGGCATTAAATAGGTGTACCAAATACAAATTGAAACTACTTCGAAAGAAAACAAAAATGTTTAAAATAAGGTCAAAGTAAACAAATTCCATAATGAAGAAGAATAACGAAAACAAAAGAGCCAAACTTGGATATTCAACTAGCTGAACGATCTTCCGTTTCAGCGTGAAATAAAGGAACAAGGGACGTAACTGCCCTAGTTAAAGTCTTGCCGGAGGGGGTTAAGACATCCACAACGCGAATGATTCCGTCGCGACCAGGGTAGGTGAATGTGACTCTTCCTACGGGCCATTGTCCTAGAAGTGGTCTTCTTTTCACAAGGATCACTAGGTCTCCCGATTTGATGATGGGTTGAAATCTTCCTGGGTGAATTCTTCAATCTGCCGCCCACCCTGAGGATCCCCTGTTCGTCGAAGAAAGGTGAAATGTGGACATAATCTGTCCCCTTTTTCATCGAGACATCCTTGTGCAACTTTTGTGGCATTGATGTGAACTTTAAAAGAGATACTTTGGTTTTGCCTTTGACAAGCGAGACCTTGACTTCGCCATCTGAGCTCATGGAGTGCAAGTACAAGGCAGCGCTGTACCCTTTTGATGATGCATCACAGAAGCCAACCAAGCGGCGAACAGCTAGGGGTTCAGTGATGTGTCGTGGAATCGAGATAGAGGACAGGACTAGCCAATCGGTTGTAAGTTCCATCCAGGCAGCTTGGAGATCGTGTGGGAGTTCTTCGTCCCAGTCGGTCTTCGCTTTCCAGACCTCTTGGAGCAATGACTTGGCGATGAAGACTACAGGAGCAAGCAGTCCAAGTGGGTCAAAGATACGCGATATTGACGACAACATGTGCCGTTTAGTGACCGGCCAAGGATGAGGGGGTTTGACCGAATAGGAAAAGGAATCATTAGATAAACGCCAAAGTAGACCTTATATTTTGGTGGAGTCGTCGATTCTGATGGCTACAGATTCGCTATGTTGTTCTTTGGCAGGAAGAAGCATCGGTTTCGGTCGAAGCCCACTTGCTTAGGGTAAATCCGCCTTTTGCGAATAAACAGCATAACTGGTTTTGAAGTAGAAGAGCTTCTTCTAAGGTGTCAGCTCCGCTGCACAGGTCGTCAACGTAGCAGTTCTCTAAAACGCGACTTGCGGCTAAGGGGAATTCTGACCCATGGATTTCTACAAGTCGCCTTACGGTTCGAAGAGCTTGATATGCGCTTGACTTAAGCCCATATGTTACGGTATTGAGCTCCATTACCTGAATTGCCTTGTTGGGTGAATCGCGCCACAGGATGTGCTGGAATTTTCTGTCTTCTTCGTGAATGACAACTTGCCGATACATCTTAACCATGTCCACACATAGAGGAATGGCATAGAGGCGAAAACGGATCAGAATGTTGCACAAATCTTCTTGTAGCTTGGGTCCCGATAGGAGTGCGTCATTGAGACTGTAACCTGATGACGAAGGGCATGACGCATCGAAAACTACCCTCAGCTTCATGTCGCCGTGGGGGCCCTCCTGCCAAACGCCATGGTGAGGGATGAGATACGAGGACTTAGTTGTTGCAGGAGACATGTGTCCGAGGTCCCTGTATTCCTGCATGAATTCGGAATATTTATGAAAAAACTCGGGATCCTTTCGGAATCTAGTTTCCAGAGCGTAGAAACGGCGGTATGCAATATCTCTGTTGTCGCCGATCGGAACGCCTTCCTTGAAGGGCAGTCTCACTATGAATCGTCCCTCGTCATCTCGAGAAAGTGTCTTCGAGTAAAATTCCTCGCAATAGGCATCTTCGGGATCGGTTCGGTCAACAGGTTTGGGCTCTTCAATCTCCCAAAACAACTTCATGTCATCCTCAATTGAATGATGCCTTTCGATAAAGAATGAGTGATGAGAAGTAGAGGGGTGATCATTCAATGTGCCGGCGATAACGAGTCCGAATTTGGTGGGCAACAATGACAAACCATCGATGTCAGAGGGTTTAGATGCGCCGGAAATAATTTGATGGAAGACATCTCCTCCTAACAGTATGTCGATGGGTTTAGACTCTCCAAATTGGTGATCGGCCAAGGGTAAATCCATAAGCTTGCTGGAAAGTGATGTTGGTAGGCTGATACTGGGCAAATCAGATGTAATGTGATCGATGACCAACAGTGTCACCTTTAACTCTGTGTCTCCAGCGAGTGGGCGTAAAACGCAGTGTGTGGATCCTTTCACTAGGTGTGCTGGTAGGGTTGATCCTGCGAGGCTTGTGATGGACACCTTGGAAGGGCAAATCTTAGCACCTATCTTCTTTGCGAGAGAGGAAGTCATGAAGGTATTTTGACTGCCCGAGTCGAGGAGAGCATGTGCGGTGTGGAAATCACCTCTTGAACCTCTAATCAAAGTGCGAACGGTTCCGAGGAGTACGGTGCTCCTTGAGCATGATTTCTGGGCTGAGCCAAAACCGATGAAGGACTTGTATTGAGTGTCTGCAACTGGAGATTGTCTTTTGTCATGAGCCGGTTCCCCATCCTTGGTGACTCCACGATCATCTCGATGGATCAGCGAATGATGTTTATTCCTGCAATACATGCAGCGAAATTTGGAACGGCAGTTTCCTACTCTGTGCCCTTTTTTTAAACAGTTGAAACACACCTTCCAAGAACGTATTATCGATGCCCGTTGCTCTACAGGAAGTTTCTTAAATATTTCGCACTTCGCACAGGTGTGGGCGCCTTGGCAGAAAAGGCATTGAACGGGCTTAGGACTGGTTTCTCGGGACTTAGAACTTTGAGAATCCGAGGAATCGCTGCTGGTGTGAAATGAAACCGCCTTATACCGCGGGGAGTTTCTGTTGGGGCAGCTAACGCTAGAGTTCGAGGAGGACCTACTACTTGAGCCTGTTCCTGATACATCCTGCGACATCTTGAGGGCGAGTTTCCTTTTGCGAATGAATGTTATTACGTCCTCAGTTTTCGGAAGGTCCTTGCTGGACTTTCGAGATAATTCGAATTGTTTCCTCGTTTCAGCGTCAAGAGCGCGCAGGGCTAATGTGGATAATATGAATTCGCAAGGATTCCCGAGTTTGAGAGAGTTAAAGGCCTCGATACTATCAGCAACGCCTGTAAGAAACCTATCATATTTCTGCTGTTCCGATTTGGCAGAGGCAACTTCACAATCCACGATGCGATGAACTAGAAGACGAGCTAATACTCGAGGGTTGTCATAGGTCTTTGTTACCTTCTCCCAAGCTTGATCGTAGGACTCATCCGCGATGGTGAAATTGGAAACTAATGACGCGGATTCTCCTTTGAGAGCTGCTATCAGATAATGAAATTTCTCAATTTTGCTGAGAGATTTGCGATCGTGTATCATGGAGCGGAACGTGTCTCTGAAGTGGGTCCATTGTAGGAGGTCACCTGAGAATGTGGGAATTGGGATCTTATCGAGCTCGGGACCGCGGGAGGTCATTGTTGGCAATTCGGTTTTTTCAGCTTTCCTTAAAGAGTCGCGGTCCTTGAGGGAGAGTAGAATGGCTTTAGCACCGATAATTTCAGACCGTAGCTTGCTGTATACCGCATCCCAATCTTTATTAGGGAAAATATCGCTTTCTCCCAAAAGCAGATGTAGTGAGTCGCGTTTGTCCCATGTGCAGCAGAATTCCTCCCACTCTTCCTTCGCGACGAGATATCTCGCCTCGAAGCTACGTATGTCGTCATCTGCGATATCGTTCAATGTAATGTCGCCGATTCCAATGATGTTGCGCTTTAAAAGGCGCATTTTGCGTTCAAGTGCGTTGGCTTGATTAATATAATCAGTGGATTTCGTCGCTTGACGCTTTTGAGCGTCATGATCTTCAGGCATATTCAAAACAAAACAAAGCAGCCAACCAGATCGAGCAGAAGCGGAGCAAGGAGTTAGCCAAACAAATAAAGGAATGAGAACAATAGAGCTAAAGGAAGAAGCAAGGATATAAATAGAGATAGAAAATGTTCAGGTACCAATAAGAACAACAAAATAAATAGAACTTGAGAAGAGAACGGGCTGAGCAGACGAAACATTAAAACAGAGTAAGATGATTGGATTACATTAATACAACAGGCTAAGCTAAAGTCAATTAAAACCATTAAAATAATCAAAAGCATTTAAAACACATCATACATAAGGTGACTGTCACGAAAAGAAACCAAGGAGAGTGTGACGTCACGAGAGCGGGGCCACTGTAACTTTACTTGGCAACCACTACCTCTATGGACTGAGTCTAGGTGGAGAAACAGCCATAGATTTAGAAAGGAATCCTCCTTTCTAAATCTATGGAAACAGCTAGCTGAGCGAAGCCTCCCTAGTTTGAGAAAACCATGAGGATCAGTCACAGTGGAAGAAGAATTGTGTTTTAAATAGGTGTTTATGTGTGGAATAACAAATGAATTGACTTTATGTGAAATAATAATAATACCTGTGTGATACATATCTAGAAAATAAAGATATAAATGATATTCATGAGAATCTTATTGTCTACCCAGATCATTAAATGATGATTGAAGAACATATTGTAATTAAATTAAAAAATATAAAGAATAAAATCTATAAGGTAATTGAGAGATGAACATGAGACAATAATATGAATAATTTAATAATATAATTGAATGTAAGTTCTCATGTTGGGCTAATGTCAATTACTTGAGTTAAATATGTCTTCAAACATTTATAGAAATTATTTAAACATTAAAATAGTCTAAGCAACACATTTGAAAAATGATCAAGTCTGATTTGGATCATGAAGAGAATTTTTAAACTGATTAGTTCATGATAATTAATACAAAATGGTATAGACTTGATGTGATTTGAAAATAATAATATTTTATAGCAATTAATTCACAAATCCATATCAATATATTTTTTATTGCCTGAATATAAGACAATTTTTACCAAAATTATGTAACTGATACAGATCTCTGCCCGGAGGACCATGTTTGCGATTGTGGTCACTCTACCATTTTTTATATGGTTTAGAGTAGACTACTGGCGGTAAAGGACTGCAGAGATTTGTGTAGATGGTAATTTGAAATCAGAATTTATTTTAACTTATGCATAACTCTATGGGGGGTGTAGGCCAAAACAGGAACATATTTATTGTTATTGAGTTAGTTAAATTTTGAACATGAGAATGATGAGCTGCTGCTGATGGTTGAATTGTTGAATGGTTTTGCTGGATCTTCATAAATGATAAATTAAGAGAGGTACCTGGTGTCTTGACGATTATGTGTTTAAGCATAATGTATAAGCCCTGTAATGTGCTGCATTTTCTTGTTTCTCCAATCCTGGTGGGCTGGCCAACACCATTCCTGCTCCCTTCGCTCGTCCTGGGTGGCTTAGATGTTTACTCCTCCATCATTGGTGTGTCCATTCTTCCGAACTTGTCTTTGCGTGCAGTTCGTACTGCCGGGGGCAAGTAGTTCCCGGGCACACCGCTAGGTGGCAGCACCTCACGGGGTAGACTTCTTACATATAATGAGCGGAGTTAAGCGAACAAGGGTTCTAGGCACCGATTATTTTGAATTTTTGCACTATATCGTATTTTGATGCAGTAAACACGAATCCGTTAAAAAAAACCTAAACCATCCTCCTAAAACATAACCTCCATAAAATCGGTATTCTATCCATAACCGCGAGTTGGATTGACTTGAGTTTTGATATCTTCTAGAGCGAGCGGAAACGCATAACAAGTCTGCCCAAAAGTCGTCCTAGACATTCACAATATAATGTACATGATTATTAATACGCTGTTTACGCAAACTTTTATAAGCTTTATAACAGTGAACTCTAGTGCTTAATAACTTCTTCCCTAGTAGAAAGCAATTTTTTTTTTAACGGATTCGTGTTTAGTGTATCAAAATACGATATGGTGCAAAATTTCAAAATAATCGGTGCCTAGAACCCTCGTATTCACATTTACCAGAATTTTTAATAAAATATTATTTGTTTAAAAAGTAAATTAATTTAGAGAATCGATATATGTTTATTATTGTGAAAAATTTGAATTTGGGATTTACAAAAAAATATTTTTGCATAGGAAAGCCAATGAAGAGGTGCGAACAAAGGCACGAAACATGTCGGGCAAAAGAGAGAAAATAAAGTAGTTGAACAATAACGAATGATGTTCTGCTTTATCGACCCCCTGCCATAAAAAAAAAAAGAACAAGTGAAATATATATGCATATATATATATATATATATATATATATATATATATATATATATATATATATATATATATATATATATTTCTAGGTAGTTGGTAACAGCTTATTAAGTCTTCAATAGTTTTGTATATTAATTACATTAAATGTAATTAAAATACAAAACTATTGAAGACTTAATAAGCTGTTACCAACTACCTAGAACATCTTAGTTTTCAACTTGAGATCTACAACATATATATATATATATATATATATATATATATATATATATATATATATATATATATATTTATATTTGTCCGTTCGTTCTCACACACACTCAAAAATGGTCCGATTTTTATTAAATCTGGTTTAAAAATACTTCGTCTAATGTAAAGGGTCAAGAGTGTTAACCAGGAGAATCCGTCTACCGGAACGCTGTTTTATGGGCGAAATTCGCCTGACTAAATCGTTGGTCTCACGGCTTTTTGTTTATAAGCTTTCAGGTACACGTTTAAAGGTTTTATAACACAGAAAAACGAATGAAGCCATTTTCAAAGCGGTATTTTTAACAGATGGACGAAAAAAGTCCAAAATTTCCACGGGTATTTTATTTTGTTTTGTAGAAAGTTTTCAGGGTATAAGTCCCATTTCCAATGCCCTGTCATACAATACCTTTATTATAAACATGCTCAATTTAAGAATTTAAAATAACAATACAATACAAATTTGCAAAATATCAAAGCACTAAAGATTTCGTCGTCATTCATGGGTTGGATTCGGCTTTCCTGACCGTCCCAAGACCAACCCAGCTTTTAATTAATTTATTAATGGGTACCTTGGTGCTAATAACCACTCTATTCCTCTAATGTGCCTTTTGGTCATAAATCAGATACCTCTGTCTCTCAGGGCCCTCGTGGCCTGTTACGGGACCGTTTTTTTTTTTTTTTTTTTTTTTTTTTTTTTAATAGCAAAATATCAAGAGTATTAAAAGCTTTTCATATCGTAACAGGAATAAGTACCAGGAATAAGCATATAAAAAAACACGTTCTAATTTTAGTGTTCCTGCGTGTCAGCCTCTCATTGAAAAAATCAACCGGACCCCAGAAACGAGAAATATAGCCAATTTGTGCAAGTAATTCCCACGATAAATAATTGCTTCAAAAACATTGCAAGGAAACAGAGTGCTCATCAATTCCATATTTCAATCAAGCTATATTCATTAGCGGAATCCCCAACTAAATTATCAGAATTCAACAGCCTTATGTAATAGCAACCTTCCAAATTTCCTGTTTTGCAAATATTTACCATATACAACTACAAATTAACATAACTAATCAATTGATCGTTCCTGCCATGTCAAAATATAGAATATGAAAATCGGTTCTTTTCAAGAGAGCAAGATAAAGCTTTAATAGTGATTCTAAAATCAACGCCTTTACAAGAGGACAATTTTACATATTTTTTCTATAAATATTATTAATCATTTTAAGCTGAAATTATGAACAAACTGTTTCCTGTTCTGAAATTGCTAAAAAATCATATTCGAGAATTGGTATCTTTTGCTAATAAATGATTTTTCTTGAATCGCCGTTTCAAATTGTCGAATGTGGTATTTTCGATAGTTTGCTGATTCCGATAGACTAATTTTATAAATATTTACACTACCAAACTAACGAATGTGACACATTCGACATTATTCAATGTACGAATTCTATAGTCTTAGTGGTATCTACAAATAAAATACCATTTTATACCATTTTCGTCAGTTTGCCAAGTCGGTTTTTGGTCTCAAAAGTATGATTATTAAGAACATACATTCGATACATTGACGAATTAATATTTTGAAAAATGGTCATATTCGATACTTCATGTAAGGCATTTCCGGCAATTCTAAAGAGGCCAGAGTTTCGTCAATTGGCCACAAGCCGTATCGTCTGCAATGTAAAAGTAAAATATCAAATTTGAAAAATTAGTTTCTTCATATTCGGTAGTTTGACATGGTAGGGATGGTTAGGGTTGGGGTTGTTCTCCTATATTTAATAATATTAATATTTAACATTTTAAAAGTGAAATTTGTGTTTATGTTTGATTGCATGTTCCAGTACAGCAGTTTTGTTGTAATAACAATAACATGTTGATCAATGATAACATAACATCCTAAGGCAAGCATAACTTATTCGGAAAATCTTATATTTATCACTTAATGACTAAAAAGTCCGACTCGCAGGAACTGCGTCATCATAGCGCGTTTCGGCACTTATCCCTAGTCTAATTTGGAAAGACTAAAATAGAAACAGTTATTATTTTGGTTCGAATTTTCTTGAAAAGGTTTTATGATCTTACCTGGATGGGTCGGCCAACCCCAGATAGGCCCCCGCACAGAGGCAGTTGGAAAGCCTTCGAATCTCTCTCTTTGAAAGCTATATTTCTAACAATAAATTGTTTTTCTTATTTTACATAATCTGTTTTATTGTCAAATACATTATCCAACTATAAGCAATTGAAGAATAACAAGGAATAAAAACAGACAAAAAGAACCGTTCGAATAAACGAAATCAATTACATCAAAGTTTAAGCACTTATTTCTCCGATCGACATCGCCAAATCAAAACTTTCTTCAGGACCTTTTTTGTAGCTTTAGTAAGCTTTCGAATGGTAACCTTCCACTGCTTACAAAGTAATATCAAATCCTCCCATTGATGGGAAATGTGCTTAAACGTAATTGCAGAAAGAACTGAAAGAGAAAGAAAATTTAGTATGTGTAAAATAAAATGAAATATTCATATGATTAAAAAGTGGAAACAAGCACATAAGAACAATGATACATGTACATAAGAAAAATAGTACATGTACTAGATAAAAGTTTACTTATTTTAGTATTTTTTGTTTTAATAAGCTGACTCAATCAGCAAGTGATTTGATAAAAATAAAAAATCTGTCACCCCTAGTGGGTTCGACTCCCACTACGAGTGAATGATTTTCATTTGAGCCCTGTTTTATGCATATATATATATATATATATATATATATATATATATATATATATAAAAGATACTTATAAGCATGTAAGTAACGCACACATATGAATATAAGTATATATACCTACTTATGAGATGGACAAAATGAAAGTGGTGTAAATCACCCTAAGTTTTGAGTAATTACCAGTTTTGTGAAACAATCATTTAAAAAAATCGGGTTTATATCATGTAATAGTAATAGGTTTTTAGTATTTTGTATAAGTTTTGTAGTATATTTGGAATTGTATAAATGCTCATCGTTTACGATATCCTTTATTTTACATAATTAATTTATTCAGACTCTGTTATTTAGATTGACTTTCACCACTGTCATTCAGATACATAAATAAAAAGTCCGTCACGCAGGAGCTGCATAACTAAGCACTTTCCTCAGAATTTGGGTAGTGTAGACTGCTTTCCAGAACAATTTGCTTAAAATATCCTACATAAATAAAATAAAAACGTGAATAGTTCTCATTTTGTAATGAGTAACTGATCAATTATTAATTTGCATCCAGAGTTATGTTTACACATGGTACCTACTACACTACGTAATAAATACAAAAATCCTCATATTATCGTATTTTGATCTAACGCAGGAACAGGATACAGTCACTCTAGTGGTAGAAAGCGCTCCTTGCGGCGGCTTTGTGAACCTACGTCTGCCGGCTTTTCTATTCAAATATATTACAAATTAAACCCCCGCTTTCCGATTGACCGATTCAGCTCATTTTTACAACACTTCTTTCTCATGAGTTACCCACGACGTATACAGCGTTTCGTTACAATACAGCAGAAATTACGACCGGTATGAGTATATTAGGAATTTGGGTCCGGAGTAAACCCCCCCTTCTAATGAACCGATTTAGTTTCTTTTTACAACACATATTTACCTGTAGATTACCACTACGAATACCGAGTTTCGTCGAAATATACCAAAAATCACGGCTGGTAGTGGCGAATTGGTATTGTGGGTCCGGAGTAAACCCCCCCTCCTAATGAACCGATTTCGTTTATTTTTACAACACATATTTACCTGTGGATTAGCACTACGAATACCGAGTTTCGTCGAAATATACCAAAAATCACGGCTGGTAGTGGCGAATTGGTATTGTGGGTCCGGAGTAAACCCCCCCTTCTAATGAACCGATTTAGTTCATTTTTATATCTCACTTTTCTCTCTATATTAACACTACGAATACCAAGTTTCGTTGAAATATAACAAATATTACGGCTGACATAGTCAAATAAGTGTTTTGGGTTCGGGGTAAACCCCCCCTTCCGGTGGACCGACTTTGGTGGTTAACGAACTCGTTCAATCGTTTGCTAATTGAATGCTATATACCAAGTTTCGTGACGAAAAAACAAAAACTCTGGCCGCTATCGTGTTAACAGACACACATATATATATATATATATATATATATATATATATATATATATATATATATATATATATATATATATATATGCATATATATATATATATATATATATATATATATAGATATATATAAATTTTAACGGGGGTCATTTTCGGTGTCTACTAGGTAGGATCGATAAAGATTTGAAGAAATTTTTCAAAAATTCCGTCATGAGTCCAACCTCAATAGCTACTTTCCTTCCGAGGAAAGTGCTAATATACATTTTAGCGAGGATCGTTTTCGATATCTAGTAACATTTTATCCCACGTGTGCAGTTGATATTGCTTTAGTGAAATAAAGAGACATTTTTTTCCTTGTAGTATAAATAATGATTCTTATGCCTCATTCGGATAAAGAAAAAAAAACCTCTGTAAATAAGAATATAAAGAAAATATAGAGTAGATAGGTACTTAATCATTTGGATAGGCAATTAACAGGGATTTTCTGTGAGCTTTTGACCTATGACGTCAGGCATACATTGACAATTTCTTGGACTTACTAAGAAGATATTTTGAAAAGTTTCTAAGCATAAGAATGGAGTTTTTGTCGAATTACTGTTCAGAATGTATGATCCCTGCAGTGAATTTGTGAATTGCTTTTTAGCTTGTTTCATTCCACTCTTCTGAACTTATGACAGAGCACCATGGGTGTTGGCGCTAATCGGCACACCGTAACAAAAAAAGACAAACTATTTTGCAACATGTAAAATACACACAGTGATACAAGATTTAATTCCAAACACTTATTCTAATTCTGATATTTAGTAGCATAAAATAAAATCAAACTTTTATTATATTTATTAATTATTTATCATTTTATATTTATTTTATCATATATCTTAATGGAATTTATTTTTCATGTTAATTTAGAACGCCGAGAAAAAATGTTGTCTGCCAGACTAAGGATAGGCCATATCCATTTATATTATTTAAAACGGCTATATTAAATATAATATTCAAAAATAATAAATAACACTATAGCTGTTAACATTATATTTAAAACGGCTTTTTATTACAATTTTAATGCTCATAACACAGATTTTTAGGACGGATGTTCCACAAGTTACCGTTTTTTTCCATCCAAGGTAGGGCTGGTACAGTGGAACATGGATAATTCGAACTTCGATAATTCGAAATCTTCTTTAATTCGAATATTTCCCTCGGTCCCTAGAATTTAGGATATAAACAATGTAAAAAAATCGTGGTTAATTCGAATAAAAGTTTGGATAATTCGAAGTTTTTACCAGCCTGTACCTCCAATGGGAAGTGGACAGAGAGGTGGTCGATCTTAAATCTTGTGAAAATATTCCCCTCTCTGGTAAGAAGGATAGTAAGATAAGGATGTAGGGGTTCCGGGACAAGAAGCGGCAGTCTCATAGTCTTAGTCTCATAGTCTTAGTCTAGTTCTTAGAATCTAGGAGTTCTGCAAAGTGGTGGGTAGCGCTTCCTCCCTTCCAGGGGTTGTTATAAGTCCATCCTGTCATTTTATCCTAGAATTCCCACTTTGTAATTCCTCCTAGCACTTTACTAACTTACTCAAAAAATAAAGAAAAAATTCTTGCCCATGAAAATGACTTTTTTTTCAAAACAATATACTTTTATTTTTACGTTTTTGATAAATTATTTATTACTTATGTAAGTAATCATCAATTCATGAAAAGTTTGTTTTTCTTTAAATAAAATTTATTTTTTTTTTAAATTCAAAAATGTGAAAATATGAAGTTTGATTTTTTAGCCCTTCATTTTCAAAAACTTTTGTAATTCGAATTTTGGATAATTCGAACTTTTTTATCGGTCCCTAGGGGTTCGAATTATCCAAGTTCTACGGTAGTTTTTTTTCTGCCACCACCCCAATACCCTTAGGCTCAGGCTTTCGGACACAATTCTATCGGGTCTTCTGTAACAAATTAATTTATAAGAATTATTTGTGTGCTTTCACATTATAAACATTTTAAATGTGGATAAATTAAAATATTTTTATTTATTTATTTATAACAATATTTTTTCCTCTATTAATGTGTATTTTACTGTTTTAACCAAATTTTATATTATCTGTGTCAACAAACTTGACGATTGCACTTATGATTTATGTACACATTTCAAATATGCAAAAAAAAAAAAAAATTAATATGTATATATACATATTAATTTTTTTTTTCAAAAAGAAATAATATATATATAATTTTTTTTCTTTTTGAATCTTATTCAAATTTATACAGGTGATAAAACGTTAATTTAAAATTGATGAATATGATAATTGTATTTATTGATTGCCCTATCCGCCTTTATGTGGTTTGTGCCTCTTTTGTCGTCAATGGATATTGCATTCGAAAATCAGTTTTTAATTTGTTTACAACTGTTTATTATTACTGAATGGATTTCTGTGATGTATCGCCCTTTTTTTTCTTTTTTTCCACGTTGGAGTATCCCACCATCGTCGGAATTTATTGTAAAATTGTATCAGAAAAAGAAAACAGATACTGAAACAATTGACTGAGATAACTGTGCATGTGGATTAAAGGAATGTATGTGAACACTGTGGTGCGGAAAAAGATAGTCATTGAACTTATACTGTTTTAAATGCACAATTCAAGGCGGGTTTCTACTACTTTATACTGATAAGTAAAGATGGAATGGTTGGGATTCGGCTAAAGAAACCTCAATATGATTTTTTTTAATATAAAAAATCTATATTTTGGACGTTTCGGCTACTCATTGGTAGCCTTCGTCAGCTAAAATGACAAGAAAAACAGAAATTAATACAAACAAAATTTATAATTGGCATAAATAACAGAACTATAAATACACTTAACTTATTATAAAAGAAACAATTTGGTCTTAAATTCATAGGATGAGTAGAATGAAAATCAAAAGAAACATTACAAAAAGAAGAAAAAATGCTATTATATTGAAGTTTATATAGGTAAATAGGTGCTAATCGTAACATTAATTAATTATAACAAACAAATAAGATACTACATACCTATGGAAACGCCTGGAGGCAGAGGAAGACCAATGTTGACAGTTAAGTGACCATAGTGGAAGTGTCTAAGAAAAAAGGAATCTACTAGGGTAAATGAAACTGAAAACAAACCAGGTGGTGGGAGAAAGGTCGGTTGGGATCAAAAAGCCAGTTTATGACATTTTATGACAGGAAAGGAGAGAAAGGTGTTAATGGAAGGATACACAAGGGGCAGGGAAAAAATACTAGGTGGGAGGTCGGGAGAGTTTTTGAAATATTTTTTCCCTGCCCCTTGTGTATCCTTCCATTAACACCTTTCTCTCCTTTCCTGTCATAAAATGTCATAAACTGGCCTTTTGATCCCAACCGACCTTTCTCCCACCACCTGGTTTGTTTTCAGTTTCATTTACCCTAGTAGATTCCTTTTTTCTTAGACACTTCCACTATGGTGACTTAACTGTCAACATTAGTCTTCCTCTGCCTCCAGGCATTTCCATAGGTATGTAGTATCTTATTTGTTTGTTATAATTAATTAATGTTACCATTAGCACCTATTTACCTATATAAACTTCAATATAATAGCCTTTTTTCTTCTTTTTAGCGCGGTTCCTCCCTCCCCCATAGGGAGGCACCCCGCTTATAAGGTTGATACAATGAAACAATCCGGAAGTGCCGACTAGAAAATTTTGCGTTTCAGAACCCCTAGAGACCGAAAATGATGGTGGTTCAAATTTGTATATATATATATATGTATATATTTATATATATATATATATATATATATATATATATATATATATATTTGTCTGTTCGCTCTCTAGCTCGAAGACGAATGGTCCGATTTTGATGAAATTTGGTACAAAAATCCGTCGTCCAATTTGAAAGGTCAAGTTCGTTAACCAGCGAAATCCGCCTACCGGAAGATGGCGTTTGGGGCGAAATTCGCGCAAAAAAAATCGTAACGCTTACGTTTTTGAGTTCATAAGCTTCTAAGTACTCGTTTTATATGATTCCTGGGCTAGGAAAACGAATGAAACCATTTTCAAGGCGATAGCTTTAACCGTTTTTGAGAAAATTGGAAAAATATTTTTTGAATACCGTTTTTGGTTTGGGTACTTAGAATCATGGGATTCAGTTGAAACTTTATCTGCATGTTCTACTTTCATTAAAACTAATATGTTGAAAGTTTTGTTACGTTTGGAGTTAAGGAAGGGTTACAATAAAATATTTTATGAACAGACATGAAAAGTTTTGGGAAGTTCGTATACTTTCATTAATATCTCGAACACGGTTGGGAAATCGTGGTAAGTGGATAGAAACTATTTGAAAGCTTACTAAATTCTCTACAAAAAAGATTCTAAAACTATTTTTGATTAGGTTATGTCAATCGGAGAAATAAGTGCTTAAAACTTCAAATACGTCTGTTTTGTTCTTATGAACGGGTTTTTGTCGTTCTTGTTGTAATTTTTGTCTCTTTCCCTTCGTTTTTTATTGCTTTTTAGTTTTGTAATTTCTTATGTTGCGAAAATTTTGTGTGTAAAACAGGATATGAAAAATGAGGCCAATTTTCTGTTGCTAGAAATAATATAAATTTTGGGAACTTTCTTTAATATCTCGAAAACTGTTGAGAATTTTGGTAAACGGAAGAATACCATTAGAAAGCTTATTAAATGCTCTACATAAAAGGTTCTAATGAAAGTTTTGATTAGGCGATGTCAATCGGAGAAATAAGAGCTTAAAGCTTTAAAGTAATTGATTTCGCTTATTCAAAGTGTTCTTTTCGCCTGTATTTTATTCCTTGTTATTTTTTAATTGCTTATAGTTGGATAATGTATTCGAAAATAAAACAGGTTAAGTAAAATAACAAAAACAATTTATTGTTAGAAATATAGATTTCCAAGATTCCAAGACCTTGCAACTAGCGGGACGGTTTCTTGTGTTGCCGACCCTTCCAGGTCAGATTGTAAATCCTACCTTTCAAGACTGGTGGAACCAAAATATAACTGTCAGGGTTCGGTCACTGCTACTTAATAAAACTACATTTTATCGTAAAAATGGTTTTATTGTGCCGACGTTTCGGCTTGAACTTCAAGCCTTCATCAGGGCTGTAAATACAAGTAGGACATATTTAACACTAATATATGCACATATCTATGTAAATATATATATATATATATATATATATATATACATATATAATATATATATATTTATATATATGCATATACACATACACATATACACGCACACATATGTACATATATATGCCCACATACCTACACATATGGGGTATGTATTATTAAGTAGCAGTGACCTAACCCGGACAATCCCTACCTTGCATCATCAACGGTCAACGATCTCCTCTCAACAAAATAATAACTGCTTCTATTTTAATCTTTCGAAATTAGACTAGGGATAAGAACGGAACCGCGCTAAGATGAGGCAGTTCCTGCGAGTCGGACTTTGTTATGTTTCTTTTGATTTTCATTCTACTCATCCTATGAATTTAAGACCAAATTGTTTCTTTTATAATAAGTTAAGTGTATTTATAGTTCTGTTATTTATGTCAATTATAATTTTTTTTGTATTAATTTCTGTTTTTCTTGTCATTTTAGCTGACGAAAGCTACCAATGAGTAGCCGAAACGTCCAAAATATAGATTTTTTATATTTAAAAAAATCATATTTAGGTTTCTTTAGCCGAATCCCAACCATTCCATCTTTACTTATCACCTCGACGGCTAACTATCTAATCATCACGATTTATACTGATAGATATAATAACAAGCTGGTGGTGGGGATTTACAAACCACTAGAACTGTCAAGTTGTGTGTATTAGCTTGATGAAAAATATAAACAAAAATGAGAAATTGCGAATGTGTTGTGGAACTGAAAATGTATTTTTTGCTAATTTTCTATAAACGATTTCCAAGAAGAATATCCGCCTATAATTAGCCAAATGGACAAACATAAGGTTCTGTTATAAACATAAATTCTTGAAGACGCAGGGTTTTCCTTATTTGTTTCTGTCATTATGTCTAATTTATATGCTGAGCATTCGGAGACATGGGAAAATTGAACCTGTAATTTCTCCATGTGCCGTGAGAAGGAGTCGAACATGAGCACCCTCTGACGCAGGCAGTACAAACTAGTTCCTGAGGTACCTCTCCTTTCCAACACTCATGACGTCAAACAGAGAACAAACGGCTCTAAGTGGGCTATTCCGTCTCTTAATTATAATCATAAAAAAATTCTATTTGAAGGCTGTCTATTGCTAAAGGCATGGACGTATATAAGGGGGGCTAAGAGGGCCGCAGCCCTCCCGAAACTGGTAAAAATGGGCCATAAAAACCTTAAAAATAAATTATATAAGATCACTTAGTCCAGAAAAATATTTTTTTTGGGTGCAATAGCATTTTAATTGGCTAACTATTCCAAGTTCTATATTGTTAGTACTCCATATCCCCCAAATGCTCTCATCCCCCCCCCGAAATTCTCCCAGTCAACCAAAATTATTTTCTACATACGCCTACGGCTGAAGACGGGGTTTATAATGAAAAATAAAATGTACGACTATTAGAAAAGTCGTCATCTTAGCTTATTTTTACATAATAGGGGTGTGGTGTAAATTTATTTGCGCGAGTTAACTGCAAGGTTATTACGCCCTAGAGTCTATTTATATTTGTTCTATTTTGTTTTTGTTGTTTTTATATATTGGTCATTAGGTTCATATACTTAAGCCAACACAATGCACATATAAACTCCATTTGAGCTTACAAATAGAGCTTGTTTTATTTATTTAGTCTTCATTCTTAATTGATATATATTACACAATGCTGGATTTATTAAATTTTTGATCGATGTTTAAAACTTAAAATGTGTTTTCAACATGTTTTTTCATGCTGAATTCAATTTTAGAGTCAGTTTTCAATGTTTCCTAAAACATTTTTAGGTTTTATAAGTTTCTTTCAAATGCACAGAATAAACTGTAGGAATAGATGCATATCTATTCGCATTATGAAGAACGCTTTTCGAAGCGTGTATGAACAGCCCCCACTCAGCTCACTAGTATTCAATCCTATAAAACTCCATTGACGAATTTTATCACAACAATAGACCATAGAATCTTTCTCTTTAAAGAAAGATGTAATTACCGGTTTACGATGTAAATACCATACAAATACAACCCCTTGAGCCAAAAGGGTTTTTGATTTTAACCGTGACCCAAGGACTTCTGCTGCATCTTTTGTGAGATACAAGTCTCTGACTAAGTCGTTCAGTTCTCCTTGGGCGAAAAGCTTTGGGAACCTATCCTCTTCCGGCTGAAATGTTTCATCAGATTCACCAGGCTCAGTTCTACTGCTTTGAAAACTAAATTCAGCTGACACAAAGACGAGAACATTAGGAAGAAGTTGGAGGTATTGTGTCATCATACGGAATAGGTCTCAAGTTCGGATACGCAAAGGATTTTTTATTCTTAGCTGAATAGCCACATACTGTCGTCATGCAATAATAACAATCAACATAATGATTCGCTGGTTCCCTCCATACCGTGGGAATACCAAAAAGCAAAGTTTTTTTTACATGATATCCAAAGCCCCAAAGCCTCCACACAGGTAAGGCGAACTTATTGAGGAACCCATGTTTTATCTTCCAAAATAAGCAAACTACACATTTTCCACAAACTTTGTAATATTTTGTCTCTGTTTTGCAGCCACATAACTCCCACATATATAACAAAAACGTCTGGACTGTTGAAACAAGCTCGCCGAAATGTACTCATCTCAAATTTGACTAAATTATGAGAATAACGAGGGAAAATAGCTACTAAATTTATACCTTATCAAATACTGACTTGACTAACTCCTCTGTGATCACATACATCTCTGTGAGTCCCACACGTCTCTGTGAGTCCCATACATCTCTGTGAGTCCCATACATCTCTGTGAATCCCACACATCTCTGTGAGTCCCATACATCTCTGCGAGTCCCATACATCTCTGTGAGTCCCACACATCTCTGTGAGTCCCATACATCTCTGTGAGTCCCATACATCTAAGCTAGGAAGGTACAAGAAAGCAGGGCCGCAAACATAAATTGGTCCTCTCTTGAATTGTTTGTCCCTTATGTAATCGTGAGGTAGACAATCGTGTAGCACAGAGACTTAGCGTGATAGGAAAATAACTAACAGATTTGAACTCATGCAGCATTTTATATTTATATCGCAAATTTCAAGGAGTTCGTGATCATTTCATTTTTTATACTATAGTTTGCTGACAATTTTTAAGTATATCGTCGATACAAATGCAAAGTAACGAATGTGAAAAAATGCATCTTTCATTGTCAATCTTTACTAATTTCTGCTGGACTTATGTACGGCAAATTCTCGAATCTTAGATCACTCTATTAAAGGGAAAGTATTCCACTATCAAAAGGTCAAATCTGCCGAATATTTGACTGTCCAAAATAAAGTTATGAATAAATGCTTTTCCACTCTGAAAAGTGGTGATTTTCAGATTCGATACTTTGTATTTGTAGCGACGATATTTAGTTTTACCTGAACTATATTTTACCTGAACATTGTTTCATATTCCTGACATTCCTCTATTCTATGAGTCAACGTTAACAAGATCCTCATATGTTGTGTAAATAGCAAGCATAGAATGCCACGAAACCGACACTAACGAAACCTCAAATACTTGACCTTTTTTGTAGGAAATTAATTAGGCTTTGTAAGAACATTCACCTCGCACTGACGTCCGTTTTCGAGTAATTTAAGAATATATTACAATAGTAAAAAATAACTTATAGCTATAGATATTTTTTGGAATACTTCCTTTACTTTAAACTTAATCCAAATTTTTTTCTGTTATTTTGGATGGATTTAGGACATTTGAAGCACTTTCCGACTTTCATTGTGTCTTAAGTAGGTATAGAGCGAAAATATTTTATTATGTAGATTTTATTAATTGTGGTAGCACGTCTCAGTCATGGGATTCACTCGTTAATTCAAATCTCTTCTTGTTCTTCTTTGCCTAGTTGTTGGAGAGCTGTTAAAGCAATTTTCATGAAGTGTTTCATGCACCTTTAAATTTTGCTATAGTGCATCTTTTTGGTAGATAAGAAGGTAGATATATGTTGGCTTGATTTATCGTGGAACACTAGGGTCTGTGCATAGGAGAAAGGTGCAAAAAAATATTGTCCAAAAATAGTGTTTTATTCAGAAGCCAACGGTCTTTAATGTATGTATGTATGTATGTATGTATGTATATATATATATATATATATATATATATATATATATATATATATATATATATATATGTCTGTTCGCTCTCTCACAGGCTTAAATTTCCAAAGGTCAAGTACGTTAACCAGGAATCTCCGTCCTTCGGAACATGGTTTTGGAACCAAATTCGCGCGAAAAAAATGGCTTAGATAATTTGATATTACATATGTATTGTTTTTTTTAATTTTTTTAAATTTAATCTACAATTTTTTTTAAATTAAATAAAATCTGCCTGTGTGGATTTGGTTTGTCATGTCGTGTTGTAAGTTAGGAGTTGGTTGAAATTATTATCCTTTTAATCAATTGAAATGAATTTTCGAAAGATTGATAAGTACGCTGTGTGTTTAGCAACCCAATATATTTGGGCAGCCAACTTTGTTTTATATTTTAAATAAAGAATTTCCTTCTTTCCTTCCTAGAAAGTAAGTAATGTTATACAGGTAGAAAAGCTCTCTATATGTAATCTATACGACGGGAGGTTATTCCCTGGGAGGGTTTCCGGTTTCCATTTCCTATCTTTCCAACTTACTACTTTTCTTTCAAAACCATAATTGGGTTTCTTCACGAGGCCGGTCGTCTTGATATTCCCAGGGGTAAATACTGTAAATAGTCCTCTCAAATTTATATAATTTTTATATAGTTTATTCTCATTTTCTCAAAATGAGAAAATAAATATCTAAAAAAAATAAAAAATATATCTACATTCCCATTCACCTTATTTATTTTAAATACAATGTTCATAAACAAATTTATGAAAATAATGTCTTGAAATAAACAATTACATAAAGTATGACTAACAGGGCCTCCACGTGGCCCAGTAGATAACGCCTTGGATTGTCATGCAAAAGATACGGGTTCGAGCCCCGCTTGCGAGAGTTGAGTTTTAGCGCGGTTCCTCCCTCCCCCATAGGGAGGAACCCCGCTTATAAGGTTGATACAATGAAACAATCCGGAAGTGCCGACAAGAAAATTTCGCGTTTCAGAACCCCTAGAGACCGAAAATAACGGTGGTTCAAATTTGTATATATATATATATATATATATATATATATATATATATATATATATATATATGTATATATTTATATATATATATATATATATATATTTGTCTGTTCGCTCATTTCTGGCTTCCCTGATGGTCCGATTTTGATGAAATTTGGTACAAAAATCTGTCGTCCAATTTGAAAGGTCAAGATCGTTAACCAGCAAAATCCGCCCACTGGAAGATGGCGTTTGGGGCGAAATTCGCGCAAAAAAATCGCAACGCTTACGTTTTTGAGTTCATAAGCTTGTAAGTATTCGTTTTATAGGCTTCTTGGGCTAGGAAAACGAATGAAACCATTTTCAAGGCGATAGCTTTAACCGTTTTCGAGAAAACTGGAAAAATAATTTTTGAATGCCGTTTTTGGTTTGGGTGCTTAGAATCATGGGATTCAGTTGAAACATTTACTGCATCTTCTACTTTCATTAAAACTAATATGTTGAAATTTTTGTTGCGTTTGGAGTTAAGGAAGGGTTAGAATAAAATATTTTATTAACAGACATAAAAAGTTTTGGTAACTTTGTATACTTTCCTTAATATGTCGAAAAAGGTTAAGAATCTTGGGAAACGGAAGAATACCATTGGAAAGCTTACTAAATGCTCTACAAAAAAGGTTCTAATGAAAGTTTTGATTAGGCGGTGTCAATCGGAGAAATAAGTGCTTAAAACATTAAAGTAATTGATTTCGCTTATTCGAACTGTTCTTTTTGTCTTTAATTTTGATACTTAAAATTATGGGATTCAGTTGAAACATTTTCTGCATGTTTGAATTTCATCAACGCTAATATGTTAAAATTTCGGTTACGTTTGGAGCTAAGGAAGGATTAGAATAAAATATTTTATTAACAGACATGAAATGTTTTGGGAACTTCGTATACATTCCCTGATATCTCGAAGACGGTTAGGAATATTGGTAAACGGAGGGTTACCATGCGAAAGCTTACTAAATGTTCTACAAAAAAGATTCTGAAACAATTTTTGATTAGGCTATGTCAATCGGAGAAATAAGTGCTTAAACTTTGAAGTAATTGATTTCGTTTGTTCGAACGGTTCTTCTTGTTTGTTTTTATTCCTTGTTGTTTTTTCATTGGTTATAGTAGGATAATGTATTTGACAATAAAACAGATTAATTAAAATAAGAAAAGCAATTCATTGTTAAAAATATATCAGGCTGTACCGTATGAAATGTCAGTTTTGGATTTGTCGATTTCCTTCAAATGTCTTGAAACTGTCGAGGCTCCTATTCCGAGTTCTTTGGCATATTCCCTAGTGTTTTTAATTGCTTATAGTAATCAAATGTATTTGTCAATAAAACAGGATACGTATAATTAGAATCAATATTTTGTTTGTTAGAATTCGAAGATGCCGTATGAATATCTAGATTACAGTACTGGTGTTGATTTCGTTCTTTAGAATTATTCTTGGTATTCCCTATTTTCATCTGTTACCCATAGTTTTTTATTGTTAGTAGGTTTTTCTTATTGATTATAGAATATAAATCTATTTGGCTATAAAACAGGATAAGTAAAATTAGTGACAATATTTCGGAGATTTCTGAGTGAAATACTTTTAAGACTTTCTACCACCACGAACGGCTTTTTTCCTCTATTTTTATCCACTAGATAGGCATTATTTTGCATATTATTCTATATAAGTTTTATTCAGCAGGGGATTCTGATGAAATGTCGTGTTTTTGCTGTGGATTTTAAATACGATGTATCTAAGATTGGATAACATTAGCGAGTCTACATAGTTAAGAACCGACGACGGAGGATTACTTCTTGCTATGATTTAGTCTACATATGTATATTAAGTCCTAAATCCAAAAAATAAACTTCACAACGGTTAGATACTATGAGCGAATATGGTGGTTCAATGCCCGTAGAAGCAGAAGGTCCGCAGGAAATTTACCTGCTAAGAGTTAATCCTCAAGAGCTGTAAATATACCCCAGGTATCTGCCGACACAAATACAAAGCCTAGGCGGAGAGCACCCCAAAAACACAGATCCAAACATAGGTTATATACTAAATATTCATAAAGACTACTTAGTTGTAAACCGATTCATCAATTAGCAATCAATAGTTTTCAACAAAGGTTATATACTAAATATTGATAAAAAGTATTTAATTAGAAAAAAAACAATATTCCACAAGACTTGTTTTTCGTCCATTTGTGTCTACTCCATAGACTTAATTAGGTATATTATTCTATTGTAGTTGGGCAACTAAACTTTGTTTTATTTTGTTAAATAAAGTTTTTTTTCTTGACTTGTTATTCGTCAAGACTTTTATTTGTCCTTGTGTATTAACTAGATAGGTTTTATTCGGCATATTATTCTATATAGGCTATATTAGGCAGGGTATTCTACTCAATCTTGTGTACTTCTTCTTGATCCTTCTGTACATGGGCGTATATAAAAACAATTTCGGAGGGGGGGGGGCTGAGACCATTTCCAGGGTATGGAATACTAAATATTTAGAGCTTGGAATAGTTTTAGGCAACTAAAACGCTATTACACGTAAAATAAAATATGTTTTATGAACTAAGTGATCTTATTTAATTTATTTTTAAGGGTTTTACGAGAAGTTTTTATCATCAATTCAAAATTTCGGGAGGGGCTGCAGCCCCCTCAGCCCCCCCTCATATACGCCCATGCTTCTGTATCCACTAGAAAGGCTTTATTAGGCATATTTTGTATTGATTTATAGAGCTTTGCTTTAGAATGAGAGCCAGATTCTGTAATTTCCGCTTCTGTGTAAAAGTTAGCTACTGTCGGTGTCCCTGACGCCTTAATATCACTTTTATTCGAGATGTTCGACAGGATTTTGACAATTTTCACGAGATATATAAAAAAAATAAGTTTATTTCTTTTCTAAGCTTATCAAATGGCACTAGGGACATGAACGGAACCGCGCTAAGATGCTGCAGTTCCTGCGAGTCGGCCTTTTTTACATTTCAGGCCCCGTTGAAGAAGTCCCCAGCTGCACCATGGACATATAGTAAGGATGCACATCAACTACAAACTACAAAAAACTACAAATTATACAAAACTGCTGCCTCCGAATAATCAACAATTATCCAAGATACACAAAGATCACACACATGCACGAAGAACTAGAAATAGCTACAATAACAGACTACATATACAAACGTATTGACAAGTTTTTTGAACAAGTAACACATTCCATTAATCCAAACATAGCAAACACAGGTGACTACGACAAAAAATCACTTACTAGATACGTACACAGACGAACTAAACACATTTTACTTGACAGGCACAATGTAATGTGATTCCACTTAGTATTTAAAATGTTCTGGGTTTTTTGAAATTTTTACCAAAAAATTACAAAACTATAAAAATCAAATAATTTCCTATAAATTAGCAAGAACATGTTTATTGTACATGTTATAAACACTTATGTATGATACTATGTAAATATTGTAAATAAAGCTTTATTATCTATAGTAAGGATGGCCAACTATAGATAGCCCGGCAAAAATGGTCTAGATGTCAATTCACCGTAAATACAAAACATTTTTTTTTTTTTGTTATTTAACACAATATTTATCAGACCAGTGATTCTGACTGGTCGTGCAATTTCAATTCAATTCCTCCTACATATAACATTTGCTTTCCTAAATTATGTTATGACTTTTGTAGCTATAAGCAGAGAATACATTTAATGAACTTAGTGTTACTTTGTATTTATTAGAAACAAATATATTTTTTGTTATCGACATTTATATGAGTACTACGTCTGGTATATCTAGTGTTAAACCAATAGTAAAAAAATAAATATGTAATGGCATCTACTACTCTATACATAATTATAAAAATTCCATCACGCAGTAATTGTGTCGTTAATGTATATTCTTATTAATTTGTTATCAAAATTATAAATCATTTTGCACGAAATATACATTATTAAAGTAATTTAACTGTTAAATAATTTGAAATACTTACAAATTGATCTACAAAAAAGCTATAATTTAGTTGGTTGTGAATTCACAAGGCAAAAATTAACAGTAGCCAAGTATAATAGTACGAAAGCCCCCGCTCAGTCATAATAAAACATCAATCATTAACTAATTTTACTTGCATACCTGAGAAAAAAAATATTTCACAAATATAAACAATTAAATAAAGCGTGGAGAATGGACGAAACCAAAACTTTCGAAATTGTACCTACTGATTTCTGCAAGTATGATCGTCCTAATAAATATTCCTAGAGAACCTTTTTTTTGTAGGTTGTTATTTAACAATTTTTGTTTTGTAGGCGGAAAGTACATAAATGAATTATAATAAACGTAACGTTTCGTTTTGTTTCTTTCTTTTGTCGTTTTGTAAAGTCAAAAAGACTATATACACATCGAAAAATAAAATAAAGAAAACTGAAGTGAAAAATTTAAATAATATATTATAATTGGACAGTGAAAGGCCTCTTAATCTACCAATGTTAACAGGATAATCGAATATTAGGTTTGAACTACATCGATATTTAAACTGCTAATTTATACCACATGGATGGTCGTTAATTATGTCGTGGGCAACGTAGCGGAAGGTTCGCTTACCTTCCTTTAGGCTCGTTTAGGGCTTATTTTAAGGCTCCTCAAGAGGTATCTAGGGATGCAAAACATGTAGAGCCGTTTTAATAAATTCATTTTGTTTTTTTTGGGGGGGGGGGGAATTTGGAATTTCATTTATTGACCTTACACTTACCAAAGAAAAATTCTTGCCCGAGATTTCGGGTCATTATTAATATTGCAATTACAGTGGACCCTCGATATAACGCGGCTCGTTATACCGCGGATTCGGATATAACGCGGGTCAAGCCCTGGTCCTAATCTCGAATAAAAAAAAAAAATTCAATATTGTAATTTTTTGAATAGCGGAAGAGGCGTTATAGGAAGCAAATAAATACAATGGAAGTATCGCCCCCAAAACTAGCTGATATGTGCACTAGTTTAATGTTGTACGGTTAAGTAGAAGTGACAGGATGTCTGCTACGCCACACGAGTCAGGAAATCAGGGTTCCCGGGACACCTCTCGCTCTGTACTTGCCCTTCTATAACCTTCGCGGAAACCTTCCCAGATGTCATCCGGTGAAGTCTTTTTTTTTTTTTTTTTTTTTTTTTTTTTCTCAAATTTATTTATTTATTTAAAAGAATACAACAATCTGTTCCGGATACCAGATACACTTTTTAGCGCGGTTCCTCCCTCCCCCATAGGGAGGAACCCCGCTTATAAGGTTGATACAATGAAACAATCCGGAAGTGCCGACTAGAAAATTTTGCGTTTCAGAACCCCTAGAGACCGAAAATGATGGTGGTTCAAATTTGTATATATATATATATATATATTTGTCTGTTCGCTCTCTAGCTCGAAGACGAATGGTCCGATTTTGATGAAATTTGGTACAAAAATCCGTCGTCCAATTTGAAAGGTCAAGTTCGTTAACCAGCGAAATCCGCCTACCGGAAGATGGCGTTTGGGGCGAAATTCGCGCAAAAAAAATCGTAACGCTTACGTTTTTGAGTTCATAAGCTTCTAAGTACTCGTTTTATATGATTCCTGGGCTAGGAAAACGAATGAAACCATTTTCAAGGCGATAGCTTTAACCGTTTTTGAGAAAATTGGAAAAATATTTTTTGAATACCGTTTTTGGTTTGGGTACTTAGAATCATGGGATTCAGTTGAAACTTTATCTGCATGTTCTACTTTCATTAAAACTAATATGTTGAAAGTTTTGTTACGTTTGGAGTTAAGGAAGGGTTAGAATAAAATATTTTATGAACAGACATGAAAAGTTTTGGGAAGTTCGTATACTTTCATTAATATCTCGAACACGGTTGGGAAATCGTGGTAAGTGGATAGAAACTATTTGAAAGCTTACTAAATTCTCTACAAAAAAGATTCTAAAACTATTTTTGATTAGGTTATGTCAATCGGAGAAATAAGTGCTTAAAACTTCAAATACGTCTGTTTTGTTCTTATGAACGGGTTTTTGTCGTTCTTGTTGTAATTTTTGTCTCTTTCCCTTCGTTTTTTATTGCTTTTTAGTTTTGTAATTTCTTATGTTGCGAAAATTTTGTGTGTAAAACAGGATATGAAAAATGAGGCCAATTTTCTGTTGCTAGAAATAATATAAATTTTGGGAACTTTCTTTAATATCTCGAAAACTGTTGAGAATTTTGGTAAACGGAAGAATACCATTAGAAAGCTTATTAAATGCTCTACATAAAAGGTTCTAATGAAAGTTTTGATTAGGCGATGTCAATCGGAGAAATAAGAGCTTAAAGCTTTAAAGTAATTGATTTCGCTTATTCAAAGTGTTCTTTTCGCCTGTATTTTATTCCTTGTTATTTTTTAATTGCTTATAGTTGGATAATGTATTCGAAAATAAAACAGGTTAAGTAAAATAACAAAAACAATTTATTGTTAGAAATATAGATTTCCAAGATTCCAAGACCTTGCAACTAGCGGGACGGTTTCTTGTGTTGCCGACCCTTCCAGGTCAGATTGTAAATCCTACCTTTCAAGACTGGTGGAACCAAAATATAACTGTCAGGGTTCGGTCACTGCTACTTAATAAAACTACATTTTATCGTAAAAATGGTTTTATTGTGCCGACGTTTCGGCTTGAACTTCAAGCCTTCATCAGGGCTGTAAATACAAGTAGGACATATTTAACACTAATATATGCACATATCTATGTAATATATATATATATATATATATATATATATACATATATAATATATATATATTTATATATATGCATATACACATACACATATACACGCACACATATGTACATATATATGCCCACATACCTACACATATGGGGTATGTATTATTAAGTAGCAGTGACCTAACCCGGACAATCCCTACCTTGCATCATCAACGGTCAACGATCTCCTCTCAACAAAATAATAACTGCTTCTATTTTAATCTTTCGAAATTAGACTAGGGATAAGAACGGAACCGCGCTAAGATGAGGCAGTTCCTGCGAGTCGGACTTTTTGTAAAGTATTATTCTATGTTGTAAGAATATTTAGCTCACAATTTTGCAATATAGGAAAAAACAAAATGAAATAAAACCTATACATAATTAATATAAAGAATAACACCATAAGATATCTTAACTCTAGTACAATACATAAAAAAATATGCTGCTAGATGGAAAATATGTTACATACAAAATAAAATAAAATATGATACACAGTTAAACTTACAGATTACAAGTTATAAGTATTTCAAGAATATGTGTTTCGGCCTTTTATGGACATATCTTTTTAATGAATTTTTATTATAATTTCCTAAATTCTTAATTAAATTATTTTTATTTAATTTGCATCTATAAAAAAAGAACTTTTTGGCCAGGTTACGAATAAAGGTTTTTAAGCTTATAATATTAGCTAGCGAATGAAGTTTATTAATTTTTGTATAAATCGGTTGGTTAGTTATTATTCGGAGGCATTTATTTTGAATTATTTGAATTTTTTTTATAATTGTGATTCGAAGTGTAGCTCCAGACTGGACAAGCATAGGTGAGTATTGGTCGAATGCATAGTTTGTAGATTAGAGTTTTGTTCTGTTTTGAAAGTGTGGACTGTCTATTGAAGTAGGGATACATAGTAAACATTGCCTTTATTGTTTTGTTACAAGTATTGTTTACATGATCGGTGAACGTTAATCCTCTATCCAGGTGTAATCCTAAATACTTTACACTGTCTCTGCTCGATAGTTCAGTACCGTTCGGCATTCTAATGGGTGAACAATCTCGCGGCCGTCTCTTAGTAAAAATTATGAACTCAGTTTTGTCTAAATTAATTTTTATTTTCCATTTCGAATAGTGCCTTGAGATTTTGGTGAGAGCCTCTGTAAGGCTCTTTCTTATTGTGTCTATCCTGTAAGAGGATGAAGAGAATGCTACGTCATCGGCATATAGATAGGTATGTACATTCTTGGTGTTGGGCAGATCATTTATATAGATATTATAGAGTATCGGTGAGAGTACTGAACCTTGAGGTAATCCAGCCGCGGGGAATTGAGCTACAGATTCGGTATTATTTATCTGAACTGTAAAAGATCTAACAGTGATAAAGGAGTGAATTAGAAGAATTAAATGAGTTGGAAACCTATATTGATTTAGTTTAAATATTAGGCCTTGATGCCAAACTGTATCAAATGCTTTTTCGGCATCTATTGTTATCAGACCAGTGTGTTTTTTATTGTTAAATTCTCCAGTTATGTGATCTACTAGTCGGCATAATTGAGCTGTCGTCGAGTGTTTACTTCGGAATCCAAATTGGTCATTTCTTAATATGTTGTTTCTTAAGATGAACTTGTCTAATCTTTTTAATATTATTTTTTCTGTAATTTTGCTTAGTATATTTAATAAACTTATGGGCCGATAATTTTGAACTAATTTATTATCTTTACCAGGTTTTGCTATGGGAATTATTTTAGAGTCTTTCCAAGAGTTAGGGAAGTATTTAAGTTGCAGGACTTTATTAATTATATTAACTAGTTCCACTATTGCTTTATGGGGTAATTGTTTTATGAATACCACGGGTATATTATCTTTACCGGGAGATTTCTTTTTCAGAGATTTTATGATTTTTCTCACTTCATAAATGTTAGTTAATTCATTGATGGGAGTGATAGCTGTATTACAATTGTCGTTTATGTATTTGTCCGAAAATTTATTAATTCTGTTTGTGTGATTCCTTGTACCTAGCCCTATATTTTGGAAATGGATTTTAATAAAGTGTTGGGCCAGTAGATTCGCTTTATCGTTATCCTCATACGCGATTATTTGATCTTGATGTAGAGGGGGGATTTTACAGAATTTTTTCGTAAAGTTTTTATGGACATTCCAAAGGTTTTTGTTTGGCTTTAATTTAGATAGGAATTTGCTCCAGGTTTTATTTCTGATCTGTTGGAGATAATTGTTGAGAAAACTGGCTATTGTTGAATGTATTGATTGATACAGTGGATTTCTCGTTCTTTGGAATAATCGTCTAAACTTAGTTTTCAGTTTTGTAATTATATCTACAATTCTGTTATTTTTAAATGAATTTACTTTATCATTACTATAGCGTATAGGAGTGGATTTAGTAATTGCTTCTTTGATCAGACTGGTAAATTTTAAAACGTTTTGTTCTAATTCATCTGTGTTACTTGGAGCGCTAGGTGGGTACATGGAATCTGTAATATATTTTTTATATAAGCACCAATCAGTATTTTTATAGTCCAGAGAACTTTTATAGCAATTTACACTATATTTTTTACTTAAACAATATATTATTGCATTATGATCCGAACTTAAGCTAGGATCAGATATTACTTGGGTGAAGTCTTCCCGCCCTAATCTTGGTTCACAGAAGCCCCCTCCCTTCGGTTTAAAAATCTATGTGGTATTCCTTCAGTTGTTGTCCAAGTTTGTACCCAAGAGCACCAGACGCTAGTTTCTTTCTGGTTTTGACGTTTTAGCTGTTCTTTCTCATCCTTTTCAACCATGGCAGAAAATAAGAAGAGGAAATCGTATACAGTCGAAGAGAAACTTGCCATTATAAATAGAGTAAAGAAAGGTGCTTCAAAAGCTCATTTGAAAAGAGAATTAGGTATTCCAGAAAGCACAATAAGGGGCTGGATGCAAGAAGAAGAGAGGCTTCTGAGTTTCGTTGATAATGTTGATAAAAATTCAGCACTGATGGGGAAAAAACGCGCATGGGTAAACTATCGGATTTGGATAAGTGTCTTTTTGTGTGGTTTGTTCAAAAAAGAAGTGAAGGAGTACCTATTTCGGGACCATGTCTTAAAGTGCAGGCCGAGAAATTTCATCGTGACCTACAGATAAAAGAAGAATTTTCAGCAAGTGATGTTTGGCTTTGGCGCTGGCAAAAGAGGCATGGAGTGGGAGAGATCACTACTTCAGGGGAGAGTCGTTCCAGTGATCATGGAAGTGCAGGTAACTTTCCAAAACTGTTAAAAAATATTATTTCTGATAACTGTTATAGTGAGGAGCTAATATTTAATTGTGACGAAACGGCTCTGTATTATAGGATGCTTCCTACCAAAACATTAGATTTAAAACAAGCACCAACAAAGGCTGGTTTTAAACTTAGTAAAGACCGAATAACTCTACTCTTTTGTGTCAATAGGACGGGGAAGTGTAAACTACCCCCACTCTGCATTGGGAAGAGCAGAAATCCACGATGTTTTAAATCAACTGATTTGTCAAAATTGCCAGCAAAATACAGCAGTTCATCAAATGCGTGGATGACTGCAAACTTATTTCTTGACTGGTTCCATCACGAATTTGTACCACATGTTAGAGCTTTCGCAAAAAAGAAACGATTAGAGGCAAAAGGGTTACTTTTACTGGACAACTGCCCAGCCCACCCTCCTGCTGAAAGCCTTACATTTGATGATGGAAAAATTAAAGTTCTATTTCTCCCCCAAAACACCACCTCCCTAATCCAACCATTAGATCAGGGAATTATTCACGCTTTTAAAGCAAATTATAGACGTGAATTACTGCTGTCACCTTTGGCGGAAGAAAACGATCTAACCGATTTTTTAAAATCTATAAATCTGAAAGAGACAATTTATAGAATCGGTCTCGCATGGGATTCCGTTTCTAAATTGACGATCATAACTGCTGGAAAAACATTCTCCAAGAGGAATTAACACTGGCAAATGAGTTGCCTTTAGATTGTCAACTGATAGAAGATCCTAGTGAAATGAGTACCCTGTCTAACCTCCTCGGTGAAGCATTGACAGCAGATATTTTAAAAGAATGGAATCAGATAGATTCCAATGAGAAACCGACATTCTAACGGATGAAGATATTATAAACTCAGTGGTATCAGGGGAGCAACCTACTGAAGAAAAAGATAGCGAAGAGGAGACCTGTGAGTTCGACACACGTGTACCTAGAGACTCTCAAGCACTTGCCGCGGTAAATGTACTATTGGCATGGATGGAGGGACATAAATATTATATTGACCCAATAAAATTACTACAGGTATCAGCAATTAAACCCATCATATTGAAAGCAAAGGAAAAGAGTTTGAAACAAGTTAAAATTACAGATATGTTTAAGAAACAGTAAAAAGAAGATACATATATGTAGCTGTTTTCATTTCCGTATTTTTTGGCCCCCTAACCTCTATGCCCTCGTTATACCGCGGGTACGTCTATAACGCGGGTGGTTCCATTTCCCCCAAACCCGCGTTATAACGAGGGTCCACTATATTTAAGTTTTAGAATATTTACAATTTACTTGTCTCGGCTTTTGTCACTAACGGGTGATTATGGTGGTAAAGTCTTAAGAAACAGGGTGGGATTCCTGCGAAAAAGTCTCATTAAGTAACCACTGGAGCTGTATTAATATAAATATATATATATATATATATATATATATATATATATATATATATATATATATGAAGTTGATTGGCCTTATTTGACTCATGGAGAAATATTTAAATTGATTTTAAAAAAGGATCATTTGAAATCTTAAGGAAGTTATTTGCTAGTGTGATTTAACAGAATTTCCTAAGGAATATAAATCATCTGTATCCGATAGGTAATTTAAAATTTTTAATTTGTTTTTTAACAGTGAGGTAACTTCTAGAGTAGAAAATTAAATATTTTTTAGTTTTCAGGTAACAATAATTTCACATTTTAAGGAATACGACAAAAAAAAATTAGGGTTTTTTATTAATTTTAGTTATGTTTACCCTAGACTCCAGCCATTATGAACTTAAGAAGGATTCAATAATTTACTTTATTTTTGAATAGTGTATTACAGGATATCAGTTATTATTGAGGATTTACAGGCAATAGAAAGAATACTAAATTAAACAAAATTTCTATATTTCATCTGAAAAAATAGTTGTACATTTTTTTATTGTATATGTGTTGATATACAGTAATGCAAACTATAATATTTATGTAGGCGTCGTTATGTAATTTCTGATACATAAATTCCTCATAAACAGTGGACAATTTTCCAAGCACCTTTGGGCTTCATAGCTTAGAATCTCCTGAAGCAGTCGAGTCACCGTTCAACTGAAACAAAATATCAACTTTGATAAAACTCTTTTTTCCAAGGTTTAATTTGGGTTAAATGAGGGCTTTTTTCTCCTTGGAGTGGTTTATTATTTTAAAGTAATGCAGTAGTACAATCATTTTTTATTATTATCTGTATTAGTGAAATGCATAAGCCTTAACTAATCAGATAATTATTCATTAAAAGTAGATTTTTATTTCATTTAATGTTCGAGGGCCATAACTGAGACGATTCACTCATTAATTACAAATAAATTACTATTCTTATCAAGTAAAATATAATAATTATGCATAAGAATAAAGTATTTCACAAATTAATATAACCAAATTAATATGTTATACTATTACTATTAATATATCTACACCATTATATAGACAGATATAGAAACACCTTGAAGAGAATATGATCTACTACATTGCTCACATGTCATTCAAGGACCTGATTTTAAAAGCTTAGAGCAAAAGAAACAATTCATATGTGCTCTTTATTTTATTTTATTTAGAGGAAAAATACATTTGTAAATAGTGGTCGAGTAAATAAAGAAACTCTAACGTTTATAAAACAGG
Source organism: Gonocerus acuteangulatus (assembly GCA_946811695.1). Taxonomy (NCBI): domain Eukaryota; kingdom Metazoa; phylum Arthropoda; class Insecta; order Hemiptera; family Coreidae; genus Gonocerus; species Gonocerus acuteangulatus. The sequence continues at coordinate 84,654,773 of OX328123.1, forward strand.
GCGGGGAAAACTAAGGATTTTAAAACAAACTGAACCGGTCGAAAAATTTTAAATATTACTCAATTAAAACGATAAAAATTAAGAGAAAGAACAATAAAACAATTTTTAAGAAAATGTTTTTTTTTTTTTTTTTTTTTTTTTTTTTTTTAAATGGAAGTTAATTCGCCCCGCTTTTAAGTGATATATACAATTTCTCCATTTACTATTTTCCCACGATTCAATGTTTCATAACATACTCGCTATGGTACTAGTAAGGCCGAGAGAGCGTGTGCTTCTCAAGAAGTACGTACGAAAACATTAATGACTAAACAACTCCCATTATTCCTGAGCTGTTTGAAGCCAGAACTGGGGCATAAAATATCTGACAAACCTGCCATTTAATAACAGATTTTCTGACAGAAAATAGTGGAATATAATTAAGAAACTATAATTAACCAAATGGTTGAAAATAATTTAAGAAATAAATGTTTTTTTGAATTCTGTGTTAATTGTTTAGAATTTAATTTGTTGTTGTTCTTATTTTCATAGTTTTTTTAACTATTACGATCATGCTTGTTTTATCATAAGTTGTTTTTATTAATTTCTTTGCATTCTAGGGCATTATCAAGCAAAATAGGCTTTCAGCAAATTAAATTAATTTATAAGTACTTATTCGATATTTATTGTATCTCAGATCCCCCCCCCAAAATAATAAAATTGAATAGTAAATTTTAAATTATATACAGCCATTTCCCAATTGACAGATTATGGAGAAAAAAAAATTCAATGACACCCATCCCTTCGACCTCCGGATAGAATGAGAGCTCCAAGAATATTATCGGTTACTGGGAATATCCCTCCTGTAATAATAGGAAGGCGGATATTTAACAATGGATATTTCCGGACTATTTTGTATTGGTCAAAACCACCGCCATTTTTAATGACAAACATTTCGAGATTGTTCGTAATGAGTTGTATCTATAGCCTAAAGAAATATTTTGAGTCAAGGCCTGATTTTATTGCAAATAAACGTACTGAAATTCTTACCTTCTTATTTTATGTTCACCAATTCTTTTTATTTCTTCAGACTCTTTTACTTCCGCCGAGGCTTCTTCAGCTCTACAAAAGAAAACAAAACAATTTAAAAAATGAATCGGATATTCATAATTATTCCTTAAAATTATCCAATTTTTATTTATTTAATCATTGCTGTGCAACTCAAGAGAAGAGCAGATATGATAATGCTGTGTCCCATTGCTTAGAGTAGCAGGGTCTTACACAATAATAGGAAATTAATTTGTAAACAGACGCTAACTGACCACCACCATATGTATATATATATATATATATATATATATATATATATATATATATATATATAGCTTACAACTGAGTTAATGTATAAAGAGCTTATTGTCTGTGATTTATTATTAGATGAATGTTATGCTATTTTGTGAAATTTGATTTCAGATGATAAATGGTAATGTAAATGTTGTACCTAAAGTAAAAAGAACGCCAATATTACTTCTAATAATAATATATTTGTGCCTTAGTATAAACTATAAATAACATTATTTTATTATGATATACACCAAGAACACATTTAACACTTTCCGCACTTTCGTTTTATATATATTCAGTGTCTGAATCACATATCACTTTTCGATCACTTCGATTACTCACATATCACTTTTTGATTTGTATTGCACTCCACTGGTAAGAAACGCACGTTCAAGCCCACGACAGGTCATGATTTGCTTTGCCCCTACCCATGGGTACCCCCAACCATACAAAAGGAGAGTTCTGGGGGACCATCCACAATGATCTGAGATGTTCTGAAATGTTGTAGAAAGCTCTGGAATACTCTCGAATGTTCTGGATTGTTCTAGAGGGCGGAACATCCAGGCATTATATTTTTAAATCAAGATTTCCCAACCGTTTTTCAGATATTTACGGAAATATACGAACATCCTAAAACTTTTCATGTCTATTAAAAAATTGTTTTTCTCGAATAGTTCCTTAACTCCAAATGTAACTAAAATTTCTGAAATGTAAACAAAACATTTTGAGTTTAGATTAATTTCAAACATGCAGAAAATAATTCGATTGAACCACACGATTCTAAGCACCCAAACCGAAAAAAAAACAAAAAAAAAACAAGAACAAATAAAATCTGTTGCTCTTTTCTGAAAAAAGGTTACAGATATCATCTTTAAAATGGTTTCATTCGTTTTCCTACGTTATGAAACCTATACAACGAGTACTTGTAAACATATGAACTCGAAAACCAAAGCGTTACGATTCGCGCGGATTTCGCTCCGAAAACCATGTTCCGGAAACAGATTCTTCTGATCAACGAACTTGACCATTCCAATTAGACAAAATATTTTTGTATCGAATTTCATAAAAATCGGACAATTATTGCGGCTGTGGGAGAGCAACAGATATATATATATATATATATATATATATATATATATATATATATATATATATATATATACTCCAATATATTTTACATATTTTGAGCAGGATAAATGTTTTGTCATTGACATAAGCAAAGTGATTTAGTAAAGGCCTGGCTTAACCTGCGATAACTTCTATCTTGAAATTGAACTAGTTTAATTGTGCTTGTAGAATGATCAGTAGTTATTACTTGAATATAGAATGTTAATCCGTTACTTCGCATGCTCCGTTCTCCATTTCGAAGGGCAAATTATTTCAGCCAAAAGGTTAATGTGTTTACTGAATACGAATTCAGCCAATTGAAGCCTACCACGCAATCCGCTTGCGCAACAAAGGGAAAAAAATAATCGTAGTATACAATTGTGCTCACCTGCTGGCCTTGATGTTCAGCTCGACATAAACACCGGGGTCTGCGTGGAATGAGTAATTATGTAAGAGTCAACGAGCGGTTTCAGATGTAATCATTTCAAATAATGGTCGATAAGAAATCACGCGGAAGTCGGATAGTATTGTTTAGTTTGTTTACCCCGAAGATATTCAGGGCCAAGGGTGTACAGTAATAGGACGTTTGTAAAAGGTAAATAGGAGTAGTAATAGGACGTTTGTAAAAGGTAAATAGGAGTAGTAATAGGACGTTTGTAAAAGGTAAATAGGAGTAGTAATAGGACGTTTGTAAAAGGTAAATAGGAGTAGTAATAGAACGTTTGTAAAAGGTAAATAGGAGTAGTAATAGGACGTTTGTAAAAGGTAAATAGGAGTAGTAATAGGACGTTTGTAAAAGGTAAATAGGAGTAGTAATAGGACGTTTGTAAAAGGTAAATAGGAGTAGTAATAGGACGTTTGTAAAAGGTAAATAGGAGTAGTAATAGGACGTTTGTAAAAGGTAAATAGGAGTAGTAATAGGACGTTTGTAAAAGGTAAATAGGAGTAGTAATAGGACGTTTGTAAAAGGTAAATAGGAGTAGTAATAGGACGTTTGTAAAAGGTAAATAGGAGTAGTAATAGGACGTTTGTAAAAGGTAAATAGGAGTAGTAATAGGACGTTTGTAAAAGGTAAATAGGAGTAGTAATAGGACGTTTGTAAAAGGTAAATAGGAGTAGTAATAGGACGTTTGTAAAAGGTAAATAAGAGTAGTAATAGGACGTTTGTAAAAGGTAAATAGGAGTAGTAATAGGACGTTTGTAAAAGGTAAATAGGAGTAGTAATAGGACGTTTGTAAAAGGTAAATAGGAGTAGTAATAGGACGTTTGTAAAAGGTAAATAGGAGTAGTAATAGAACGTTTGTAAAAGGTAAATAGGAGTAGTAATAGGACGTTTGTAAAAGGTAAATAAGAGTAGTAATAGGACGTTTGTAAAAGGTAAATAGGAGTAGTAATAGGACGTTTGTAAAAGGTAAATAGGAGTAGTAATAGGACGTTTGTAAAATCCAATCGTTTAGTTTTTTTATAAATTAACTAGCTGCTCCCCAGTGTAAATTTTTGTAAAGAAAAAACATACAGACAGAAGGCTGGTAGAAATTGTTGACCTAGCCTATTACACACCCCTTATCAAGGGGTTGACACCTAACTGTGTGTCAAGTTTGGTCAAAATCGTTCGAACGGTGTGGATTTGTATACGGGAAAAACAGACAGACACGTTATATATACATGTATATATGTGTGTGTGTGTGTGTGTGTGTGTGCGTGCGTGTGTGTGTGTGTGTGTGTGTGTGTGTGTGTGTGTGTGTGTGTGTGTGTGTGTTGTAGATCCTAAGTTGAAAACTAAGATGTTCTAGGTAGTTAAGTTCAGCTTATTTTGTTTTTTGTAAAACAGTCTTGCACATCTAGTCCTCCATTACTGAAGCAGACTCAAATATAAAATAATATGTAATAATTGAGACATGAACCATACAATTTTATATAAAAAATAAAATTTCATCCTCAAATTAAATAATATCAAATTTACAAGCACATAACCTGAAGATATAATGTATATATAAAAAAATAATGCAAAATCATACCGACAATTGGATTGAAAATGGCTTATAGCCGAAACGTTTCCGCGACAAAAATGTAATTAAAATACAAAACTATTGAAGACTTAATAAGCTGTTACCAACTACCTATATATATATATATATATATATATATATATATATATATATATATATATATATATATATATATATATATATATATATATATATATATAGAGAGAGAGAGAGAGAGAGAGAGATGAGAACAATTTCTACATTTTTTTAGCAGATACCAAATAAAATAAAAAACTCCAGTTTGTGTACATAACGGAATTTTTAAACGCTTACCTACTCGACTATATTAAAGCAGAAAACGTGTTACACTAATTTTCGGTGGATTGTGATTGATCTAGCCAACGGATCATAAGAAACATTACAATAAAATGTTCAATTTTTATCAAATGAAAATATACATACACAAGATCATGAAAATAAAACCACCTAAACCGGGACTTAAAATCAACATTACACCAGTTAAAGACTAGAATAATGACCTTTGAAGAACATATAACCGAACCAGGAAATGAATAAGGAGATGTGGATAACTAAAATGAGTGGTATTTTGCCAACATTTCTGCTTGACATAGCCTTCTACAGGGCTATGAAGAAGAGAGAGAACGGTTACGTTTCTTGGAAGCTACGTTTCTGGAACGGGAGAGTACTCCCTCTCTTCCATAGCAACGAAGAAGGCTTGTATGCCAAGACAATGCGTTGGCAGAAAAACAAATCATTTTGGATACAAAATGTTGTTTTATTCAACATAATGTCATATTATGACCGAACATATTAGCCTTCTCAAGCTCAACACTCGATGGTCTCTTCACAATGATCCAGAAAATAAATATGTTGACGTGTCATTGCATAGGAGACAATTTACTGAGTTTCCTCTTCTCATGGAACGATGGAACAACTCTTTATGCGCATTCTACAATAAGACACATTTACAGTTTAACACATACTGACTGCAGACCCCCCCCCCCCCTCCAGTGACACTTCATTTCCTCGGGTTACTGACCGATAATAGCCTATACATTAACAAACTCATATTGATTCAAAAATATTGCTTCTACTAACAAATTCATTAAACAATATATACATGCCTAAATTTATTTGTTTTTTACTATTTTCCCTTCCCTTTCTTTTATTAAATTTACATTTATTATTATAATTATTATTTATTCGTATGCACTGCGTCATAGGTGAACTGCATTTTTCCCGGCCATATAGATAGACGGCGATATAAAACTGGTTTAATACATTATGTTCTTAGAAGAGTGGATATACAGAAATACGTGTTTTAAACCAAACTTTTTTTTGAGTGGATAGACCTAAATAAGAGTTTGGAACATTTGTTTCAGATGTTGTTGTAAATTTCTAGGTTTTTTAAATGTTTGAATATTGTGTCTATGTGGTGGCTGTCATCTCCAAGGAGTTCTGTCAAGTCAATAGGTACATCAAGGTTCAGCATATGCTCGATTGTGAGTTTGGTTTCAAGCTCGGCACGTAAATTCATATTTATAGTCATAACTCTTGGTTATAATTTTTATATTATCATATTATTATTTTCTCAACAAATATTAACTGTACGCCGACTACACAATGAGTCTCAGTATTTCTAAATTGTTCTAATATACTACAGAGGCAATCGAAAATGAAAAAAAAATTCGAGTCTCGTAATTGTTAAATAAATAATTGCTGAGTAAATTGAAACGACTATAGGAATACCGTTATTCAGCGCCCCCCTTCCTGCGGGCAATCCTTCTATCGTCCTCATCTAAAAGTGAGGGTCTGTAACTCCAATCACTTAATATATATCCCAAAAGCTCATACCTATCCATTTAATAATTGAATGTCGGAAACACAGCACTTTCCAATCGTCATTTAGAATTGAAAAAAAAAAAACAAAAAAAAACTTGTGTCTCTGCCATTTTCTTGTAACTACTTCGGATTATTCACTTTTTACTCTTCGTATTTATAAAAATATAATTTATGTTTTTACAGAATAAATATCCGAAAATTTCTTCATCGTTAGACCGAAATGTATATCACTATGTGTAACATTAATTGAATCGATCCATGCAAAAAGAGCTTCAGTCCAAAATCAGTAGTTTTGATAAAAATAGGCTGACACCCCTTCTGCATGGAATAATAAAATTAGGACTATGTTTCTATGGCAACTATGTATTGGATTGAAGTCCTTTTAATATGGAAATGTGAAGTTACCTTTAGATACAAAGAATTCATCACTCATATTAACGAAAATATTATTCGAAATTATATAGTGAAAAAATGGACTGAAGTTCTTTTTGCATAGATCGAATCAATTATGCTTTTGAACAAGAAACAGGAAGATCGGCACACGCTTAAAATACATTTATCCAAAATTCCAACTTAATTGGTAAAATTTAATATTTAATTTATTAATATAATTCATATATTTTTAACCACCTATCTATTTAGATGTGTGTAAAATACTTCTGTCATCAAGTTAGCAGTCACAGTTTTTGCGACGCGAAAATTAGCAATTCCCATAAAAATGGACGGGTTCGTAAAACCGCAAAATCTTTAAAGTGGGGGGGGGGGGTGTTCACTCCGGACACAAATTACTGATATGCCCTTAAAGGTCGAAATATTTGTTATATTGCAACAAAACTCGGCATATATCGAGCTCACATATATACTACAATTTAATGTAAAAATAATCTAAATCGGTCAAATAAACACTAGGGCTTACTGGAGAAAGTGCGAGAAAACGTTGCAGGAAGATTGAAATTTTTTGGTTGTTGCATTCTGGACTTTCCATATCAGACTAGTTATTAGCATTTTATGAAAACACGCCAGTCAGGCTTTTTTTCCTATCCAAGTCCGATTTAAAAAATAGACTTGTAAGAAACACTTAACTACACTGAAAGTTTGCTTTTTCAATATGAGCATTGACTTTAATTTAGGTAAGACTATATGTCTAATTGAAGACACCTTCTTTACTTTTAATTTAATACCATGTATTTATTCGTTTTGTATTTCTTCCGGTAATATATGTGCTACATCATTATACGCGATGAATAATGATGAAACACTTATAACTCCTTATAGAATAATAAACGCATTTTAACGTTAACTTACACAAAGTATAGATTTTAGCGACTGATTATTTCCAGGTTATTACGCCTTTAAGGCCAGTATTGAGCTGAACCATCCATCTCCTAGGGAGAATCGAAACCATCAACTTTTCAATAATGGGCGATTTAAAACTGACGATTATCACACTATTTTCTGAACAATAGATTTACCAGACCAGTGATTTTGACTGATCGTGCAATTTCAATTCAAAATTCCTACTAAATATAACATTTGCTTTCCTATGTTATGACTTTTGTAGCTAAAATTAGAGAATGAACTTGTTACCATGGGCATATATAGAAAATAATTTCGAAGGGAGCTGGGAAAATTGCGGGGGGGGGGGGGGTGAGAGCATTTTGGGGGTATGGAACACTAACAATCTAGAACTTGGAATAGTCAGCCAATTAAAAGGCTATTACATCCAAAAGAAATTATTTTTTCTGAACTTATTTAATTTATTTTTAAGGTTTCTATGATACATTTTTACCGTTTGGGGGGGGGGGGGGGGGGGTGCAGCCTCCTCAGCCCCCCCCCCCTATATACGCCCATGAATGATACATTATATATATTAGTAATAAATTTATTTTTTGTTATTGACATTTATACCAGTAGCAGGTCTCGTAAATCTAGTGTTAAAAAACATAGTTAATAGCATACACAATATAAATAAATTTGAACAACAAATTTTGGCATGGTATTTAATTTATTGTTTACATTAGATGTTATTGTAATTTAATGTGTTATTTTGATGGTTGTAATAATCAAGGAATTCTTTCAATTGGTGCATCAGGGTTCTGTATATTTTTTAGTCAGTGAGTTATGAGTTATCATCGCATTATAAAATACATTACAATACACATTGAGTAGAAATAACTGAATGAACTGACCTTATGCAGCTTTTAGTCGAGTTGATAGACACTCCATGCTGAAGTATTGTCTTCTCCATTTCACACTATGGTTCTCCTCTTGTCCCTGTTAACTAGATGTGTTTTCTTCTGATGATCTGTCTTGTTTATCTCATTGACAGCCCTCTGCCAAGCGTTGCTCCCTTGGACCCTGAGCAGCCTATCCAACACCTGCCTTATCTTGGCGTGCGGTCTCTCGAAAGGATTGGGGTACATGATACTGACACTGGAGCTCTGCGAGAGAGAATGCGCCTACTTCAGGGTCACCGCCCGTATATATAGTGACGGTCAAGTCTTGACGTCAGAAGCCCGAGTGGCGGCGGTCTGTTTTATTTCTATCTCTGTCACTCTTGTAATATGTTTTCCAGATGGCTCTAATTTGTATTCCCCACGCCCTCATTGCGAGTCTTCGACTTACGGCGGAAAAACAGTTACTGCGACCTGAGCTGGAACGTTTTCTTCAGAACCTTCTATATTTTCGTTTGGGAAACTTCACCTTGGATATAGTTTGTTGAACCGTCATTATTGCCTTGAAATAAAAGATAACTGAGTTCTGGTAGTTTCCCCAATAGTACTAATCAATTTTCTTTATTAAAGTCAGTCAGGGCTCGGTATATTAAGTCTTAGGGCTTCCTTAGGAAAGTATGTAGTCGTCTAAATGTCTCAAAATTTAAATTTAAAAGTCACTTTTTTCCAATAAAGGAATTTATTTTATTATACGTTAAAACCAATCTGTAATATAACAAATTTTACAGTTAATTGTTTAGCTGAAAAGGTAAAAAATCTGAGAAATTTAACGAGTTATTTTGTAAAACAGTGTTCAAAATGTTTTAGTATGTTTTCATTTTTTTTAAAACAGTATCTTTAGTGGTATTATTTAGTGGACTTCATTTGGCATTCAAGGAACATAACATTTATTTTTTTTGTCAATGAAACAGCAAATTCAGGAACATAAAATAAAGCATTAATCGACGTAATAATAATTAATAAAGCATTATTCCATCACGATAGATTTGCCAGTTATTAACTAAGAACAAAGAAGTTTTATCGCCAAAGGATGGAAAACTAAAATGAAATAATTTAATCTAGTTTTAATTAAAAAGTTATTCCATTATTAATATTTTTCAATTGTTCTAAAAACTGAAAACAAACATCGAGGCTGATTTCGTGGAAACAACTTAGTTCGTGGAGTTCAATGTCGAAAAGATGTCCATGAAGAAAACAAGGAAAAAATCTGACATGCAGGAACTGCATCAATGTAGGGAATATATCTGGTGTTACTATCATAGAAAAGCTTTCAATGCAGACTCTTAATATTTCGTATTCAATTGAACATAACCAACACTTCCGAGACAAGTACTGTTTCTTTCATAGATTTTTACCTTTTTTTGGTTAACTTCGTCTGCACCAAACGTATCCATAAAATCTGTTACGTACTTTCGTTGAATGGTTCACGTTTGAAGTATTCTCGTCAATTCGACATTGAAGTTGATGCACTGAGAAGGCCTGGAATAAAACTGAATGGGTGTAACCTTGGGGAACACCCAGAAAATGATGATTACGTTCCATTATTGGTTCAGGCCTCCAGGAGGTATGAGTAGAGGTATAAAAATGAAAAAAATCCGCAAGGTCAAGCATCCTTAGCTATTCTGCTTCTTCGTAAAAACCTCTAATTATCACGCATCTCTGTTTATCTATTACGCCAGGAAAAGTTTTGTCTCTTCTTTTTCCACACGCATATATTATTTATTGTTTCTTGTGAAAATCTGCTAAGATGGAAAAAAAGAATCCTGAGGAAAATATTTCTCCCGTTAGAGACAGTAATGGCGATAGAATAGGGACTTTGCTAAGCTCAATATAGTAAGAATTATCAAGATAGTAAGATTAGGCTGCCTCGGGTAGGTGAAAACTGCCTACGGGTTGTTGCTGAACGAGAGGGTCAAGAAATAGAGAAAGGCCGCAAACAATAGGTGGTTTGGTCTTCGCCAACTCAATGTACGACGATAGTTCAAACAAGTGTCAGTTAAAGTGAAATTTAGCAAGATTATGCAGGAGGTATTATACATAATTCTAGGGTAGGTATGTGTTTGCACTCCGTATGTTCATGGTTCCATGAACCATATTGGCTTCTGTCTTTGGAATTTTTATCTTCTTAGTTTTTTTGTTTTTTTTTTTTATTAGCGTAATGATAAGCTCATAATCCTTCGGGCATCTTAAAAATACCATCTAAAAAATACTCAGGGTATCCTTGTTGTGTTCTGCAGTTTTCATATATTTATCTCCTTCGTCTTTATGAGGATAAGTACACTGACGTAAATCTTCTACAAAACCAGGTATTTCTTATTAAATTCTGTTACACACATATATATATATATATATATATATATATATATATATATATATATATATATAAGAATTTCGATTTAAATAGATAAAATAGATTTAACGAGTTCGTTATTCGGGAAGGAAATTATTTCACGCCCCTAACTGTCGAAATTTATGATATATTGTAATGAAAGGGTGAGAGAATGTTGGTTTTCTCCAGAAACAAATTATAATTTTCTCCTACTGACCGTTATTTTTCCTTTCTTACAATTCAAAAGTGTAGATATCCTGCCAAACTAATCCCTAATAATTCTTGTAAAAAGAAAACGTTATTAAGAATCCCACTGAAATACATTCAACAATCGTATTTGACGCAGTCACTGTCGCAGATGATATTTAGCAAGAGGTATGGTTCAGAGGTTTTTCGAAGTGAATGTTTCCTCTTCATAAGCTCACCAAAAAGATGTCATCATACCGTTAATAACGTGCAGATGTTTCCAGACATATTTTCTACATCTCATCCCGTATTATTTGTTCTTGTGCCCCTTTAAAGCTACAATGCTTCCATCTTTTAAACAATTTTTCATCATCCTGTCGTTTTACATCCTTTACGATGAGGTTACTTACCACATTTATAAGAACAATGTTCAATCACAAATAAATATATATATATATATATATATATATATATATTATTATTATTATTATATAAAAAGGGCCCGTTTACACTCATACATATATGTCCTGTGCAGTCCATTCTGCTTGCAATGGAGAAAGTATCGAAACGTAAAATCTCGGCGTGTGTAATTATTATAAAAATGTTGGAAATAAAAAAACTTCTGCATGGGTTCGAGAATGGATTTTGAGACGGGAAAAATTAAGTTTCTTCGGTCAATTAATGTCTGAGCTCTATATCGAGGATCCAGCGCTGTTTTCGATTTTTTTTTTAAAGAATGAAACGAGCAGATTTCGAAAAGTTTGCTTGTAAAATAGGTCCTCTTATATCAAAGCGAGATACAAAATTCAGAAAGGCTATTAGTGTAATAGAATGAATAGCTCCAGCTTTACGATTTTTAATATCTGGTTTTATATTTCACAATTGCATTGGTTTCTTTAATTTTAATTTTAATTTTTAATTACTTCGGTAGTTGTACTGAATGCTTCGACCATTTCCGTTAAAGCAAGATGTTTGTTTTATTTTATCATTATAAGTAAAACGCTAAACGTCCCAAAGCTCCGGTTTGCTTTGGTACATACTGATAAGTTCTATAACTTCAACTTCCAACCAGTCTTTTCTTATCCCCCACATATTGCAAGAGAAAAGTAGACGAACTGCTAAAACTCCAACGATAAATCAAATGTTCCGTTGCAACTATCAAATAATCAGTGTTTACACCTGACGGTATAGAAGTGTCGACACTTATAGCTCGTGATAGGAATATATACATATATCAGACATAAATTGTTCATGGTTTACATTAGTCAGAATTTCTCTCTGATATAAATATCCTGCAATAACTATCCTAGTGTAAAAGCACCCTTAGACCCCTAGACCTCTGGTGTCCTCATATCTGTTTCTACTTTACCCATTAATGTTAGCGTAGAACCTTTCTAGGAGTAATCATGCATTTAATGAATGTCTGCTTATCCGTCGGTACTAAGTCTATCGCGCGTCAATCTTCACCGTTCCAGCATCTTCATGATTAGTAATCACAACTTAGCAATCTCTTCATTATTGTTTGAATGCAGAACAATATCCCTCGGCGATAATTGCCTTTATAATGCCGCAGAGTTTGAAGGAGCCATTAGGGAGTTGTTCCGATAGGTTATATAGCTTTCGCATTGACGCAAATCCGTATCTTGTGACGCCAATTATAAACGATCTATGCTTTAATGGCCTCCACGCCCAAAAATAATTAAATTCTATCTTCCTTTCTTTTTTTTTTTTTGGGCAATTGACTGTCTTTATTTTAATAGATTTTTCATTTTAATGACCATTTATGGTGTTTAAAATTTGCATTATTTAAAATTCATATGTACTATTTTTTAGATTTATATTTTTAAAATGTATTTCCTTGCTTTAGTAAACTCTGTGGAACGGGTATTATTAAATACACATGAGTCAATCCATTTGAAATTGTCCAGAAAAAAATAATCTGGTTGCTTGACCATTTTAGAAAAAATTGATATTTTTACCATCAATTACAAATGGAATCAGAAGGCCAAAACAATTTTTAAATTTTTTTTAGAGGCAACCATCTTTGTTTCACTGCGCATCCTGATTTCTGAGTGCATAAGCTCTAACGGAAAACTCATTTCTTCAGAACTGCTAAGTCCTAATAATTCAAACACTATTGTTTTCCTTACATTCTGCTCTCTCTATGTTTTCTTCACTATTTGAATATTTGAAATCCAATACCTGAAAATTTCCATTGAAAACAACTATTCTCATTTCTCAAAAGGACGCTTTTGAGGGCAATTTTTTACCACAAGGGAATTTATATTAGTCGATTTTCGGCATGATAATAAAACTAATCTTGGTTATTAGTTTTAAGTGTTATACATATAAAGCTAGTTTGGTCCCAGAAAACTAGAACTACTGCCACTAGAGGTACACTAAAATCGCAATTCCTTTCTCCATATTGGGAGAATACAAACCTGATATTGCTTTTAGTGGGTAAATGTGCTTTATTCTATAGAGTGACAGTAAATTTAACCTCCTTTCTACACCTTAAAAGAGCTATTCAGGCAGGAAATTCCTTTATTGATATGAAAGATGCTTTTTTGCCGTATTTTCTATTGAAAGAAATGAAACTTATTTAAAAAATGTTACGATAAAATGTAATTTTACCACGGTTGAACGTTTAACGTACAGCTTGAAATTTAAGCCTTCGTCAGTGTTGTAAAACATATATATATATATATATATATATATATATATATATATATATATATATAATTGAAATGACAAAAGTAAAAAAGCATTATACATGAAACAGGGTGAGTGACACAGTTGATTTGTGTGTGCTACAGCTATAGCTTGAATTAGAGGTAGATTAATACAGATTTAAAACTTAAATGCGTAACATAGAGACAGATATAAAATAAGAAGAAGGAGATCTATACCTCACGGATGCGTAATAATTTCAGAATGTGCTGAATCGTGGTGTTCTAGAAAAAAAAACATTACAAATTTATCTGTCCACAATTATCAGTAACTTAGAGAACTAAATACAACAAGCGTTTGAAGAGAACATAAAACAATTTAGCAGATTTGTGTACAGAATTTAGGTCATTTACAGCAGTGCTATTTACACCATAGGTAACACCTCCCAAAATTCTTAGTTAATAATAATGGACGTTAAAATATAAATAAATAAATACACCATAGTTACTATATTTACTTAAAATAACTCCAAAAGTATTATTATTATTTTAAATGGGGGAGTTTTTAACCACCCATTATGTGGAGAAGGTGTCATAAAAGTGAGGTAATAATGAAAGAGAGGCAGGTACAGACCGAACCCTGGCAGATTCTACCTTCACCTCACCAACGGTCAAACAAATATAATTTCGGATCTCCATTTCTTTTTAATTAAAAAAATTGTATCTGTTTGCATTAAATGACAGAACCTTTCATCACCGTGTACATCGGAAGTGGGTCATGCAGACTTGTTTATAGTGAGTTTGCAAAAAAAAAAAAAAAAACAGAAAAATGTAGTTGAAAGACATAAATAAGTTCTTTTGTTTTTTCGGTGATGTCAACTAATAATTTGTAATTCACATTGTGTCGTGTATAATATGTACGAAATAATTATATATATATATATATATATATATATATATATATATATATATATATATATATATATATATATATATATATACGCATTTCTGATTATTTGAAATAGATTTTAGTTTAAATTAAATTGAATTCTCGAAAATCCACTAGGATAAGTTAATTAATTTTTAATTGTGAATGCCTTTCTATAGACTAATAAAATTTCGCTTTTAAGTCTGAAATTAGCCGTGATATCGGGATTTCTATAATAATTCTCTGAAATTCCTAAAGACTACCTTTTAATCAAGGACAGCGATCTCAGTTCCTATATATATAAGGTAATTTCTTTATATTACCTAGACAGAAGTCCATCAAAAAACGTTTAAAGGAGTTTGATATTTTATTACAACCAGTTTTAAATCAACTGATCAAATACGGGAACACACAAAAAAAAAAAAAAAAAAAAAAAAAAACAAGTTTTGCAGTCCGATCGTAGGAAGGCGAACCATGTGCTATAAAAGCCAGTTCAAGACGGGAATAAATTACTACATGGCTATCAGAATTTAACTATCAGTTATTAAAATTGATGGAAAACATTCTATAATTTAACTATCAGTTATTAAAATTGATGGAAAACATTCTATAATTTAACTATCACTTATTAAAATTGATGGAAAACATTCTATAATTTAACTATCAGTTATTAAAATTGATGGAAAACATTCTATAATTAAAAATCTATATCCTGAGGAAAGTATTAGGTCCATAAAGTATAGTGAAAGATTTTGTCGTCGATTTAAATAATTTTTTTTTTTGTTTCCCTATTAAAATAAGCTATTTAATTGTTTTATGTCACCTTCGAAAATTAACATATACATGTGATAATGAAAAGAGGATGATAATATTGCACCGTTCTCCAATCACATTACAAAATGAGGACGATAGTACTTCCTAAAAGGAGTGCTTCTGAAGAAGTGAGAAAAGGCACGAAACATGTCTGGCGAAATATATGACATAAAATTTTTACAAAAACTAAAGATCTGGTAATTTATCGAACCTATACCTTGGAATATAGCATATTGATTGGGTCTCCTTCCAATAGTATATATTTACATATATTACTATTATTATTATCTAATCATAAGCCCGGTAATAAATACCACGCTATTTTCATTGCGCCTGTAAGCACGCGACTTTTGTAAGATTCGGCAGCCAGTAGAGTTTTCTTTTGGAAGAGTGATTTTCGCAACGTCGTCGTTATCCAGAAGCTCTCATTAATTTCTACTTTTTGACTTGATATTGCGGTTGGAATGAGATACATATGAACATTGGATGTGCATGAGCCTAATTCATAATCGACCAAAAATGTCCACAATCGGGAGAATGCTCGCCCAGTTCGTGCTGCAGAAAACATTGCTGTTGTTAGCGATAGTGTGGCAAAAGTGCCGTCAACCTCGACTCGTCGTCGTGTCCAACATTTGAACACCTCACCAACATTACTGATGCGAATTTTAAATAAAGATTTGAATTTACACGCTTGCAATGTACAATTGACTCAAGAGCTGAAGCCTACTGACTATTTCAAGTGTCGTCAATACACCGAATGTTTGGTTGAACAGACAGAAGTGAATGGTGATTTTTTAATAAGCCAACATTAACGGCATTAAACCTCAATTATATCACAGAATTCTTTTAAAATATGGACCATCGGATAGAGCTATGCCACCGAAGCCGTGGCCGATATTTGGTTTCACGCATAATTTTCATAGATCCTTCTATCATAATAGAAAATATTAAGATAATTCTCTCAAAACTTTTTGTTTTATTTACAATTAATATCGTAAATTTTGTTTGGAACACCCTGTTTATAGTTTATTGCTATAGTTTGTGTATAGTTTATTTTATTGTGAGGGATCATCAGCCGCAGAAAAGAGTATCGGAAAATTCTCAGCTGCGAATATGAACATGCGTTACAAAATAAAGTCATGTATATTAAACTTGAAATCCAATTTAATAATATTATTTTAAATGCATGTAATGTAAACAAGCTTCAACTGAACAGCTACTGGCAATAGACCTTCGGCTGAGGTGATCAACATTTCTTCCGGTACCTAGATACATTACCGACAACTTTATCGGTCCGATCAACACAATCCACAATCAAACATCGAGATGTAATAGGGAGATGAACAGGAGAAATCAAAACGAAATATTAACTTTGTCTGTTTCAATCTTTCCGAATCATACTGAGGCCCGGTGGCCTTGAGAGCTATGGCGTATGCACTCCGTGCCTAAGGTTGTGGGTTAGATCCCCAATAGGGTCTAATTATGGTGTTCTTTCTTAGCAAAAAAGAAAAGCCACCAACCCTATCCTGGATGTTTGTTTTTCTTCCGACAGGCCGTGGCTATCGTAAGGGGGCTAAGGTGCCCCCTTACGTCACATGGCCACCGGGCCTCCATAGATTAAATAAGATACTAAACGATATATATATATATATATATATATATATATATATATATATATATATATATATATATACATATATGGGTTATAATGTTTTGTCATAAATAAATGAAAATACTGACTTATGACGTTTACCATCTTCAATTATTTAAGATAAGAATTTGGTCAAATCGCATGATGTTTGTTTTCATAAATTTTTCACAACTTCAGAGAAATGAAATGTAAATTTATTTATTTTAATCTTTAACGTCCATTATAATTAACTCAGAATGAAGAAGGATGGGTTATCTATATAGGTTACCACCATTTTCTAACCAGGATAAGGCTGATGCCATTTTTTTTTTTTTTTTTTTTTTTTTTTTTTTTTTTTTTTTTTTTTTATTTAAGAAAAGCCACCCCGGGGCTCTAATTAAACATAAATTATTAAACAAAAAATTATTGAAAATTCGTTGAGAATATTACTCCGATCTAGGTCATACATCAGAACCATGTTTTCACGAATCGTTATGACATTTTATTTTTGAATATTCAATTTATTATTTCTGCTGCACGTTATGAAGTGAAGATACGAAAATAGCCGTAGAGAGGAAAGAGTTGTGTATTCTAATGCTAATTATGACAGACTGAAGAGTAGAACAGGCCCTGACCTTTATTTACTGTTATTTATAGGAAGGCTAGGATCCGATTGGTGCACATCGCCCTTCCTAGGATCAAGTTTCTTCTATTGACGTCAATACAACTCTCTTATAACAAGGCCGCCAGACAAGATCATTGAAAGTGCATAGGCTGATTTGGAGGTGAATAGAGAAATAAATGTAAGCAATGGGAATTTATTTAGAAAAAAAAACAAAACAAAAAAACAATGTTCAAGAATTATGAAAAATGTTCGATTCACAGGAACTGAGTCATCTTAGAGTGTCCCCTTCAAATGTTTATCCACAGTGAAGTCCCATAATTGCCCCTGAGACAATGTAAAAGAACAAACACTGAATTACTACAGTCGTCAATACATATACACATTTCACACAGTGACATTCTCTCAGCGTGGAGGCTAATGTACTTAGATATAAATATTAAACTATCAAAATAAATATGTATTTATTTAAATTTTAACGTCCATCTATTATTAACTACGAAAAAATAAAATATAAAAACCCCAAAAACAAACTGACCCCATCCATTTTTACAAAACTTAATTTAATAAAATCTTGTCGCTCAATCCAGAAGCCGTTCATATCTTTACAGATGTATCAAAAAGCTCTGGATCTGCAGCTGTTTGATTCAAACAATTTTCATTTTAAAATGTCGAACAACTATAGCATTTATAATTCTGAGTTATATGCGATTCTACTTGGCCTAAAAAACATTACTATTCATCACAATCAAAAAATGTCTCTATTTTTCAGATTCACTAAGTTCTTTGCTCTCATTTAATGAGATGTATGAAACACATCCACGACTTATTAAACATGTACAAGAACATAACATTTACCTGACAATGTTTTGGATACCTGGACACATGAATTTATCTGGAAACTCACATGTAGACCGGGAAATCAAAAATGCAACAACAAAATTCGTTGACGAAGAACAAACTAATTTTTAGAATCTACATTAAATTTCCAATAAGTAACACCCATTATTGAAATATTTTCATGTAAATTAGGAGTTATCAAAAGAGCCATATAGATAGGAGCTATAGTCATTTCTTAAATTATTCAATATTTTCTTAATCAGCTATTTGTAGGCTTAGATGCTTGCCTCCGCCTTGCAAGTTGCATTGTTTAATAATCTTTAAAATGGTACATCGTTGTTTAAGAAAGAAATTTATTTGAGTCCAATTTCTTCTGATTTCAATGAATGTGCTTTAGCGTGAAGAAGCCATTCTGAACACGTTCTTTAATTTCACACGATAATGGTGATGTCTCAATCTTTCCACACTTGGTACACAAACGTTTTGCTCTGATTAAGGGTTGAAGGACACTTCGGAATCAAGTGTGAAAGGTGACAGAAGAACATATTAAAAATAAATACAATGTACTTATTTATTCCTGGCGTCATCCCGAAAAACGGCGAATGTATTCAAGGACTTTAGCTGATGCATTACCATTAATGAAGCCATAAACGAACACCACAGGCGGGAATGCCTCGTTAGAAAACAAATCGAGGTATTAGTATAACCTGGAAAGTGAACACTATACATATAAATATCAACTTATTTAATAAGGTGGGAGTTACACTTGCGCAGATAATTCTCGAAGAATAGAGGTATTAGTAATAAATCCACCGGTCTGGCTTTAGAAAAGATTAGTATAACAACCACTTCGCTTAAATCTATTTTTTTCTTTCGCTTTTTATCTGCAGGGGGAGTTTTTGGTTTAAAGTTTTCTGTGATTGTAATGATTAACCCAGTTAACTTTAAATAGAGTAGAATTAAAATTAGAAATTTAATAAAATTAGACCCTCAAGGTATAACAGTATAATATACGTATTTATTTGTTTACAATAATTGTAATTATTTCCAATATGTTCTTCTGTCTTCTTTCACTCTTGATTCCACCACGTGTCACCAAATCCTTAATCAGAGGGGGCTTAGGGGATATTCTCATGTAGGAAGTATTGTCTTCAAGGGCTAGTCAGTTCACTTGCCATTGGTCTTCTTATAGCAATTGGTACGATATATATATATATATATATATATATATATATATATATATATATATATTATTATTATTTAGGTTTCTTCGCTGGGGAGAATTATTTGTGTTAGTACGGCATTCTCCAACGGTCGATTTATTTGCGTAATATTTCGCAGAAATCACATTCTGCTTCTTCAGACGGTTCATGTCTTTAATTTTTTTTTTTTTTTTTATAACGAATATTAGACATGCGCGCTGAATTTCCCGGCGGCGGCGCGCCGGACTAAAATGGTCGGCGGCGGCGGCGGTGCGCGCGGCGTGGGCTATTTTTTTTAACCCCCAAGGGAGACGTTACAATTTAATATATATATATATATATATATATATATATATATATATATATATATAGGCTTGCCATATTTTTCGGTGAGTGAAACCGGCACACATTAATATGAGAAAGGCATACCGGGGGGGGGGGATAAAAATAGTAAAAATTAGATGCAAAATGTTGGGTTTTAAGCCTTTTTATTAAGCGCAGCCAGTTACAGGAGTGGGGGATCTGGAACACTAAATTGTTGGCCTCCCCACTTTGTTATAATAAAAAAGGAAATTTTGCTACTTATTTTTGCTAGTTCTTGCGTTTGCTCTCTGATTACACTTACAATCGTTCTCATTTCTTTGGCACTGCATTCATTGTAGAAAAGTAAACAATTCATAAATGATTCTTAAAAACTAAATCCTTTACTTTATACATCTTACAGCCGTTCCGGGACATAGATAAACCCGGGTGGACCAGAGACAAGAGACAAATACCGGCACGTATGGCAAGCATATATATATATATATATATATATATATATATATATATATATATATATATATATATATTCGCTACAAAATATCTCTACAAAAATGGTTCTAAATACATTTTCGATGGGGTGATGACAATCGGAGAAATAAGGGCTTAAAACTTCGCAAGCGTTTGTATTGTTCTTTCGTAGGGGGGGGGGGGGGTCGGTTTGTTTATCTCACTTTTTAATTGATTGTTTTAAATTTAAATTATAAGTAAAATTAGCCTTTTCGTAAAAGGAAGTAAGAAAATGAGAAACTTAGTGTTTTCGCAGGGTGATCGTTGTTGCGCCGTAAACATCCTTCTGATTGAGATTTTATTTTATATTCTTAACGGTACATCAAAACCTACCAATAACTGTATGTATCCTTAACTTATGGAACTAGAGATATGAGCTGAACTGCGCTAAGATGACGCAGTTCGCGCTCCTGATGTCTCAAAAATGGTCCAATTTTGATGAAATTTGGTACAAAAATATTTTTCTTAACTTGAAAGGTCGAATTCATAAACCAGCAGAATCTGTTAACCGGAAGATGGTTTTTGGAGCAAAATTCGCGCGAAAAAAATCGTAACGTTTACGTTTTCGAGTTCATATGCTTGCAGGTACTCGTTTTATAGATTTCTTAACGTAGAACAAGGAATAAAACCATTTTAAAGCGATATCTGTACCCGTTTTGAGAAAAATTAAAACACCTCGTTTTCCAAAGTAATTTTCAGTTTGGGTACTCAGAAACGATTAATTTAGTTGAAACTTGGTCCAGACGTTTGATATTCATCTAAACTAAGGTAGATACATTTTGGTTCCGTTTGGAGTTAAGGAAGTACAAGAAATAAAATATTTCATTACCAGACTTGAAAGGTTTTGGGATTTTCGTATATCTTACATATCTCGAAAACGGGGGGAAATCGTGGTAAGTGGAAGGTGGAAATTCGAAAGCTCAATAAATTCCCTACAAAAAAGGTTCAGATGTAATTTTTGATGGGGCGATGTCAATCCGAGAAATAGATGCTTCAAACATCAAAATTGTTAGTTTTGTTTTTTTTCAAAAGGGTTTTGTCACTTACCAAACGTTTTAATTGGTTATGGTTTTTTCAATCGCATTTAATAGTAAAATTAATGTTTTAATAAAATAAGGTATGAAAATGAGGAACGTATTGGTAATAGTGTTTCCCTTGGCAAACCTTGAGAAGGTGGGGGGGAGTCATTTCCGCTTAGAATATTATCAGTTTCCTGTTTTGGAGCCTTAAATCTTTTTTCTCTTTGAGATTCATTTTAAATTTTTCACGAAAGATCAAAACCTACCAATAACTGCTTCCACTCCTTTGCTAATGACACTAGGGATATGAACGGAACCGCGCTAAGATGACGCAGACTTTTGTTTTTCTCTTCTATTGCGAGGTTTTCAAAATATCTCCCACAAAAGCTGGATTTATTTTTTGAGTTAAATACCATTTTTATATACCTAAAATTATTTTATTTTCCGCTTTTATAATAGCACAACACAAGCGTTTACTCGAAGAGAAGGTAAGCCAAAAATGGCGGCAGGTTACCACGCAGTACACTCGCTGTTTTCCTACCCTAACCCACCCGCTACACCCTTTCGTCCAGTATTGCCAACGAAATCGGCGCGCCGACTGACTAGCCTCGGCGGCGGCGCGCCACTCAAAACCCGGCGTGGCGCAGCGGCGCGCATGTCTAACGAGTATATATATATAAAAAAAAAATTAATGACATGGACCGTCTGAAGAAGCAGAATGTGATTTCTGGGAAATATTATGCAAATAAATCGACCGCTGGAGAATGCCGTACTAACACAAAAATACATATATACATATATATATATATATATATATATATATATATATATATATATATATATATATATATAAGTGTGTGTATGTGTGTGTGTGTGTATGGAGAGAGAGAAAGAGATTTCAAAGACCGTTTTTGTTCGTGTGGGCGGGTTATCACATGGAATTGTCCTTGAGCGTAGTCAGATTTAGTTTAACTTCATGATCGGATTTTCCCTACAGGGAGGGGGAACGCGCGAATAGTAAAATATGAACTTCCCAACACCGAAAAAGTGATCCTTTCCTTGATTGAAGGTGCACAAGTCAGTGAATAGTTTGAGAATGATCAAATGAAAACTTACAGAAATGTCAGCAGCTTTTGCCAACAGCTTTCTTTGGTTCTAATAGCGGGGTTAAATCTAAATTTAAGTTACCTGGAAACTCTATCAGTAAGTTGTATACATTGTATGATCATTTGAAACTTCAACTAAGGAAAATAAACGGATAAATGAATTTGATTTAAAGCTGAACATTTATTTCTATCAGTCTATTAAAGTAGCATTCGTAAATAAATAATTATAAATAGATAAATATTAGTACAGCAGATCTTGAAAACTTTCATTTATACAATTATAAAATTGTAGTTTAATACTGAATCTTCCTTATAGAAGAATCACTGTCGTCCTTTGCGTCGATTCTTCATTCTGAAATAAAAAAAATTGAATTAATAATATTGTTAAGGACTTCATATTGACAAATATGTTCCTATGTTTGCTATTTGATTAAATTCTATCATCTTTAAATTTAATAAACATGTTTTCTTGAAGATTACAGAACGGTTAGGTTTAGCACTTGTAATAAGTACGTAGATATAAATAATATAATACCGGATCAAAATAAGGGCTCGAAGTAAATCCTCAAGAAACGAAGATTCTCCCGTTCCCACCATAATAAAAAATAGTTATTATTAGAGTACCCAAGAATATAATTCAAAAAGCCTATATATATATATATATATATATATATATATATATATATATATATATATATATATATATATATATATATAGGTTTCTAACAATGAAGAACGAAAGCTTAATTATAATAAGTTTTTTTATGAAAGAGTGATAAACTTGAAATGACCAATTGTAAATATATTTCCTATTTGCAGCAGAGTGTTAAAAATTTGAATAAACAGATTTTTACTAATACCTCTAATCTGAGGATCAATAAAATGACATTTTTAATACAAATACATGAAGTTCTAAAAATCACTTACCAAAATCTGTATTGTAATTGCTGCACTTCGTCAACCGTATCAGAACTCAGCAATTCCCTGCAAAGATTAAAAATCAATAACACTCATTTTCTCGTCTAAGCATAGTTTGATGGAGGATTTTTACTACTTACTTACATAAAGGTTTTATTAGGACGTTTTATGAATATTTTGTAAATATATATATATATATATATATATATAAATGCAGTGGGTCAACAAAATCATTCAGACACTTAAATTAGGCGTAATAATAACTCTAATATTGTTTCATGGGCCAATATTTCAAGTTAATACCAATAATCATTTATTTCTTGTGAAACACAACGTTTTATCTCAACATGGGAAACAGTTAACACCTCAATATTCTAAGATAATTCTAGTCAAATAGATCGCAAATCTAAGGAACTTAGCTCTTATGTTAAAGATGAAATTGTTAAACTTTTTAATCAAGAGCTGAGTTAACAATGCTTTGTATAAAATTCGGGGTTTGTCTTAAGCAATCAAGCAACATATAATTAAAACGTTTAAAACTACGACAGTGGACAATAAAAAACACACTGGCAAGAAACGCTCTGTGATTGTATGATTCTCGTAAAATCCTGCAGGAAGCTGTAAATAAACATCAAATTATTTGCTCCTGCTAGTAGAACACATCGCATCATGTTATGGGAACCCTGTAACACCTTAAACCACGAGTTACTGGCTACATGAAGCGGGATATAGTGGTAAAGCAGTTAAAAACAAATACCTTTTATAAGTTTAAAAATTCGACAATAAAGAATAACGTTTTCCCAGCATCACGAGAAAAGACCGCTTTCATTTTGGAAAAACTTGTATTTTTCGAACGAAAGATAGATCAATGTTTACGAATCCCTCGAACAGAGATGTTTTTGGGGCAAAAGGGCAGAGCTTTCGAAGCAAAACATCTCCAATCTATTATAAAGCAAGGCAGGGGTAATGTCATGGTTTGAGGTTGCATGAGCGCCAGCGGAGCAGGCGAGCTTTCTTTGAATACTGAGGTGAATATGTTGCGAGGTAATTAAAAAAAAAATAGTGCAAAAGGTAGGAATAGAGAGCACCTATTTGTTCCTGAATGTCAATAACCTCAAACTAAACTGGAAAAAACAGAATGGCTATTTTTTTTTTTTTTTTTTTTTTTTTTTTTTTTTTTTTTTTTTTGGGGGTGCATCGACTCCTAGGGCCATTAGCACCGCAGAATGGCTATTATACAAAGTTTGCCAAATGCTGCAAACACCACCTAAATCAACAAATCTTAACCTCTTATTAGAGAAATTTTGGGCATTATAGAAGTTAAAAATGTCAAAAAGTTCATGTTCTTTAAGGAAAGAGTTAATTTATAACCTTCAGAAAGCTTGGACAGAAATCGACTCTCAAGAGAATAACGAACGCGGAGAAACAATGCCCAGGAGACCTGAGGCTGTCATAAATCAGAAAGGGTATCCTAGTGAGGGAGGGGAAGGGGGTTAAGTACTGAAAATGTTTTAGTAGAATCTTTTTTTTTTCGTTTATTAGGTGTATGAATATTTTTTTTTGCTTGTAAAATTTTCGAATTTTGATGCTACCTTAATTTCATGAGATAGGGTAAATGACCCGATCGTTGACACTGCTCCTTAAGTCGACACTTCAAATTTAAATTTGAAAAATAACAATTAGATTCAAGAGAATTCAATAAGTTTGCATCCAAATGAAAGAACAGTTGTTGAAGAATAATGTCGACTGACCTGATCAACTATGCAACTCCGTTAATAACATCTGCAGCCATTTTAGTATGAAAAATCCTCGAGTCAACTCCTGCTGCTCTCTTCGCTTAGTGAATTTAATAAGAGATTAAGAATATTTCTTTTTTTTTTTTTTTTTTTTTTTTTGTAATGCGTGTTTTAAATTGTATTTTTGTGATCTCTATGAACTCTATGATACTTAAATTAGGACTGTAAAAGGTTCGACTTAAGTAAAACAAAAAAATCTTGAGGTTATGGTAGTGTCAACATTGGGAACACAATAAACAACCATGGCTCCTTTTCTTGGCACTAATGTCAACTTTAGGAAAACGGTTGTCAGTGATGAATACTAAAACATTTAGTTGAGATTTTCATTAGAAATTCGTGTATCCTGATTTTATTAATTTCTTATGACTGGAACCTTAAGTTGACAACATGTTTTCCTAATTTTGACATTCTGTTCCTAATGTTGACAGGCAACTTTTTATAATAGTTTTCTGCAATTTGAAATGTTACACAACTTCTTAATCAATTTGTGGTACAATGGTTATAACAGGCTGTACCTCCAAATGCTTCTCACATCAATCAACCTATGAATGTATCAGGTTTCCGAACATTTAAAGAAGGTTGGAAGCTAAAGGTTCATGAATGGAGCGTCAACCATATGGCAGGTCCTGCATTAAAAAAAAACACAGCTAAAATCGCCAAGAAAGAAAGATACAAGGCTAGATTGAACAAAAAAGAAGAAAAATCCCTAACAAGTAATAGCTTTTAAATACATCTCGTCTGAAAAATAAGGTGAGAAACTCCATGACTGAGGAAGATGGTGACTCCTCCAATCAGCCTGAAGAAAAAGGACGTCACTAACATGAGCTTTGTAGAATCAACAGGTGTAAGTAAACCATCATCAATGACAGCACGTCAGGTAGACCACAAATAACGAATATGAGAAGAATGCAGATCAAAGTTTACACAAAAAGTTAAAGAAGAAGAGCGATTGTTCAAAAATGACCAAAGGATGAAAGATGAAAATGGCTGTAATAAGCAAGTTATAAACAAAGTTAACGTTATTAGAGTAGGTGATTAGTGTATAGTTCAAGTTGAATGAAAAACAGCACGATTTCAATCCAATTTGATTGTTTGTTTAAAGAATGAAGTTGTATTATTTTCATTTTCCCTCACTGTCATCCTTAGGAACAGAAAAGTCAAACTTAGGCACCGACCTACTGCAGACGTGTCAACATTAGGACCAGAGTAAGGCAGCATTTAATGATTTATTTTACTTGAAATACTTAATGTATCTAAAATTGGTTTGTGTGAATTTCATAGAGAATGAGCTGACGTATAATTTGATATATTCAAAGTTTATTATTTTCAAAAACTAAGCGAAGAATTATTTTAAGTAAAATAACCTCTCCTTAAAGTGCCAACTATTGGGTCACCTACCCTATTACATTTCAGCGCTTTACAAAAAAATATGTCTAATGCCCTCTGTTATAACTATCTGTTGATGTTTTGCGTTAAAAAAAAATTAATAAAGAAAATACAAAGTTGGCACACAGGTAGGCCTTGATACGAGAAATCTCCTAGGCTAGGTCAAAATAGTCAAATTTTAAAATGTGGTCAAAAGTTTTGTTCAAGAAAAAATGGCTACACTGAACCATTCAGATTGTGACGGCCATTTTGAATCGACTACTACTTGCCACTGCCGGCTGTTAGATGAAGTGCTCTTGTGCTGGCCTCTGCCGGTAACATTATGAACTAAAACAAATTCAAATCGTTTGACCGATTTTCGTAACTGGGTATAGACAAAGATGTAGCATGGCACACTGGGTCACAGCTAGTATATAATGAATATGTAATAGTTTTCTGCGTCTGTCTTTTATATTAACTAATGTGGACGCGATTTGCTACATTTTGCTTGCAGGTCGAAAGAGAACAAACTATTAAAATAAATAAAAAGACAATTAAAAAGAATATGGAATTACATTCATAAATAGTGAAAAACAGTTTTATAATTTCATTATAATTATAATATAATTAAAATAAATTGGGAAGGGATTTACTATAGTATTTTTCATTGATCTCCAGTGATTATTTCAATAATACCGGCGTTTACATTCTAAATAAACTGGGTGATATTTGAATTTCTCTATTTCTTGTTTCGTTCCCCGCCCTATCACGTACATATCCAAATTCACTTATATTCCCGATTTGTTTTTGAACAGGGTGCCTCGCCCAAGTTTATTGGGCGTAAACAAGTTCACAGGTTGTCGTCCATTTTTTCTGCGAATGCCAAATACCAACGTGAATTAAGTTCTTTGAAATAACAAACCTAATTATGACTATTATGTAGATCATTTTTCGAGAGCGGAGGAAGGTGGTTGTATAAACATATAAAAGAATAATAAATATGTAGAGGATTGTTTTTCAAACATTTTTGGTTGGTCAGAAAAAAAAAATACATCTATTCTCATAAAACTAAACAGTTTTTATATTTCAACAATTTCGCTGCGGCTGTCCTTTGGGAAGGACAGTAGCGACCGTCCCCGCGTACGGGTGTCCCTTCGGAAGGACACTCCTTCATTACTTTTCACTTGAGATTCAAAAGGCAATGGAGGGGGTTCACTTTTACGACTCCAGGTAAACACAGTTGTCTTCAGTATTGTTTGGGCTTTCTAGCAGTGTTGTCCGTTTTCAAATTGGCTGACCGGAAGAGTTTTTATGAATTTTTAAACTTTTTCTTGGATAAATTATTTATAAGTAAGTACAATTTATTATACAATGGATATTTACTTCCTGATTTAATATATTTAAATAATATTCACTAAATTGTTGAATTTTTGTTGCAGATATTGATTGGCAACGAAGGATATTTTTAAAAATATTATCGTTTGGCATCGATTTTTGGAGGTTACAGGGTAATTTTTGCTTTTTATTTATCACATTTATCGTTGTAAATTATTATTATTAAATTTTAAAATAAGTTAAATTTTAACGTTCATTTATTATTAACTATGAATTTTAGGACGGGATATCTATAGGTTATCACCCTTTTCTAGCCAGGATAGGGCTGATGCCTTTTCTTTTTTCTAAAGAAAAGCCATCGCTGTTTTATTATGTTAAATAATTTATTTATTATTATATCCCCTACATTTAATATTTATGTATGTTAAATAATTAATAATTAATTTAAAAAAATTATGTTTTACTTTATTTTTATGATTAAAAAACAAAAACAAAATGGCATCACCCGTTTCGTCGTTATCTGCTGGTGGGAAGAAAAGGAAAATTGGTAAAGTTTCGTTTTGGTTGATCTGAAAATGATTTTATTTTATTTATTTTTTTGCATTTCCCTAATGATTATTTTAGCGCGGTTCCTCCCTCCCCCATAGGGAGGAACCCCGCTTATAAGGTTGATACAATGAAACAATCCGGAAGTGCCGACTAGAAAATTTCGCGTTTCAGAACCCCTAGAGACCGAAAATAACGGTGGTTCAAATTTGTATATATATATATATATATATATATATATATATAATATATATATATATATATATATAATATATATATATATATATATATATAATATATATATATATATATATATATATATATATATATATTTGTCTGTTCGCTCATTTCTGGCTTCCCTAATGGTCCGATTGTGATGAAATTTGGTACAAAAATCCGTCGTCCAATTTAAAAGGTCAAGTTCGTTAACCAGCTAGGAAAACGAATGAAACCATTTTCAAGGCGATAGCTTTAACCGTTTTCGAGAAAATTGGAAAAATAGTTTTTGAATACCGTTTTTGGTTTGGGTACTTACAATCATGGGATTCAGTTGAAATATTTTCTGCATAATCTACTTTCATTAAAACTAATGTGTTGAAATTTTTGTTACGTTTGGAGTTTAGGAAGGGTTAGAATAAAATATTTTATTAACAGACATAAAAAGTTTTGGTAACTTTGTATACTTTCCTTAATATCTCGAAAAAGGTTGAGAATCTTGGGAAACGGAAGATGACCATTAGAAAGCTCACTAAATTCTCTACAAAAATGGTTCTGATGAAAGTTTTGATTAGGTGATGTCAATCGGATAAATAAGTGCTTAAACTTTCAAGTAATTGACTTCGTTTATTCGAACGGTTCTTTTTGCCTGTTTTTATTCCTTGTTTTTTTTTTAATTGCTTATAGTTGGATAATGTATTTGACAATAAAACAGATTAAGTAAAATAAGAAGAACAATTCATTGTTAGAAATATAGCTTGCCAAGAGAAAGAGATTTTTTTATCTCTGTTTACCTTTGTTCTTAACTGTTTTTTTTTTCTCGGTTTGCCTTAGTTTTTAATATCTTGCTGTTATTTTGTTTGCATTTTTTTTTCAATAAAACATGACAAGTAATTGAGAAGCGTGTTTGTATTTTGAATTGACTTTGAGAGTCTTACTTTAGATTGAGGAATTTCCGCTTCTAACCTGTGGGTGTTAACAGTTTTCATGAAATAATAAAAAAAAAAAAAAGAAAAAAAAAAAGATTAGTTCTATTTTAAACTTTCGAAATGACAATATGGATGAGAATGGATACGTCTTAAAATGACGCAGTTCCTGCAGAAAGAGAATGTTTAGACTCTGTGTAGGGTCAGATATTTGCCCGGGTCGAGCTACTAGGCAGGCTTCAGATAGGTTTTATTGCACTTCATAAATCAAGATGCATCCTAGGAGAGATGACAGATACTGTACCTGTAGGAAGTCATAAAGCCAAATACTATAGTAGAAATATAATTTTGTTGTTTTGAAAGGGGTTTTCTCTTGGTTTATTTCACTTTTTAATTGTTTTTTTTTCTTGTTTTAAATTGCATTTATTAGTAAAATTAGAATAGTAGTAAAATAATCTAAGAAACGGTGAGAGGTGTTGGTAATAATAAGTTTGGAGTGGCTGTGGTAATCAAGATGGCAGTGGCTAATCATGATGACGTATTTTGTTTTGAATTCTGCTGTCTATATAACCTTCCGCATAGCCTCCAACTGAAGTTATCGTTATTTCTTATTTCATAGAAAGATTTAACCTACGACAGAATGTAATTTTATTCGCCATGAAGCACATATTTACAGTTGATTATAACAGTAAGACGAATTTGCTAGTTAAACAAGGAACTTAAAATGACAACGAATCTTTGGTTGTTTAGATTAGAGCCTTCTCAGCAGTAGTCAAAGAGTAAGTAAATTTTCAGTACATAATTGTATTGACTTATACAGATTAAGAATTATCCGCTTCTGTGTAAGATGGCTACTGTCAGTTTCCAGTGATTTGTGATGCTAATCTATTCCATTTCTTCGAGATGTACGTAACCGCGCTAAGATGACGCAGTTCCTGCGAGTCGGACTTTTATTTTTTTATTCTAATAAAAATGTATCCTTGAAAAATTCAACCAAAAAATACATCCGTACCTGGGGTATTCCCAGAAAATGACACCCGCACCGAGATTGTTAAGAAAGGTTAATTGAAAAAGCGGACGGCATTGATAAGCTGGAAGGATGGAAGCAGGAAGTGTTTAGTCCTGAGAAGGATGTTGAGTTAACTCGAATCAGTCTCCAAGGGCAACCGCATATCTACAATCTAAAACATCTTTTCTCCGGACAAGATTATGTTTTAGCTTCTATGAAATTATATAAAATAGCTTTTTTTGAGTATTGTTCAAAAAGTGTAATAAAGTGAACTATTGTTTATGATAATCCGTCGAGGAATCTAAAAGTACGATTCCACCAGAGTTCTGAACTGTGCGGCACGAATGTTCGTTTCGGTCGACTCACGGAAGCAAACAGTAACAAATTGTTTGCGAACATTGTAGCAAAGTTTGCGCTCACAGTGCGCGTACACTTCCAGTGGTGGACACGACTAGATTTCATTATTATATTTATCTATATCATTGAGATATTTAGGTTAGCTTATAACACAATACATACGTGTCGCATTGCACACATACATATGCGTCGTCTATTGGGAGATTTAACGAAGCGGATAACATGATATGTGATCCAGTAAAAGGCTCGTACGATCATAAACTCATAGGGAGAAAATTGAAATAAATTTATTGCTTTAATCCAACAAAATGTGAGTAACTCTGTAGTATAAAATGATCCTATCCAATTATTTATATTTTCCTTGAAATTCATAATTTAAATGTTATTTTCATTTGTGTCTACAAAATAAACGAAAAACATTTTCGTTTTGTTTTTTTGTAAGAAATAATTGTTCTACAAATTGAAGAAAATAATTCAAGGGGTGTAGCCCCCCCCCGAAATTTTCATTTAATGGTAAAAATGTATCAAAAACCCTTAAAAATAAATTAAATAACAATACTTAGTTCATAAAAAACAGTTTATTTTAGGTGCAATAGCGTTTCAGTAGCCTAAAACTATTCCAAGTTCTAAATTGTTATTATTCTATATCCCGGAAATGGTCTCAGCCCCCCTCGAAATTTTCCCAGCCCCTCCCGAAATAATTTCCTATATACGCCCATGAGTAATAAATATATTTTGATTAACCCTAGGATGCCCAGGGAGGCTTGTGGAAAACACTTTTCCTTATTTTATTCACATATCTGTCAATATCTACTGTCAGATGTACGTTCACCAAAATAAAATAATATGGCGATTCTCGTAGGCTCCAAGAGCCCTCCCTTGGGACATTATGAAGCCCTGTAAAAACATTTGAATTTGAAACTTAAATCCTCCCCCCCCCAAAAAAAAAAAAAATAATATTGTACAATAAACTCAAAGAAAAACAGAAACTTCTATAGAAGTAATATACAAATTTTGCAATTTATTTATTAGTTTAAAAGGTTCGAAATCTGAGAAATTTAACAACGTGTTTTGGAAAACATTAGCGCTCCAAATTATCAAGTATTTATATAATACTTTTCCCAAACTTTCTTTTGATCTATATTAAAAACAAAAAGACAGAAAAGCGAATTTCTAAATGAAGTACATATGCGTAATTCCCTCAAAAAGTTGTGAGGTCCAAGAGCCCCAAATCCTTGGGATTTTGGGAAAGGGTATGACTGGAAACCTCTTAGGCATCTTAGGATTAATATTATAAATAATAATAAATACGGCCAATAAGTTATAACTCACCTCTTGGAGCTGTAAGTCTTTAAGCACACAAATCCTCTACACATAGTTTTTAGTCGCATTTCACACCCTAATTCTAGACTTCTCTCTTCCAAAACTCTCCTTCTTGGTGGTGCCTTCCAGTCTCTGCCAGGATATCCTCTGACTGTCGGATCTGAGGAACTTATCCAGAACTTGGCGGATCTTGGCGTGTGGCCTCTCGAATGGATTGGGGAACATGTTGTCTACAACAGGACAGCTCCAGCTGAGCGAATGTCTCTCTTCAGGGTCATCCTTTCCATATATACTCGTCGTCTGACTGACGTCAGCAGGCATCCAAGCTTATGCTTTCTCAAGCATGATTGTTTACATGAGCGGAACGTTTGGACTTAATTATTTGCTATTTTGCCTACTCTTCGTTTTTCTTCCCTTTGTTTTTCTTTTCTACTTTCGAATGTTTGACGTGCGAGACTACGTGCTTGCAGTGCGCAAATAGATAAAATACCTTAATTGTGAGAACGTCAAGAATAAAACCAAAATTACTGGAGCTACGAAATTTGTTTCAACTGCGAAAAGTTAAAACCCGCTCATATACATTAATAACTTTCATTTATAAAGAACTAGCTGTGCTTCGACAAAGCAGATAATTAGTTATTTTATTGCGTTAAATAATTTATCATCAAAATTAACGCTATATCTATAGGTTAGCAGTAACACCAGTTTAACCAGTACATGTTAAAATTCGTTGTCAATAATGAATGTACGTTAAAAATCGCATTACCAAGAAGTGCTCTGACTGGGAATGCTGATGGGTGAGGAGACTGTGCAAGGCGTCGGGATATTATTACCTCGGATGGACCATCACCAGGTATAGTGTAAACTCTATGAGGGACACCCATCATAGTTGAAATCAGTGTTGGGCAAAACTAACGTTAGTTTTCGCTAACTAAAACTAAACTAATGTTTCAAAAACGTTGAGGTTGCTGGCAGAGAAGGAAGATCTTGAGGTAAATAAAAAACGTCCTGTTCCTTCACAAAAGTTCAAAACTTTTGTGAAGGAACAGGACGTTTTTCATTTACCTCTTAAACTAATGTTGTATTTTTAGTTTTAGTTTAGTTTTAGATTTGTATAATTATTAATCATGTGGACTCCGTTTTTAGTAAGTTAATTAGTTTAGTTTAGTAATAGAGACCTAAATTTGTGATTTTAGTTTAGGTTTAGTTTTTAGTTAACTAATTTAGTTTATCAAAGAACATATGTTTTCAAATTACGAGAAAAAGCCACAATTTCTTATTCTTAAGCAAGTTCTATTTGTTTTAATGATTTACTTAAGTATCGAAATAACATATGATTTATATTAATTCATGTTATTTTAGTAAAACTAAACTAAAGCTTTAATTTAGTTTTTAGTCAATTCCCAAAGATTTTGTTTTAGTTTTAGTTTAGTTAAAATCCATTAATTAGTAAAATTTTAGTTTTAGTTTTTTTTAGGTTGCAATTTTTAGTTTAGTTTTAGTTTATTCCAAAAAGTGAATTTAGTTTTAATTTTAGTTTTAGTTTTTAGTTTTGCCCAACATTGGTTGAAATGAAGCTCAAATAGAAATAATATTAAGAAATAAAGACAATACGGTTACAGCTGACCTGTTATCGTCCTAGCAACGCTTGCTGCATAGGCGTGCCTGCTCTCTAACCTACTGAAATTCAACCCCTCTAAAATGACTTAAAGATTTGAATATCGAAAAATCCTTTCTTGGCGAGTGTTTACATGCTAAAGAGAGTGTCCATACAAAATTTAAAGTTTTTCTGCTTAGTGGTTTGGGCTGGGCGATGATAGGTCAGTAAGTAAGTGAGTGAGTGGTATTTGACAAATATATAGTAGATTCATTCTCTCGAAACTTAGCCTAAATATTAGACTCTATCGGCTGGTTTGGAGTGCTTGAATCTTTTGGAATTGTTTTTAGTTTTCTTAGTAACGCCTTGAAATTGGTTGTATTCGATTCCTCGGGTGAGGACAGCTCTCCCTAAAAGGTGTCCCTGGGAGCCTGTAAACTTGAAACCTTGATTGCTGCGAATTTAATATAAAAAAGTCCGCCACGCAGAAGCTGAATAACTAAGCACTTTCCTTGGAATTTGGGTAGTGTAGACTGGCTTCCAGAACAATTTGCTTAAAATATCCTACATAAATAAAATAAAAACATGAATAGTTCTCTTTTAATTTAGTAATGAGTAACTGTTCAATTATTAATTTTGTAATTAAATTGCTTCCGGAGTTATGTTTACATGTGGTACCTACTACACTACTTAATAAATACGAAAAACTACATATTTTCGTATTTTGATCTGACGCAGGAACAGGATACAGTCCCTCTAGTGGCAGAAAGCCCTCCTTGCGGCGGCCTTGCGAACCTACGTCTGGCGGGCTAATTCTATTGAAATATATTACAAAGTAAACTCCCCTTCCCGAATGACCAATTTAGCTCATTTTTACAACACTTCCTTCTCATGAGTTGTCCACGACGTACACCGCATTTCGCTACAATACAGCAGAAATTACGACCGGTATGAGTATATTAGTAATTTGGGTCCGGAGTAACCCCCCCCCCCCCCCTCCTCCTAATAAACCGATTTAGTTTATTTTTACAACACATTTTCCTCTTTAGTTGATCAGAACGAATACCGAGTTTCGTTGAAATATAACAAAAATTACGACTGGTATTGGCAAATAACTACTTTGGCTCCGAAGTAATATATATATATATATATATATATATATATATATATATATATATATATATATATATATATATATTATAACGGGTGTCACTTTCGGTGTCTACTAGGTAGGATCGGTAAAGATTCGAAGAAATTTTTCAAAAATTCCGTCATGAGTGCAACCTCAATAGCTACTTTCCTTCGGAGGAAAGTGCTAAAAGAGCAAGATCAAACATTCCCTGTGAGTCAGACTTTTTAAGGAATTCCTTTAGTTGCTTGACTCCTGTGGAGTTCTCCCTTTGATCTCCGTAGGGAGAACCCGCTTATGAGGTTGACCACACGACGCAATCCGGAAGTGCCGACTAGAAACTTCCACGTTTCAGACCCTATAGATCACGAAAATATAGGTGGTCCAAATTTGTGTGTATATATATATATATATATGTATATATATATATATATATATATATATATATGTGTGTGTGTATATATTTATATATATGCTTGTCTGTTAACGCTCTAGCAAGCTCAAAAAGGGCCCGATTTTGATCAAATTTGGTACAAAAATCTGTCTTCTAATTTGAAAGGACAAGTTCATTAACCAGCAAAAATCCACCCACGGAAAGGTAGTGTTTGGGGCGAAATTCGCGCAAAAAAAATCGTAACGCTTACGTTTTTGAGTTTATTATTACAAGTAGCTTGCAGGTACTTGTTTTATACGTTCCTTAACATAAGAAAACGAATGAAACCATTTTCAAGGCGATATCTGTAACCGTTTCTGAGAAAAGTGAAATCAATGTTTTTGTAAGTCATTATTTTTTTGTGAGTACTAGAATAGCGGGATTTAATTGAAATATTTTCTACATCTTGGAAATTAATCCCAACTAAGATGTTTAAATTTTGGTTACATTTGGAGTTAAGGAAGTAACCGAAAACAATTATTTTACAAATAGGCATGAAACGTTTTCGGATCTTCATACATTTTTCGTAAATATCTCGATAACGGTTGGGAAATCGTGGTAAGTGGATGGTGACCATTCGAATGCTTACTAAATTCTCTACAAAAAGGTAATGAAGCAATATTCGATAGGGCAACGTCAATCAGAGATATAAGCGCTTAAAACTTAAAAAGTGTTTGTTTTGTTGTTTTGAAAGGGTTTTTCTCTTTGTTTATCTCACTTTTTAATTAGGCGTTTCTTGTTTTAAATTGCATTTATCAGTAAAATTAGTATTGTAGTAAAATAAGCTAAGAAACAGTGAAAGGTATTGGTAATAAGTTTGGAGTGGCTGTGGTAATCATGATGGCAGTGGCTAATCATGATGACGTAGTTTTTTTTTAATTCTCCTATCTAGATAACCTTCCTCGTAGCCTCCAACTGAAGTTATCGTTATTTCTTATTTTATAGAATGGAATTTTATTTGCCATGAAGCACATATTTATAGTTGATTATAACAGTAAAACGAATTTGCTAGTAAAACAAGATACTTAAAATGACAACGAATTTTTTGGTTGTTTAGAACAGAGCCTTCTCAGCAGTAGTCAAAGAGTAAGTACGTTTTCAGTACATAATTGTATTAATTTCGAGATGTACGTAACCGCGCTAAGATGATGCAGTTCCTGCGAGTCGGACTTTTTTATCATCGTCCTTGAAGGGTTATAATAATTAATGAAAATCACTTCATGTATTCATCATATGTTATGTGTGTGATTTTACATAGGATCCTCCTGCGGTAACTGTGATAGTACATAAGAGCTATTGTACCTACGTATTGCCAAATTATGCATGGGACCTCAATTGCACATACAGGGTGTCTACTGCACGAAAAAGTCACGAAAATAACGAAAATATCACGAAATGAAAAATAGGGCACGAAAATCACGAAAAAGTCACGAATTTGGAAACCATGTCACGAAATTTTTCTATTCCAAGATTTCCCATCAAAGAGCTAAATTCAGCCAATTTTCGGAAATTAAAACTGTGTACGATCCGGTGGAGTGAAAACTCGCAGGTATTAGCAAGGGTTCATGCGATGATACCTGCCTTAAAGTTATGTATAGAAAATACTATTGAGGATCCTATAGTTGGTGGGAATTCCACAGTTGTGCAGAACCATGTTCGAGTTAACGAACTTACCTATCAAATTAGACGAACATTCATCAAAATTTTGTATGAAATTCCATCAAAATCAGACCATTTTTGAGCCGGTGGGAGAGCAAATATATATATATATATATATATATATATATATATATATATATATATATATATATATATATATTCACACATAGGGTGATTCAGGTCTAAGTAGCCAAACTCTAAGAGGTGATTGCAGACATAATTTCGAACAAAAAAGTTCATTTGAAGTATGGTCCGATGCCGGAAGGAAAAGGAGCTATGTCCAATTTTCTGTTTTTTTTAACGTAGTCATGTTTTTTAATGAGTAAGAAAGAATTGCTCAAAAACTATTCAAGATAATTCAATTCGAATTATGCCATCATAAAATAGATAAAATTTCCTTTAAAAAAACAGTAATTTAATTCACTATTATTATTATTAAAAAATACTTTCTGGACGTCCAATAACGCACTTCTGATTTTATCAATGAATCAGAGTTTTTTCGCGAATTTTTTCATCAGCCCCCTAACGGACTAAGGATTCAATACTTACACAAAAACTTCTAAGTTTAGTAAGCATTAAATTCATGGAAATGAAGTGGAGGTTTATTGAGGTATAAATTGAATGATTGGCTCCCTTTTGTAAAAAAAATGTGGAATGTAGTTTTGTTATTTACAACTACCTTGTGTGAAAAAATTAATAATTATTAATTTTTTATTGACCAAACTGTGGGTATCCATTGCCCATTCCAGAATCAATAAATGTAACTGAAAGAAACGATTAGAAAAGGTCAACCTCATAAGCGGGTTTCCTCCTTCCGTAGGGAGGAATCCCGCTTATGAGGTTACACTCTTGACGTCTTGGATCACTGACATTTCTGAGAAAAAAGTTCCATTTTTTTTTGCCGTTAACACTCTACCCCCAGCATCGGTGTCTTCATCGAGAAAGTATGCTGTAATAAAATTTACACTTTCGCTCTCGAACCGTAATGTTTGACACCACGCAAGTCAGTGGGACGGAATGCCTCGAAAAAAAAAATAGTTTCTAGTTTCTAGGGTTTTTCATCATTGGGTTTGCATTTTTTGCATCACAGACCCTAATAATCAGAAGACAATAAGTTTAAGTTCAATAGCTAAATTTTTATTTCAGTTTTACAAAGTTTTTTTCGTATTACACGACGCCATATTGAATTTCGTAATTTTGATTTTTTTTTTTTTTTTTTTTTTTGATAAATTTGTAATCACAGACCCTAATAATCACAAAACAGTAAGTTTAAAATCAATGGCTAAATTATTATTTCATTTTTACCAAGATTTGTTTTTATAATACGACGCCATATTAGATCCGCCTTTTTGATTTTTTGAATTCTGATAACGGATTCATAATCGGCGACCCCAAAAACTCCTGAATACGTGAGTGACGAACCAGAGTGAGTTGTTATTTGGTAGACGGGCTTGTGTAATAAGCCTCATGTAGTTTGGGAAGGATGAGACATCAACATCATCGTTTGAAATTAAAGAATTTGTTAAGAATGGCTCGTTCATGCTAAAGCACATTAATTGGTTTTGACTTAGAAATCAGAAAAAAATAGATTGAAATAGATATGTTTTTAAAACTATGAGGTACCATTTTGAAGCTTATTAAATAATGCAACTTTTAAGAGAGAGGCAAACCTCTAAGTCTAAAAATAGCTGATTATGATAAGATTGAATAATTTAATAAAAAACTAATATTAAAAGTTCTCATCTATATGCCTTTGAATGTAGCTTTTAATTTACGTGGTATTATTTCAATTACGGGTGTTTCTTATTTGGAAATTTAATGTAGATTCCAAAAATGTGGTGTTTATTTTCGACACATTGATCAGAAATTCCGAAAACTCAGTTTTTCTTTAGAAAAGCCAGTAGTTTTAAAAAAAAGACAAAAGTTTGAGTAGATCCTCTGCATGTTGAGATGGAACTCTTATTTCTGCGTCCCTGAACTACAAATGAGATGTAGAATAAACCCCTAAAGTTATGACACCTCAATATGGGACACCCTGTATATTTGTCAAATACCACTCACTCAATCACTGACCTATCATCCGCCAGCCCAAACCACTCGACAGAAAAATTTGAAATTTTGCATGGACACTTTTCTTTAGCATGTAGACACTCGCTAAGAAAGGATTTTTTGATAGGTATTCAATATTTAAGTATTTTTTTAGGGGTTTAAAGTTTTATTTAGTTGGTTAGAGCAGCCAAGCCTAGGCAGCATGCTTTGCCAGGATGATAAAAGAACAGCTGTTACCGTACAGTATCTATTTCATAGTATTTTTTTTATTGAGGTTAATTTCAGCTATGATGACAGTCCTAGAAATTAACTTTCCCTCAAAGAGTTTACGCTATGAGGGACAAAATCACCATTTCCGGGGTATGGAATACTAACAATTTAGAACTTGGAATAGTTTTAGACAAATAAAAAGCTATTACAACTAAAATGATATGATCTTATTTGATTTATTTTTTAAGGGTTTAAGACACATTTTTACCATAAAATCAAAATTTCGGGGGAGGGGGGGGGGGGTTTCAGACCCCTCAGCCCCCTCTTATATACGCCCATGCTGGTAATCTACAGATAACGGGTCATCGCTGGATTATCTGTTTCTTGACACTGATTCGGAGCGCCCCAGTGTCAAGAAACATTATACTTTGATTACTTATCAATTGATGTATAACATATAGTATGACGGGATCCAAGCTATAATAAACTGCAAAAAATTATGAAGTAGCGTTAATTTTGCTGATACATTATTTAACGCATTAAAATAACTACTTACCTGCCGTGACGAAGCACGGGTATTCGGCTAGTAGTTTTATTTATTTATTGGTTCTTTCTTGTTGGGCAATACCCTTTACCTTTTTCAATTTTTTAAGTAGACTGGTTTAATTGCCCCGTGTCTCAAAGACACCCCTCTCCCCCTAATCTCTGATGCTGCGAAGAAAAAAATAAGACTTCCAAAAATGATTGCTTTGAAGACATTCATTATTTACATATATTTTTATTATATGAATTTTTATTTATAAAAAATAACATTTGTTGCTCTATTTTCCGGAGGCCCAGTGGTCGTGATTATTAAGGCGTGAGCACTTAACACTCCGTGCCAAGGGTCGTGGGTTCGATTCCCACTATGAGGTGGCGGCTTTTCTTTAGGAAAAAGAAAAGTTATCAGTCCTATCCTGGCTAAAAAAATCTGGTAACCTATAGATAACCTGTCCTAAACTTCTTAGTTAATAATAATGGACGTTAAAATTTAAATTTATTAATATTCAGAGGTTCTCATGGAGATTTAAATATTGAAATTGAGTACTATTTAGGCCCAGGGCACACGGTGAGACTGTAACTCTAGTTGTAAACAAGTTGAACGCGCAACTTCGACCTCGGCTATGTATTTGAATGGACAGGCGCATACTCTTTTTTGACGATTTCAAACCAGTCCCTTGAAACTGTAGCCCGCGGTTGGAGTTTAGTTGTACGAGACCAAGTGATGGTTAGCCGGTGTTTTAACAGCCATATAGTGCCAATGGTTAAAATAATTTAAAACTTAAGGCCGCTTTGGACTAATTTTACGTATTTACACTGCCGGACAAAAAAAACCGGCGCACCTTGAATTTCGTCGTTATTTCTTTTCCAGGCTAATAAAATTTGTAAATTTTGAACTCAATTTTAGTGTACATATTCAGCTTGTAGAACACCATAAGTGAAGACAAAAAAGAAAAATAAATCTAAAAAATACAGTAAAATATACAGCCGTATCGCCCGCAATCCAAGAGCAAATTCCCGAATCTAAAAAAGTCCGACTCGCAGGAACTGCGTCATCTTAGCGCGGTTCCAGTTTTTCTTTTTTTTTTTTTCCGGCACATCTACATCTAGGTCATTAGCGCCGACATCCAGGGTGTAGCGAGGAATTTCACCAGCGAGCCGTGGGATGATAAAATTCCTGCCGGAGGTTGGGAATCGAACCCACCATCTCCCGCTTATGAATCCAAGGCGCTAGCCATTAGACCACGGGAGACCCCGGTTCCTGTTCATATCCCTATTCTCATTTGAAAAGCATAGAATAGAAACAGATAATATTTTCCTCGGCCTTTGTTCAAAGGGTTTTATGGCTGGCTATACCTGGGGTCAGGTCCGCAAGACCCTAGAATCCTCTTCTTCCGATACTTCATTTCATACGTTTCAATGAATTGGAAAATATCAAATATTTTCACACATTCCTGTGTTCTTTTACTATAGTAATAATTCTACAGATAAAATCAATTAAAAAATAAAATAAAAAAACCAACAGCATAAAGGCAATTGAAAATATTCAAAAGACGTCTACGAATCTTTTTCTCTTGGCAAGCTATATTTCTAACAATGAATTGTTTTTCTTATTATGCCTAATCTGTTTTATTGTAAAATACATTATCCAACTATAAACAATTAAAAAATAACAAGGAATAAAAACAGACAAAAAGAACAGTTCAAATAAGCAAAATCAATTACTTTAATGTTTTAAGCACTTATTTCTCCGATTGACATCGCCTAATCAAAACTTTCATCAGAACCTTTTTTGTAGAGCATTTAGTACGCTTTCTAATGGTATTCTTTCGTTTACCAAATTATTAACCTTTTTCGAGATATTAAGGAAAATATACAAAGTTACCAAAACTTTTTATGTCTGTTAATAAAATATTTTATTCTAACCCTTCCTTAACTCCAAACTTAACCAAAATTTCAACATATTAGTTTTAATGAAAGTAGAACATGCAGAAAATGTTTCAACTGAATCCCATGATTCTAAGTACCCAAACCAAAAACGGTATTCAAAAACTATTTTTCCAATTTTCTCGAAAACGGTTAAAGCTATCGCCTTGAACATGGTTTCATTCGTTTTCCTAGCCCAAGAAGCCTATAAAAAGAGTACTTACAAGCTTATGAACTCAAAAACGTAAGCGTTACGATTTTTTCTGCGCGAATTTCGCCCCAAACTCCATCTTCCAGTGGGCGGATTTTGCTGGTTAACGAACTTGACCTTTCATATTGGACGACTGATTTTTGTACCAAATTTCATCAAAATCGGACCATTCGTCTTCGAGCTAGAGAGCGAACAGACAAATATATATATATATATATATATATATATATATATATATATATATATATATATAAATATATACATATATATATATATA
Organism: Gonocerus acuteangulatus; assembly: GCA_946811695.1. Lineage (NCBI taxonomy): Eukaryota > Metazoa > Arthropoda > Insecta > Hemiptera > Coreidae > Gonocerus > Gonocerus acuteangulatus. Next base: position 84,697,282 of record OX328123.1, read on the forward strand.
TATATATATATATATATACAAATTTGAACCACCGTTATTTTCGGTCTCTAGGGGTTCTGAAACGCGAAATTTTCTTGTCGGCACTTCCGGATTGTTTCATTGTATCAACCTTATAAGCGGGGTTCCTCCCTATGGGGGAGGGAGGAACCGCGCTAAAACGAGATTTTGCATACTCGATAGTTTGACATGGCAAGAACGATATGATGTACATTTTATAAAGTTTTATTAATTGTTTTAAATGTATGTAAAATTGCGAATTTATAGATATCATGGTAATCCGTTTAAGTTACAAATAAGTTTAAGCTAAAACTTTAGCCATTCTCTTTTTAAGTGAAATTATTTTCATTTTAATGGGCACGAAATTTGCACTTTAAGTCACGAAAATGTCACGAAATTGGCTTTCACGAAAGTAGTAGACACCCTGCTCCTATGTCATAGGAACAGTGATTATGTATAGAGATATATTGTACATAGGAAGTGCTTTCTAAGTTATTTCTATTTTTATTTGTTTCTTCTTAAGAGTTTATTATATTTACAAAGTTAATTTTATTTTGTAGCTTTTTGTTATTCAAAACCTCATTATATAATTAGATAGATATTTAAAATTTTGTAATTGTACTATTATGTAATTGGACTTATAATTATTATGTAAAATGTTGATTATTAAGGATTTATAATTACTATGTAACTGCATGAATTTGTTTTTCTATTTTATATCTGTATTTAGGCGAATCGCCTTCGTTCCGGGGTGCGCAAAAATAAATTAAAAAAAAAAAAGAACTGTGGAAAAAGGTTCGTGCTTATTATCTTTGAATGATTTATTGTAACCTTATTGGCGGTTAATTCTAGGTCAGTGATATAATAATAAGAAAGCTCTTTTATTAGCGCTTTCCGTTTAATTTAAGTAAGCAAATGAAAGCCCTGACTTTTTGGGGTTTCTCATAAGCCACAAGAAGAAACTTAGAACTCTTCCAAGGAAATACATTTTCTTTCGGTTTTATTCGCTATGTAGTAAGGGAAGTTGCTGATGATGTTTCAGGCTAACCATGGTTGTAATTAACAAATGACCTTTTTTATTCATTTTCTGGAGCACCGCTATAAAGGTGACTAGCTCTTCAGCTTTTCAAGAAAAGTAAAAAAAAAAAAAAAAAAAAATTACAGTCTGGTTTTTAAAGACTGTCATTAAACCATTTCGGGGTTTATTGAAAACAAATTGGCGAATCTCAAAGGATTGGTTTCTTTACTATGACAACGCACCAGCCCAGATGACTCTGTGAAGCAGTTTATTTTGGTGTAAAACTGTTTGAACTGGCTTTCGTAGTGTTTTTAACTTCTCCTAATTTGTCTAATCTCTGCCAGTCTAAATCCCATTCTTAAAATACGTACCTGAGCAGAGAATGCTGTACATATGTCTGATGCCAAGTCGAGTTCTTAACTCCCCATGGAGGAATGTTTGTAATAGTATCCGTGTTGATTTGTGTTTGGGATTCTATAGTATATTTTCAATTTTCCTTTATTCTCAACATCAGTTGTTTTGTACCTGTTCTCATGTATTGATATAAGTTATCGATGTTCAAAAAGTCTTGGACGTATCTGGCTCCCAGGCCTTGTGATTTTGCGATAAATCTAGTGCAAATCATTTGCCGTCTGTATTGCAGAGGAGGCTCGCCTGTTATGGCACATAGACTTTGAGCCGGGCTCGGCCTAAAGGCTCCAGTAGCAATCCTGAGTGTTATGAATATTGTCGAGTTTTAATGTGGTTGGGCTGGCGGATGAATATGCTATCCATCCATAATCCAGAAGAGACCTGGTATAAGTACGATAGAACGCAAGCAAAGTACATTTGTCAGCTCCCCAATTTGTATTATTTAGAATTCTTAGTAAATTGGGTGAACCACAAGAGATGACGTGAAAAGTTAATCCTAGGAATGTTAGTGCGTCTACACAGATTATCATTGTGTGGTCAAGTGTTAAGTCATTTATAAGATAGTGACAAGAGAAAGTGTGGTACTCGAGGCTGAGATATTAGTAGTGGCTGATCCAAGTGAAGAATCCTCTAAAAGAGGGAAAGGAAGCAAAGGTTCGAAAGGGAGTATTCAGAGATCTCATAGAAAAGCTGCGTCACGCAAAGCAAATACAGTTAAAGTTATGAAAAAGTAATTTATTTGCTATTTGTGCATAATATGCGTATTTTCTAGAAAACAAAAAAAAAAAAAAAAAAAAAAAAAAAAAAAAAAAAAAAAAAAAATAAAAAAGTTTGTCAATACTATCCTTTGAGTTTAATGTGTTTAAAGGAATTAAGTTTCACTGGCATAGCTGTGAATATTTTATACACAACTGTTGATTTTTTCTTCTTTTTTTTTGTATTCTTTTATGTTCTATTCAAATTTTATTGTATTTCATATTACTACTTTTACTTTTTTTTATTAACTGTGAACATTTCAATTTTTTTTTCTTGTTTAAATTGAGCACGTCGCCTTTTTTGCGAAGCTCTTGAAATAAATAAATAAATAAGTCATTTTTTAGAGAATATCGTGTATTTTGATTTTCATTTTCAATATGTTGACCCTGATTTACCTGACCAATCTTCTAAATTGTGTAATGCTGTAGAATATTGCGTCCTGCTACGTCTAGTCTAGTACTTGTGTATGAGGAGGTATATCAGCATACAGGCAATACTTTACTACCGGGGAAGCCTAATGGGTATGCTCCGTTATTCTATGAGAGGTGGGAGACGTACAAAATGACTTCTATGGGTATGCAACGGCCTTCTTTTTTAATCCTAAAGTGGCCTTCTATATCACTGCTAAAATGAGAAAGTTAAAAAATAACTAACTCCTATGTGTGATACTCATTCAAATAAAGAAATAAAAAGTATAAAATCGTAATGTTGTATTGTATTCAGTTATCTCGATCTTTTTTAGAATGTCTACAATGGTGTATGATATTTTTTATTGATTATTGCGCTAATCATCATTAACGCAAAATGTTAATACACCAACAAAACGGATTTTGATATGTTATCACCTAAACATTTTTTTATGTCACTCAATAACAATAATCCGTAAAACCTACCGCTCAGTTGGGATTTACGTTTTCAAGCATGTGTTTCATAACCAGGAGGCTTGTTTTGTTTTCAATATTCTTGCATTTGTAATCCTCATATAACAGGTGTAATACAAATTTTAGCCTTTTTTTAAAAAAATCTACCTCATTCTGTTTTCGAAAACATTTCATCAGAAAAATAATCCGCGTTTAGCTTGAGAAGGTCATCCGCCTTATATAATGAAATACATTTTCTTGGTGTTGATGATATTTTACAACCTAAAAGTTTCATTTTTTTGTATGTTTATTTTTTAGCACTTTTTGAGGAAATGGAGAAATTTCAAAAAATCTTCATGATATTTCTTTCTTCTAAAAACCTCAAACTGCTGTCAAGGGTCAATCCATATCAAATCAACCAATGGATGTTGTTGATATGCTTTATTTACTTTTTAACTGTACATTTTCCATTTGTACATAATATGTACAAATGGAAAATGTACAGATATATTATATTAGATTATATCTGAAGCGCAAAAATATTTGTTGTACAATTTTATAATTAGTAACTCAGTTGTTGGCATCCATTTTAGCGCGGTTCCTCCCTCCCCATAGGGAGGAACCCCGCTTATAAGGTTGATACAATGAAACAATCCGGAAGTGCCGACTAGAAAATTTCGCGTTTCAGAACCCCTAGAGACCGAAAATAACGGTGATTCAAATTTGTATATATATATATATATATATATATATATATATATATATGTATATATTTATATATATATATATATATATATATATATATATATATATTTGTCTGTTCGCGGATTTCTGGCTTCCCTGATGGTCCGATTTTGATGCAATTTGGTACAAAAATCGTTCATCTAATTTGAAAGGTCAAGTTCTTTAACCAGCAAAATCCGCCCACGGGAAGATGGCGTTTCGGGCAAAATTCGCGCAAAAAAAATCGTAACGCTTACGTTTTTAGCGCGGTTCCTCCCTCCCCATAGGGAGGAACCCCGCTTATAAGGTTGATACAATGAAACAATCCGGAAGTGCCGACAAGAAAATTTCGCGTTTCAGAACCCCTAGAGACCGAAAATAACGGTGGTTCAAATTTGTATATATATATATATATATATATATATATATATATATATATGTATATATTTATATATATATATATATATATATATATATATATATATTTGTCTGTTCGCGGATTTCTGGCTTCCCTGATGGTCCGATTTTGATGCAATTTGGTACAAAAATCGTTCGTCTAATTTGAAAGGTCAAGTTCGTTAACCAGCAAAATCCGCCCAAGGGAAGATGGCGTTTCGGGCAAAATTCGCGCAAAACAAATCGTAACGCTTACGTTTTTGAGTTCATTAGCTTGTAAGTACTCGTTTTATATGCTTCTTGGGCTAGGAAAACGAATGAAACCATTTTCAAGGCGATAGCTTTAACCGTTTTCGAGAAAATTGGAAAAATAGTTTTTGAATACCGTTTTTGGTTTGGGTACTTAGAATCATGGGATTCAGTTGAAACATTTTCTGCATGTTTTACTATCATTAAAACTAATATGTTGAAATTTTGGTTAAGTTTGGAGTTAAGGAAGGGTTAGAATAAAATATTTTATTAACAGACATAAAAAGTTTTGGTAACTTTGTATATTTTCCTTAATATCTCGAAAAAGGTTAATAATTTGGTAAACGAAAGAATACCATTAGAAAGCTTACTAAATGCTCTACAAAAAAGGTTCTAATGAAAGTTTTGATTAGGCGATGTCAATCGGAGAAATAAGTGCTTAAAAATTTAAAGTAATTGATTTCGCTTATTCGAACTGTTCTTTTTGTCTGTTTTTATTTCTTGTTTTTTTTTAATTGCTTATAGTTGGATAATGTATTTTACAATAAAACAGATTAGGCAAAATAAGAAAAACAATTCATTGTTAGAAATATAGCTTGCCAAGAGAAAAAGATTCGTTGACGTCTTTTGAATATTTTCAATTGCCTTTATGCTGTTGGTTTTTTTTATTTTATTTTTTAATTGATTTTATCTGTAGAATTATTACTATAGTAAAAGAACACAGGAATATGTGAAACATTTTGATATTTTCCAATTCATTGACACGTATGAAATGAAGTATCGGTAGAAGAGGATTCTAGAGTCTGGCGGACCCGAGCAGGTAATGCCATAAAACCCTTTGAACAAAGGCCGAGGAAAATATGATCTGTTTCTACTCTAAGCTTTTCATATGACAATAGGGATATGAACAGGAACCGGAGTCTCCCGTGGTCTAATGGCTAGTACCTTGGATTCATAAGCGGGAGATGGTGGGTTCGATTCCCAACCTCCGGCAGAAATTTTATCATCTCACGGCTTGCTGGTAAAATTCCTCGCTGCACCCTGGATGTCGGCGCTAATGACCTAGATGTAGATGCGCCGTAAAAAAAAAAGAAAGAAAAAAAAAACTATGAAGAGGAACCGCGCTAAGATGATGCAGTTCCTGCGAGTCGGACTTTTGTTTGTGAAGCTCGGTCATTTGTTGCGTTTTCAGAGATTAGGGATAAGTTAAATAACTGCTTTAGTTATTGAGCTATCAGCTTGAACTGAAAACCATTTTATTCTACATGAAACTATCTACAAATAAGGTTCTAATCAAAAAGTTATTAGGTATCCAAGAAAGTGCTTAAAATTAACATAAAATTAAATTGGAGCAAACTCGTATTTTAAGATTTATATTTTAATAAACAAATGGATACACATATTTAATATCCACCCCCCCCCCCCGTTAAAGTTATAACTGACCATATATAACTGGCCATATATGAAAAAAAAAATTATACCTTTTGGATGTCTCCTTCGGGTTTTACAGGTCTTCCAAAATCGCAATGTCTTCAAAATTGGCGATTTTTGAATGGGTATATCTCAAAAAGGGCTAACCGAGAAAATTTGAATTTTTACAAAATAATCTTTTTATATCTAGTTATCAGACTAGAAGTAATGTTTTAAAATATATAAAAGTCCTAGTAAAATTATTGATTTTCCTTAATTGGCCGTATTTTGTTTGTTATACATTATGCAGAGCTGACAGAAATTTGTTACTAATGCTAACAAAATCAGTATTTGCGAATAAACTGTTTTTCAAGACGTTCTGCGCCTTAACGAAAAGTCCTTGTGTTCAGGTTTGGATCTTATGGTTAATCAGCACAATACGTGCACAAAGAAGAAGTAAATGCGTGGCGTTCAATCTTTTTTGAGATAACGAATAACCTGTCCAAGCGAGTGGAATTTTTCATGAACATTAGAGAGTGCATAATATGTAAGTTTACGTTTATTCATGACTCATCTCGAAGGAAATATATCCCATGTGTCCAACAGATAATCTCTTGAATGTTAACACACTGGGAGTAATAGTTAGGCATTTATGTCATGGATATGTATACGACATCTCTTGAATGTTAACACACTGGGAGTAATAGTTAGGCATTTATGTCATGGATATGTATACGACATCTCTTGAATGTTAACACACTGGGAGTAATAGTTAGGCATTTATGTCATGGATATGTATACGACATCTCTTGAATGTTAACACACTGGGAGTAATAGTTAGGCATTTATGTCATGGATATGTATACGACATCTCTTGAATGTTAACACACTGGCAGTAATAGTTAGGCATTTATGTCATGGATATGTATACGACATCTCTTGAATGTTAACACACTGGGAGTAATAGTTAGGCATTTATGTCATGGATATGTATACGACATCTCTTGAATGTTAACACACTGGGAGTAATAGTTAGGCATTTATGTCATGGATATGTATACGACATCTCTTGAATGTTAACACACTGGGAGTAATAGTTAGGCATTTATGTCATGGATATGTATACGACATCTCTTGAATGTTAACACACTGGGAGTAATAGTTAGGCATTTATGTCATGGATATGTATACGACATCTCTTGAATGTTAACACACTGGGAGTAATAGTTAGGCATTTATGTCATGGATATGTATACGACATCTCTTGAATGTTAACACACTGGCAGTAATAGTTAGGCATTTATGTCATGGATATGTATACGACATCTCTTGAATGTTAACACACTGGCAGTAATAGTTAGGCATTTATGTCATGGATATGTATACGACATCTCTTGAATGTTAACACACTGGGAGTAATAGTTAGGCATTTATGTCATGGATATGTATACGACATCTCTTGAATGTTAACACACTGGGAGTACTAGTTAGGCATTTATGTCATGGATATGTATACGACATCTCTTGAATGTTAACACACTGGCAGTAATAGTTAGGCATTTATGTCATGGATATGTATACGACATCTCTTGAATGTTAACACACTGGCAGTAATTGTTAGGCATTTATGTCATGGATATGTATTCGACATCTCTTGAATGGTAACACACTGGCAGTAATAGTTAGGCATTTATGTCATGGATATGTATACGACATCTCTTGAATGTTAACACACTGGCAGTAATAGTTAGGCATTTATGTCATGGATATGTATACGACATCTCTTGAATGTTATCACACTGGCAGTAATAGTTAGGCATTTATGTCATGGATATGTATACGACATCTCTTGAATGTTAACACACTGGCAGTAATAGTTAGGCATTTATGTCATGGATATGTATACGACATCTCTTGAATGTTAACACACTGGGAGTAATAGTTAAGCATTTATGTCATGGATATGTATACGACATTTCTGGGTTTGCTACATTTTGCGACATATGTTCTGCTCGTTTACACACATACATATGTTTCCTGTGTCGTGCATATGTGCCATGTGCCCTTCATCAAAGAAAGTATCGAAATGCGAAATCGCGGTCAGTGTAATTATTTCAAAACTGTTAGAATGTCTGAGCTCAGTATCGAGAATTCAGCGAGGTTTTCAAATTTTCTATGGATAAAACCAGCATATTTCGAAAAGCTTGGTTGTAAAATAGGTCCTCTTACATCAAAGCAAGATGCAAAATTCAGAAAGGCTATTCTTGTAACAGAATGACCAGTTCTAAATTTGCGATTTTTAGCATCAGGTGAATAGATATTTAGTTCATAATGATACTATTTTATTTTATGAAGTTTTATTAATAAGAATAATTTATTTAAACTTCGAACAAATAAGTGCTTGAAATTTTGATGTTGTTGGTTTGTTTTATAATATAGTATGGTATTTTTGTAATTGTTTATGGTAAGAAAATGTATTATCCTGTAAAACAGGATACCTAAAATGAGAAACAATTTCATATGTTTAGAAACAGAGCTTTCGAAGCGAAACTCGAAGATGGAGTCTGAGTATTTTCTACTACTGTACTGCCGTTGGTTTCGTGTTTTAGAACGATTTTTATTCTAATTAACACACCTTTTAATTGGTAGGTTTTAAAAATTGTATTTAACAGTAAATGAAGTAGAGTAAGTAAAGAAAATATCGAATAGATTTATAATTTTTCACGAAAGATCAAAACAAACTAATAACTGTTTCTCTTGCTTTCTTTTGTCGGACATACTGCCTCCAATAATCAGTGTTTACATCTGTTTGTATAGAAGTGACAAAACTGCAGCTAGTAGTAGTAGAGATATTTATCTCTGCTACTACTCTTAAATTCTTTTCTATTTAATCAGTGTTTACATCTGATGGTAAAACTGTCGAAACTTGTAGTTCTTTATAGAAATATATATCTCAGACATAAATTATTCAGAATTTACATTAGCTACAATTTCTGTCTGAAATAACAATCCTGAAATAACTATCAGATATAAACGTACCTTAAGAAATGCAAATTTCCCTCTCTAAATGCTTCGTAGTTGGGCCTTCTATATTACTTTTCTTTAATATCTTTATCAGAACATTGCGCAGTAACATTTTTTTATTTGGTTCTTTACTGTGATTTTTTCGCTCCATCTGGTTTGAATGCTATATCATTTTCATTTGTCCGTCTACAAAAAATATCTGTTAGTTATGATTTCTGAGAATAAAATCTGGAAATAGTATGAGTAAATTATAACCCGATCTCCAGGGAATGAGAGCAGAGAATATTCTTTTTCATTCATTAATAAAATATGATGTTTGTCTTGAATATTCTCGGCAAAGATTTAAAGGATTATTCCTACACGTGCATAAAAACATCATTCTAAATCAACAATAGTGATTTTTTTTTACATTTCCCATAATGCTGTTTTTTTGTTTTTTTTTTAAATTTTTTATAAGGAAATAGTTACAGGAGGTGTGTCTTTATCTGCAGTAGACATCTCGGATAAGGCTATCAATTGATAAAGTATATGAAATATGAATGTCATAAAAAAAAAAAGAAGAAATATTTACGGGTTTTCTTATTTTTTTTTCTTGTTTTCCACGTTGGGGTAACCCTCCAACTGGATACTACACGCTTTTTTATTTCGTTTATATAAGAAGAATTTCTTACACATTTAATATAAATACTGAATAATAATAATAATAAACGGATATTTAAGAATTATTAGCACTGGCCTGAGCTTGGAAGTGAGTAGTCTTCGCTCATATATATATATATATATATATATATATATATATATATCAAACTTGAACCACCGTTATATTTTTGATCTATGGGATCTGAAGCATGGAATTTTCGTGTAGGCACCTCCGGAAGGTCAACCCCATAAGCGGGTTTCCTCCCTACGGAAAAAGGGAGGGAGGAACCGCGCTAAAAGATAAAAATAAAATAATGGAGTTGTCTCAAACTCCTTGATACAAGCAAATCGGGTTCGCCAATGGGCCAAGTTTCGTCCTGTGAGGTAATGTTCTGAACGAGTCTTGTCCTGGTTCCGTCCAGTTATGTACAGTCTTATAGGACGTGGTCACAAGACTCTTCAGTTGAATTGTCGCATTCACACGTATTATTAGTTGTGAGTTAGAATTTCTGTAAATTACTTTTCGTCAAACATTGTTAAGCGTTAATTTTTGTCTGTTGAGTATTGTGGTTATGTACGTGTTTGTCTTTCTTCAGTGCGTTAGGCCATCGTTCGTCCCATTTTTGCATTGATTCATCTTAGATATTTACCGTTGAGGATAAAAATATGTTTAATTAAAAAAAAATCATCTACACACACACACTCGTTTATATATTGTAACTGTTTGTGTGTGTGTGTGTTCATTTTCACTAGAGCGAGTAAGAAGCTGAGCTCTTGGTGAGTCACTAAGCTCTGAGTACCCGTGACATAGGTAATGCGATTTAACGTATGATCCTCAAAGAAAGTGCTCTTCACCCAGAATTAAATCTGTTAAAGTTAATGTTCCAAACCATTTTACCTAAGTGTACAAGTCCTTGTCTTTAGAGCCTCTCATTCAGTACGTTTAAATCTTACATACATTTTGTCCTTAGAGCTTTAATGCCAAATTTCACAATTTCTTATCCGTATCTGGATAATTTACTTTAACGTTCCTGGATTATTAAGTCTAATTTCACGTGTTCCTGGAACATAGCATTAAACAACACCACAAGGACTTTAGGTTTATTTGTCCTATGGTGCCTGAATGTATATAATTTATTTCAAAACTCTTCAGAACAGCTATGCTCAATCTGCGGGTTGCTGTTGCAAAATTTGAATTATAAAATTTGGTTACCACAGTGTAATTCTATTCTATTATTATGAGCTCAAAAATTTAAGAAGGCAACAACGTCATTTTTATAATTCTCACCAAAAATAAATAATTCTTGCCATCTCCCTCTCCAGCCCCCTCCTTCTTCCTACTAATTAATACTAATTACTTAAAAAAAAAAAAGTGATGTAAAATTTTACAATTAATATGGCTTAAAGCCAGAGGGGTATACATGGACGTATATAAGGGGGGGGCTGCAGCCCCCCCCCCCCCGAAATTTTGATTTGATGGTGAACATGTGTCGTAAAACCCTTAAAAATAAATTAAATAAGCTCACTTATTCATAACACAAATTTTATTTTACGTGTAATAGCGTTTTAGTTGGCTAAACCTATTCCAAGTTCTAAATTTTTAGTATTCCATACTCCGGAAATGATCGCAGCCCCCCCCCCGAAATTTTCCCAGCCCCTCCCGAAATTATTTTCTATATACGCCCATAGGGGTATACTTGACAGTACAGTAGGAAATATAGTTAGCTGAAGACATAACATGTAAAAACTCTGATTCTCAAGAAATGTGTCTTGTGATTCCGTAAAGTTCTTTTTCCTATTGTTAGTGCGAAAGATTGGTATAGAAATGGTTAATATTTGTAATTATATTTTGTGAAAACGTAATTTCCTAATTCAATGAATCCTTGAATTACAGTAATGGAAATTTGAAGAAATCCTCACAAGATTCTGTATTAGCCATATCAATGAGACACACACATATATTGATTGGAATTTTCGACCAGATATTGATTCATATTCTGTCATATCATCGGAGTAAATGAATTTTATATTCTTGGAAATCCAGCTAGTATCTTCCAACATTTGGTACTAACATTTTAATAATTAAACATATGCATATTTAAACTTTTTTTTAAAAATTTTATTTAAATTTCAACGTCAATTATAATTTACTGATACTTTTAGACGGGTTATCTATAGGGCACCGCCCTGTTCTTGCCAGAATAGGGCTGATGCCGTTTTTCTTTTCCTAAGAAAAGCCACCACCCCAAGTGGGAATCGAACCCGCGTCCCTTGGCACGGACTGTTAAATGCTTACGCCTTAACTCTCACGGCCACCGGGCGTCCTGAACTTATTTGCGAATGATTTTATTTCTGAATGAAATAAGAATTAATTAACTCAGTAGTAGGCAGATTATTGTAATGCATTTCCTGACCTTTTCCTCATTAGATTCGGCCCCAAAGCTGAAGGCTGTTCCCAAGTTGCAACAGTAATGACGAGATATTCCTTCATCACTGACCTCAGTTCAGGGCTTATTTTCAGGAAGCAGGAGAACCTCAAGCAGTACAGATCAGCGGGGAGATAGTACACTCTCAAAAGTTATTGTCATAAATGATAATAAGGTTACTACAGGATAAAAACATAAGGCATGTTTTTTAAACAAGTGTTTTTGTTATACAAATATTCTAGGAATAAAAAAAAATGTTTTTTTTTTATTTTTTAACGATTTGTTTTTTACAGTTTGTAAAATACATCGATATATTATTTCACGATTTATTAAATATACTGATTTATAATATCACAATTTCTATAATGAATTAATACATATATCTGTTTAATGTATATTATTGATAAATACAATTTGCAAGATGTATTTTGTAATATCTCTATGTAGAGTAAATCGCCAAAAGTTTTGCAACTCGCATTACTTTTGATATGTAGAAAAAGAAAATGTAAGTCCTACAACAAAGATGTCTCGATGAAAGGCGAGATTTTTGACGTCAAAATCACTTAGCCTTCTAGACTTCCTCTAGAAGGCTAAGTTCCTCTAGAAGGCCCCTGTTAAGGGAAGCCCTCTTGTGTGACGGACTTGCTTTATTTGTAAGTTAAGTATTTTAATAGGCCTTTTTTTCATAACAGATCCATAAGGCGTCTAGAAACAAGACTCATCAGGGAAACCAATTTGATCAAAAAACAGAAAAAGTCTTATGTTAAATTTTATGCATGCGTATAATTTTCTTCATAGTTGTAAGTAAAACAGAAGAATGTTTTTGAGAAATTTCAGAAGTTTATCTGTTATATTATCTATTTTGAAGGAATTTTTATTTTTGAGGTGTCCTACTTAGTTTTAAAATTCACTGATTTAGATATTATTTTGAAGCCAACTTTCCACTTCAACATTAAAAAACAGCATGATATATTGAGTTTTGAAAATCCTTTTCTTTGCCACTATATAGAGGACATGTTGAACTTGTAAAATCAACTGTTATCCTAAAATCGAAAAAATAGTGATGTGTCTTGTAATCATTCTAGTCGCCTCACATAGATCTTAGTCTCCTAAGCATCTTAGCTGTTTATAAAAATGATTTAGTCATGTAAAAACAATAAAATTTTGTTTTTTTTTTTTTTTTTTTTTTGTGTGTGTTTAACGGCGTATCAACTTAGGGCTATTAACGCCGGGCTGTCTACAGGTTGCCGCCCTTTTCTATAATGCCAACAGCACGTGGTCGGTCACCCATTCAGGTACTGACCACGCCCGCCGTTGCTTAACTTCGGTGATCTACGGGATCCGGTGCATTCAACGTGGCATTTTGTTATATATATATATATATATATATATACATATTGATGTTGACATACACACATACGCAACCAAAAGTGCTCCTGAAGGGAAGTCAAAGGAACGTGAAACATGTAGACCTTAATAAAGGATTATTCAATAATAATATCTAGTCAATAAAATTTGACCATAAGCCATATTAAATGCATTCTGAAATATATGGTCACCATCCTAAGGTGCGATTGCTTATTGACTTATAAGACTTATATATATATATATATATATATATATATATATATATATATATATATATATATATATATATAGGGGAAGGTGTTGTATCTCTGACCATATTGTACCTTTGACCACTGAGGCTGTGGCAGCATGTAGCAAAATTTCATAAATTTTGATGTAATTAGTGTTTTGTTCCTTCACTAGAGGGCTTGTGTAACCTACTTTGGATTATTCAAGTCAAAGAGGATTCTTGCAAAAAATACTTATCCATTTCAATCATAAAAATGTAAGTAATTTATTGATGAAGGTTTGCCTCATAATATTTTTTGTGTCATGTCTTTTTAGATGGAAATCATTTGACAAAGTAGCTATTACAATAAGAAACATTGCGTAGCTTTTGAAATTGATTTATCTTAACCCTAAATTTTTTAGCTGCTTTTTAATTTGCACTACTAGGGTGTTGTACCTCTGACCACGACTAGTTCAGAGGTACAAAGGTAACAGGTCAAAGGTACAACACACCTGAGTAATTTTTTTTAATTTTTATTTTTTTTAAATTCAACTTTTGAGTTCTTCTGCAACAATTATTTTTAAATTAATTAATATTGGTTGCTTCAATTGTTCAAAGAATTTAAAAAATAATAAATGAAAGAAGTTCAAACTGACTTTATCAATCTTGAGTGTAGTTCAAACCTATCGCCCCTTATCGTTCCACTTGAAGTTGTCAGACATCATCGAAAAGTGCAGGCAAGGAAAATGTCAAATAGGGGCTGGCCTAAAGGGAAACCTCGTAAATGTCCAATGGTTAAGATCCAATATTTGATAAAACAAATTTTAAATGACAAGTTTACGAGAGAAGATGAAAATTTGTATGACATTGATGTTGAAGACATTGTGGCTAAACTTCCGAACCCTACTATTGCTAGTGAATCTGCTTGACAGCTAAAACGTTTATCGATGGGACTGGATTTTTCACCATATTAAGGATAACATAATATCAATAACAGCTTTTTTATTATGCTTACATCCTTGTCTTGTATTTATTAAACTTGCAATTACTTACAATATTACTGAATACAATTTTTTTCTGCACTGCTGTGTTGTTTTTACGTGGTCAGAGGTACAACACCCCATGGTCAAAGGTACAACTACATGTTGTACCTTTGACCACTTTACGATTATTTTTAAAAAAATATTAAATGTAAAGCTAGAACCTTGAAAAAATTAAATATGATAAGCGATAGAATACTAATCACAATGAAATAAAAAAAATGAATTAAGCGTTACTATTGAAGCTAAAAAAAAATTCAATTTTGCAAAGTGGTCAAAGGTACACAACACCTTCCCTTATATATATATATATATATATATATATATATATATACACATATATATTTACATATTTATATATATACATATATATATATATATATATATATATATATATATATATATATATACATACTATACATATCGTAAAGACGATAGCAGCCATAGTAATTGTTTTTTTTGTGACGAAAATATATATCATTCCCATAGCAAACGATTGATCGAGATCGTTAACTAGAGCAAAATCGGTACATCCGGAGGGGAGGGGGTCACTCCGGATCCAAATTACTAATATACCCATACCGGCCGCATTTTTTTTTTTATTTTGCAACAAATACGTCGGTATACGTCATGAGTACCTAATGGGAAAGCTGTATTGTAAAAATTTTTACAATTTGGGAAATCTGTACAAGTCATGTAAGTACAATAATCAAGTTAGTTGATACAGATATATGCAATGCATAAATTGATCAAAATGGTAAAATAAAAAATAATAATAAAAAAAAAACAAATTTGGAAGAAGCCAACCATTGTTGGCACTTTCGGGACAGTCTAAATAAGTATTATAATTATTATGACAAGGTCAGGTGAGTAAAATGTCTCGGGGCCACTGTCTCTTAAGCCGCCTGGGAGGATTGTCTGGGTGGGATTGGGACGATAAGGATAGACCTTCGGGATTGGGATGGTGGGACAGTTTTGAGTGGAACATTTGGTAACGGGTTTTAGCAAGGTCAAGGACAAATGGGATGTTAAGGTCATTGTGGAGGGTTTTGTTGGATACATAAAAAGGGGCGTTAACAATTTTTCGGAGAACTTTGGACTGGAATGCCTGTATTCTGTTGATGTTGGATGGTTTTGCGGATCCCCAGAGTTCAAGTCCGTATGTCCATATTGGTCGAATGATTGTTTTGTATATCGTTAGTTTGTTCTGTATCGATAATTTATATGAAGGTCCAAGGAGTCGTTTAAGTAGTCCGTATCTTTTGTTCAGTTCTTGTCTTTTCAGTCTCGTGTGAGGGTTCCATGTCAGTCGGCTGTGAAGGTATAATCCTAGATATCGAACCTCGTTTGATTCTGGTAGTGGAGTGCATGATCGTAGACCGGAGGGCATGATCACCTGTTTACATTTTTCTGTGTTGATCTGTATTCTCCACCTTTCACTCCAACGTTGTATGGCGGAAAGATGTTCCTGCAGGTATTGGGATGCTACTGAAGGGTCAGGGGAAGTTGACAGGATGGCTGTGTCATCAGCATATGTGGTTAGTAGGGTTTGGGGGTGGGTGGGAATATCCACAGTGTAAAGAAGGAAAAGGAGGGGACCAATAATACTCCCTTGAGGGACACCAGCATTTATGGAGCAGGACGGGGAAAGAGTTGTGCCTTGTTTTACTTGGAAGGATCTATTTGACAGGTAGGATTTCAGGACAAGAAAATAGGTGTGGGGGAGAATTAGCTTTACTTTGTAAAGTAATCCCGGGTGCCAAACCCGATCGAACGCTTGAGCAGCACGAGTGCAGCATGAGTGTTTGTCGAGAAAGGCACCCGTGCAAAAACTCTTACGTTCAAGCGAGGAGGATATTGCGTCTACGACACGGAACGATTGTTGAATAGTGGAGTGGTGGAAACGGAAACCAAATTGATAGTTGGGAATTTTCTTTGAGGATTCTATGATGGGAAGGATTCTTTTGTAAAGGAGTTTTTCGAATATTTTGGACATTAATGGCAGAAGGCTGATGGGCCGATAGGAAGATGGGGAATCGGGAGATTTGAAGGGTTTGGGGATTACGATGACGACTGAATGTTTCCAGGGGTTCGGGAAATGGGTTGTTCTTTGAGTTGTATAGGTATGTAAGGAATAAAATGGCCTTCTGGGGGAGGTTTTTGAGAATTGTGGCGGTGATAAGGTCATAACCGGGAGATTTTCTAGGGAGGTGTTTGATTATGTATTTTACTTCGGACGGATGGAAAGCTTTGGGAGGGAAAGACAGAGGTAAAGGAGAATTCAGGTAGTCTTGGATATATTCATCATGGAAAGGGTGCGTATTGTAAAAATAAACTAAATTGGTCCATTAGAAGAAGGTTTACTCCGGAATGAAATTATTAATTCGGCCGTAACGGCCGTTATTTGAACTTGTAAAATTCCTAACCGATGAAGAATATGCGTTGTAAAAAAATAAATAAATGAGATCCATTAAAAGTTGGGGTTCCCTCCGGAAAGAAATTATACAAAAATTAATAGTTGAATAAGCAGTTCATGACACATAAATGAATATTTATTTATTTTTTTCAGAACATTACTACCACCTTTCTGAGGAATGTGCTGAGGAATGCACCTCTTGCGTTGAGGAATTTTATTTCTATAATCTCTATGACAGCTAGAACCGTTTGAGGGGAGTCTTGTATAGGTCTTGTCTGATATAGGTGTTTAAGACGGACGAAGCTTCTATGTGGGGTAAATCCACTTTGCCATTCAGGATAAAGGTATTTATTCGGAGTGTCGAGTGGGTCTAAAAAAACATATAGTGTTTAGTTCTTTTTTTTTACTTTTTTATTGATAATATCTGCAGAATTATTCTCTTCTGAAGAAAGAGATAGGAAATATTTTCTGAGAGGTTCAGTGATGCAGGAATTGGCAGTTTTTAACTTTGTTGTCAGAATATCCGATCAAAACATCGGCAGGTGGAGTGTAACAATTTAATTGCGATGTAAAGTCCCTCCAGAATTTCCTGTTTGCATGATATATTTCTCATCTCAAAATAATATCCGATTTATTTATTTTTATATTGTCTTTAGGTGTTAGATCTTTCTTTTTAGCGCGGTTCCTCCCTCCCTTCATAGGGAGGAACCCCGCTTATAAGGTTGATCTCATGAAACAATCCGGAAGTGCCGACTAGAAAATTTTGCGTTTCAGAACCCCTAGAGACCGAAAATGACGGTGGTTCAAATTTGTGTGTGTATATATATATATATATGTTATTAGATCGATTTTGACGATCAATTATTTCAATTATAGCATTATTTTATTTCTTATTACATATTAAATATTTATTTCATTTTCTGTACATTTTTTCTAAACTCGGACAATTAATTTTATTTATTTCATAAATGATTACCTCCTTATTTTTATTAATTTTTTTTAATTAGATCACCCTTGTTATGGAGCTCTTAAAGTAAATGAAGTAATACAAAAATGAATTTAAATAAAAAAAATACTGACAAAGAATAAAAAAATAAGTTAGAAATGAAGGGAATCTGCATTTTGTTTAAATTTTTGGCATATATGAGCAGTAATTGTTCTCGAGTTCGGAAGTCTGTTATTGGCTGGCTTAACGTAGATTCGTCTTGTATACTCATTAATAGATAGAAGAGAATGGCCAATACGAAGTTATCTTTTTATGGTGTATGAACATAATAGTACTCCTGTTTACTTAAAAATATACTTGATTGCTGGCAAAAGAGGACAGTGTTGAATAGAATTAAAAGTACTCATTTCCCTGACAAACGAATTAGTGACTACCTTGGCGAGGAAAGCGACTAATTTCATTTCTACTGAATGTTTGTTGAATTTTTCGCCCACTTAATGCCGATCATATTCTTTCATACCGTAACTGAATTCGTACATAGATTATTCAGTGCGCAATACGACTCGCAGATAACTAGTGTAAAATAAACTGGAATAATTTGAC
This sequence comes from Gonocerus acuteangulatus, assembly GCA_946811695.1. NCBI lineage: Eukaryota > Metazoa > Arthropoda > Insecta > Hemiptera > Coreidae > Gonocerus > Gonocerus acuteangulatus. The sequence continues at coordinate 84,715,772 of OX328123.1, forward strand.
GGTTTGGCATTGAAAATCCTTGGTAAGATAGATGGCGAATGCTAAACGAAGCAGCTTACCCTACCAAGATAATTGTCGAATGAACAAGCTACGAAGAAACGATTCATCAGTGTAGACAGATGATCGTTTGTCAGAAAGATATTTAATTCATAATTTATTCTGGTTAGCCTAAGTGTTTTCCACTTCTTCATTGACGTCATGGTGGTTTGTTGTCCACTGGTACTGTTGGCATGCATTGTTATAATGACACTTCTTTATAAGTATCGGTTATAATGGCATACGATTGTTTTTTTTTTTAATACAGGTTTTTGGAGAACCTAAAATTGAAAATTAGAATTTTGCGTTATAGAACGGGATTTAGAACCTACACTGAAGAATGTAATTTGATTGTATGTATTTGGTCGATAAGAATTCTATTTGTGGGATAATACCATATCCATTAAACCTTTGAGAATTGTTATATATAAAGAGAAACATGTACTTAATTAAGTAATTAATTACTTGGTGGTTTTGTCTACCCAATGGCGCAATGCGGAAATGCTGAGGATATTTTGCTTTATTTAGACTTATAGATCAAACAACTTCAACGATATAATTGCCCTTTTTTTTGTGTGTGTGTTGTCTATGATTGATCACATTCATAATGTATGAGTGTTGTTTGTTCATTTTGTATGAATGATTTATCCTATTTTTCCACTCATTCTTTATTGATTAATGTTTCCTTAAAAGATGTATATACTACAATCCCTTAATTTGTACCCAATCATGAATATGGAACCATTTCTATAATTTTTTATTTACATTTTATTTTATTTTGAATTATTTTTTCCTAATTTTCCTTATTTATTTATTCTTTATATATGTATTCTTTCATATATTGTTTTATAAATCGGATTTTTTAAGAAATAATATTATTTTGCAGTCGTTATCCAGCGCAATTCAAAATAATAGTATTTTAAATTCGTCTAAGTCCTCCCTGTATTCATTACAATTTGGACATTTCGGTGGCTTTTCTACCGGCAACAGGAATCCCAACGAAAGATTTTTTTCCCAATTCTCATTCGGGATTTGACTATCCCCCCTCTCCTGCAAGCCCTCGATGGTGAATACCAGCAATTTATGGAGCATTTTACTTCCCTTAATTTATTGTTCATTACTTCCTGCAAAATTTTCGACCAATTTTCTCTTATAAAGTTTTTATTAGTGTAAAGAGTACATTTGCTGTTCATGGAGTTGCATAATAACAGTTAGCTGGTGCGCTTCATGAGTGTTAAGAAGAAATGCCGGGGTTTTCATTCGTGCCGTGATCTGTCGTTTAAAAAAAAAAAACACAGATTTTGATGACATTTCGGCAAAAAATACTTTATGGCTAAAGCTAAAATTTGTATAAAAAAAAAAAAAAAAAAAAAAAAAAAAAAAAAAAAAAAGAATCCCGCAATATATTTTCGTTACGTTTGCAGAAGAGAGCGGTGCATTAAAAAATGTATATTATTTTATCAGGCATCAGTTTTTTTTAATACAATAACGAATAGTTTTTTAAATCAGCCAAAAAGTATTGAAAAATCGTGATAAATGGGAGGTAAACACATGAAAGTCTAGAAAATAGTTATGGTGCAAATTATGAAAGGATTAAACAGCACTTGAAGGTTCGTTTCATTGAATAAAAATTCTAGATTCTAAATTCTAGAAGATTCTAGTCTAAGCTTTCCAATTAAACCTAAGAATACCTATTACTTGGAAAACGCCCTTGACAACGGAGTTCCTGCGAGGCGAACGTTTTTATTGATGTTTTGTTCTATTTGAATAATAATTTAATCATTCGACCCCATTCTATAGACGAGTCAGACTTATTTGCTTGCAAATAGAAATATTCTTTCTCTAAATATCTTAAACTTTAATCCTCTTTACATTATCTTTTTCCCTTTCACAACTCTCAACATCAACATTTACACCTGACGTGTATAAACTTGATAAAAGGTAGTCTGGGATGATAAAAGCATAGGATTATTCATGAAAATAGTCTTAAGCTCCGACTATAAGGAGCGACACCAACATAAGAGGGTTCTATATCACATTTATGCTTGCAGGTATGAAAAAGCCAAGGAAATTAGGGTGTAGGTTTATTTTGACTTGTAGAATATTATTTATACTTAACAATCTATTTATGTCTATTTCATGTATATGAGTACTAAATATGATTCTATGCTTTAGACGTTCTAAATATACATTTAAGACTGCATGCGAGCAGGTTATATTTAGTATTTGAGAAAACTGTGTCTCTGAACTTTGCTGTAAATTGAAGGCGAAGAGTGGATCTCCATCTCTTTCTGACTCAGAATTTTCGCCAACGAGTGATTGGAAGCGATGTGGTATCTCAAAAATGGCGTGTTCATTGACCTTTTACGATTTACATTAGTGCCAGGATATTCCATCCACCAATTTGGCCGAGCGCCTTGGGAAAACACCCCTTAAATACAGTCCACTGCTAAAAGAATCAAACATGTGTATATGGAAAAGTGATATTCTGGTTCCATAGAAATATTAAAACTAAGTCGAGAATAACGTCTTATTATTATAATTTGGAATTTCTAAATTATTAGAAATGAAATGGAGGTAATTCAAGATCCATATAGCTTCCGGTTTTAAAAATACAGAAGAACTTGATTAAAAATAAAAGTTGATTATTTCGGCTATCCTTGCGGGAATACAGCGTAAGGAATAATCAGTGTTGTCCAAGAGTATGATGGATGCTGTATGGATTCCCTGACCACTTATTGACTTACTCTCTAGATAGAATAATTGCCACTGAGACTCGACGGTACAATTCAAATGTTAGATTTTCGAGGAAGGAATTCAATTACTCTCATACATACACAGATTGATTTCCCTTTGTCTGTTCGTGTATGGCTAGGTTCTGAAATATGTAAAAAAAAAAAACTCTTCCACGAAAAGGATAATTGGAAAAAGCACCATAACTTTTCTCTTGCATGCAAGTCACCATGACTTGCACTTAGATCTCTCGTCGGCTGGCCACTTAAGTTTTATCGGACCAAAGGCCAAGTCATTGCTGAACTTGAAAGTTTCACAGGGGGGAATTCCCAATGCCACGCCCTTCAATATTATTACGACCTCATTCTGCGACCACACAATCTCATTTACAGCTTATTTTTTTTACATTATATTTGTCATACTTCCTACAACTATGACATAGAAAGATATAAAATACAACGCTTATAGGAAGGATTAAACCGCTGGGAAATTAATACAGGTTTCAGTTTTTTAAATAAGAAGTCTAAACGTGTATTTTTTTTATTATTATTTAACGGTGCTTTCCGCTCGCCACAGGACCACGAGACTCTCTACATGTTTATTATTTTCAAAGAGAAGAATATGCAATGACCGTAAGAAAATTTTACTCAACTATGCATTGAAAATTTAAAAATTCAAGAGCTGGCATTCGATAAGAGCCTTTTTTGTACGCCTCACTTATTGTTATTGTTTATGAGCCCACAACAGTGCCTGTAAATTCAATAGAACGAAGGAATGAAAGTTAATTTTGGTCAGAGTTATTAGTCAGTTGCTTCAAAAAAGAAAAAAAAAACTAACAAAAAGCGTAAAACAAAATTAATATAAGCAATAAAAATATAACTAAAATATATTTATTAAAAAATAGATAAAGTTATATTGTGAGATAAATATTCGCATTTTTAAATGTGAAAGGAGTGTTTGAATGTAAGGGCTACTTCTTACCATTAAGACTTGCCAATCGGAATAGATGGTTATTTTTCTACGTTGTCTACTGTCCATCCGTCAGAATGCATGTGTTTTGTTTGTTTTGTTATATTTTTAAATTTTCGTTTATTCAAAATCTGTACAATATATGATTAGTCTCATAATTAATTGTGCTTGCCTATGTATTAAATGGCAATTACAGTATTTGATAGGAGTCAATCCTAAGGTGACATATTATTCTCGTTGTTTAACCGCTCTTAGGGTAGCTGGTTCCGGGGGCAATGTTTCTTAAGCCTCTTGCGAAGGCCATTAACAAGGGTCCGAGTGAAAGTGGATTGAGCTCTAGGATTTGAGTCGGATGACAATTACGAATAAAACGTTAAAAATTGTGATTTTGCGAGATCTTTTACAAAAGAAATATTTAGGTCATTAAATGAATGGATTATTTTAAAAATAAATTACAAACAGATTATATGAGTAGTCATCTAATAATTTTAAATACGAATACATAATAATTATAAACACCATTTTCCCTTCTACATCTGCCCATCTCAATTAAATATTATTAAGGAAAAAGAGAAAACCTAAAAAAACAGTAACAACAAAAAAATAAGTAAAAGATATCTTCTGTACGTGGAAAGAACATCTTTAGGCAAAGATCTAGGATGGCCGTGATGCCGAAGACCGTCCAATGCTTTATGTAATTTAGGAATTAAATGCAGACAATCGTTTCCGTTAGTTGTGTCAGTAGTTAAATTTATCAGTAAATATTATTCTGTATTTAGTTTCGTCTCGTGCATAACCTGCCTTATTATACCAGTCCTCATGTATAATGCATACAATTCACGCCAATTTCAATGTGATTTTACTTTCTGAGGGAAGTAATCCAAGCTCTTCGGAAATTAATTTCTGTCGCGTAAAGGTGTTCATGACTTGCATTTGCATACAGAACAGCATGAATTGCGTTTGTACTAACAAGTATTGCTGATAACTCCATTCGAAATAGTATATATAAATACGGTCTCAGACTTTCTACCATATATATATATATATATATATATATATATATATATATATATATATATATATGGTAGAAAGTCTGAGACCGTATTTATATATACTACTAGCTGTTACCCAGTGTACCATGCTACACCTAATTTCTGTCAATGATTCTCCCCCGTATCAAGATCTGATTGATAACCGCTTGTCTATACCCAGTTACGAAAATCGGTCAAACAAAGTGAATTTGTTTTACTTCATAATGATACCCGGCAGAGGTCAGCACTACAGCACTTCATCTAACAGCCGACAGAGGCCAGTAGTTGTCGATTCAAAATGGCCGTCAGTTCAATGTAGCCAATTTTTCTTGAACAAAACGTTTTACCTTTTGATCAAATTTTGACCTCGCCTAGGAGATTTCTCGTATCAAGACCTACCTGTGTGCCAAGTTTGGTCAATATCGGTCAAACGGTGTAGATTTGTATAAGGAACAAACAAATAAATAAATGAACAGACAGACACGTGATTTATATAGATCTCCATATTTTCCGTATGCACCCACGCGCTCCTATACTTTGTCCGCGCCAAATGATTTTCCATTTGGTCATTACCAAATAAGCAATAGATTTTACCACAAGTCAAGCCTGAGGAAATGATTCCGCTTATTTAAACGCAAGCACCCGGACAGAACAAGTCAGTACTGCAATAACGTACTGTTTAACATTTACACCTGGTAATGCCAGTTCCTGAGACATGTAAGAGCATTCGCCCTTGTTGCTATGCTCCAATAAATAAATAAATAACATTTACAGATTGACTGCATACTCAGACAAAACACTAACTTACCACAAAACATTAACTACACGCTCTCAGACCACAGCAAATATATCATAGACATATTCCAAAACCCTATAAACACAAAACATTAACTACACGCTCTCAGATCACAGCAAATACATATATCATAGACTTTTTCCAAAACCCTATAAACACAAAACATTAACTACACGCTCTCAGATGACAGCAAATATATCATAGACATATTCCAAAACCCTATAAACACAAAACATTAACTACACGCTCTCAGATGACAGCAAATATATCATAGACATATTCCAAAACCCTATAAACACAAAACATTAACTACACGCTCTCAGATCACAGCAAATATATCATAGACATATTCCAAAACCCTATAAACACAAAACGTTTGGATAAAATCTAGCAGACCCATTTTTTTATTTTAATTGATTTTTTTACAAACAAATTTTTTTTATTAATTGTTTTATTCATTTATTTACATAAATAAATGTTATCTAGTGAGCCACTGAAACTATCTAACAATTAATTACTTAAATTTACTCACATTTACTACTTATTAACTTACTTATGACTCTTACTGTTTCTTTGTTCCTGGATTATTTTAAAATTGAAAGCACTGAAATATACTTTTTCTTCGTCCTTTATTGTCACAGTTTAGTCAGCTGAGTTGTGATAAACGATTAATAAAAGTAAAAATAAATAAATGCCCGGGGGGAAAAATGTCAACTCAATCTACGTTTTTTTTACACTGTTTTTTAAGAGATGCTAAACCATAGAGGGTACCTCCATTGGACCCAATCCGATCCGATCCAATCCGATAGCCACCGACTGTCGGAAGAAAAAGAAATACATGCATCTCAACGGAGGTGCCTACATTGGCCCCAACCCGACCCGATCGGATGGCCTCTGATTCTCGGCCGTTCAAACTTGTTTGTTTCTAGACCGATTTCGGACGGACGAAGCAAAATGGTGCCAAACGACATATAGTGTTTCAAAAAGGTCTACAGCCACTACATCTTAACCAATTTCAATGCATTTTTTTTTTTTTTTAATGAAATCTAATAACGTTTTGAAAAACTTTGTCACTTCACATTATTATTTCTTGTTTCTCTTATATCGTCGATACAAATGCAAACTAACGAATGTGCAAATCAACACTTTTGAGAGTGGAAAAGCATTTATTCATAACTTTTTTTTGGACAGTCAAATATTCGGCAGATTTGGCCCCTTGATAGTGGAATACTTTCCCTTTAATAGAGTGAAGTCAGATTGAAGAATTTGCCGTAAATAAGTCCAGCAGAAATTAGTAAAGATTGACAATGAAAGATGCATTTTTTCATATTCGTTACTTTGCATTTGTATCGACGATATGATCGCCCAGAATTTGATCTAAGAGGTCTGACAAATGGTGTTGCTCATAAGCAAGGCAATTCGTCAAAATGTGCTTCACAGTGAGCAGCACATTGTATGAGCTCCAAATTAGTGGAGGGTTCTTTGACAAAGGAAGGAATGTGAGAGGTTTGTATGGCCGATACTCATACATTGGTGCTCACTTCTTTTTGTCTTGTGTCATTTCTTGATGCTTTCCACATTTTAACACATCCTTTTACCTGGGAAGTGTGTTTCCCTCACTTCTTGCCGAACAGTTTGCAAAGTCTTCCAAATCTAGTCTTTCGAATGGGCTATTAAATCACTTTTTGAAACTTTATCGAAAGGCATACCTCCTCTAATTGCATTGTTTCTTAAAATCATCCTAAATATAGTGAATGAGCACTGATAGTCAAAGTGAAAAACTAATGTAGGCCGTCAATGTTGGATGCCTAAAGATACTGCTAAACTGCTATTAGCGGTCTAGCCATTTGTTGGATGGTAGATTGGAAGAGAGGCGTGTATTGACCTAGAGGCTGAGAAGGAACAGGTTTCTGAAACACAACATCTTGACCTTAGGAATTCCCAGCGATAGAGATTCCCATCAACAGGTTGTACATCCGCAACCAATTAGTGTGCTTCAGTTATTAACACCAGAACTCATCTTGCTAAGGCACTCTATTCTTATACGTCAACGGGCAATTCTCTGAAATTATATCATAACGCCTTGTATCTGGAACTTCTGGGAATGTTTAAATTGACGTTATATATATACGTATAGTTTGGCCAAGGTCGGCAGATTTCTCTGGACTTTCCGACTAGAAAGAAATATAATGTATACAAAAAAGTTTCTCAGAAGTAACCAGTGTTTTGCTGAATAATAAGAAAGTTGTCAGTGGGATTGGACTCTATCTGGAAGGCGGTTGGAATTGACGTGGATTGATTGTTGTAAGTAATGGAATTATTAATTAAAGTCCTTACTTCGCCATGAATGTTATGAAACGCAAAAAGTATTTGTACCATAAAAAAAAATAATAATAGTGATTATTACTTTAAAGGATATTGGAAATCAGTTAGTTCCAGTCCTAAATTCTAAGAATATAATGCTACACTGAAGATAGTTATCGAAATATTTCCGTTCCACGCACAGGAAATGAATCCTATGAGAGGAAGGCGATAACCTTCACCCGTTGTTTTAAAAAATAATATTTGAAATTTTGTCATCATATGAGGAGCTTAGTATCAAAGTTGGACAACTCCATTTTTTTCAGTTTTGAGATTTTTGTCGATTCTTAAGTGGATTTTTATGCTGCATTCGATTTTACAATTGTTTTTCATTAAAAACGGACAGAAAATAGGTAAAATAGCGTTTATTTCAACCGTTCAGAATCAAAATATGGACAATTCCAACATAGTTTGGTTTCAAAAAATGACAACTCCATCAGTAGCCAATGAGAAGCTTGCATTCATGCAATCTGCTCCCAACATGCACTGCAAATCCATCATGGCTGAATGTTTATAGTTACTTGTAGTAAGTGCATTTGGAGATAATTCTTATTAATAACTAGCTGTTATCCGGCACACTGTGGTTCCGAATGCCGGATTTTAGGACAAAACCTCTAGGTAATTGAATCTTTCTGATTTAGGTATGATTTTTGAAAAATTTCTTTTCTGCCGAGTCGAATGAGACCACTTCCAATTCTATAGAATAATTATTTTATTAATAAAACGGGCTTTATATAACAACAACCGTGAAAAACAGCAAGTATTTAATTTAAAATATTCATACTTTACTCAAGTGGTAGAGCTATGTATCCTTCCAAATATATTTTGAAGACCTCAGGTGAATAAATTAACAGCTAATGTGGTACTGGTAACTGTTCTCGACATATTCCTTTTTATTTAAATTTTCGCGTATAACAAATAAATATTGACAGTTTCACACTAGATATTAAATAGATCTCATCGTTAATGTTCAGTTATTTGCTATTAAAAACGTTTCTACGACTCTCTGCAGAAAATAATAATGGTTAACTCGTTTTTCATAAAATAATCGCATCGCTAATTGAAAACTTTATTTTATTAGTTGTGCACAGGTATGGCGGAGTACGGCGATGAAAATTATAGCACAGCCACTTCAATACATGTAGTTATAGGTAAAACTGTACGAAGAGGATAGCTAAGTACCACTTTTTTCTAAACTTAATAAAATAAGGATAATTTAGTTTCATTTCAGTTTTGTCAAACTGTATTTAAATAACATTTTTCATGTAATTTTTAACTATATAATTTTGATTTAATACATCAGACATAATTACAGTATATTAAAACACCCCCGAGCATACCAAATTCATATTTGTTTGGTTTAAAAAAAGGATAGGTTCAATTTTCAAACGGCTCCCTTTGGTTTCAAAAACAGACAACTCCATGACTTGGTTTCAAACATGGACAACTCCACTATTTAAAGTGTAATTACGGCCTTAATACTTATATAATTTTGTACTGACATGGCTTGTACCATGATACTGACATCAATATAGTAGATATGGTTTTTTGCCTCTCCTGTAAAGAAGTCCGTCTCGCAGGAACTGCATCATCTGAGCGCGGTTCCGTTCATATCCCTAGTCTAATTTGGAAAGATTAAAATAGAAGCAGTTATTATTTTGCTTCCACCAGTCATTTTTTTTAAATTAATTATTATAATGGCGTGTCAACCCTTAAGGTCACTAACGCCATTCCTGTGTGTAGTAAAGTCTTGAAAGGTCATGATTTACGATCTTACCTGGAAGGGTCGGCTAACACTAAGTCCCGCTAGCTACAAAGTCTTGGAATCTTGGAAATCTATTTTTCTAACAATAAATTGTTTTGTTATTTTACTTAACCAGTTTTATTGTTAAATACATTATCCAACTATAAGCAATTAAAAAATAACAAGGAGTAAAACAGACAAAAAGAACCGTTCGAATAAACGAAATAAATTAATTTAAAGTTTTAAGCACTTATTTCTCCGATTGACATCGCCTAATTAAAACTTTCTTCAGAACCTTTTTTGTAGAGCATTTAGTAAGCTTTCGAATGGTAATCATCCGCTTGTGAAGTGGATCACAAGATTGTCAACGGTTTTCGAGATACTAACGAAAGTATACAAAGTTACCAAAACTTTTTTTGTCTGTTAATAAAATATTTTATTCTAACCCATCCTTTACTCTAAACGTAACAAAAATTTCAACATATTAGTGTTGATGAAATTCGAACATGCAGAAAATGTTTCAACTGTATCCCATAATTCTAAGTACCAAAATCAAACACAAACAACCCTCCCTAGGAAGGACGCTAGGCAGTTGAAAAGCTATATCTTGGAAATCCATATAACTAACATTAAATTGTTTTTCTTATTTTTCTTAACCTGTTTTATTTTCAAATACATTATCCAACTATAAGCAATTAAAAACTAAGAAGGAATAAAAAACAGACAAAAAGAACAGTTCGAATAAGCGAAATCAATTACTTTAAAGTTTTAAGCTCTTATTTCTCCGATTGACATCGCCTAATCAAAACTTTCAATAGAACCTTTTTTTTTTAGAGCATTTAATAAGCTTTCTAATGGTATTCTTCCGTTTACCAAGATTCTCAACCTTTTTCGAGATATTAAAGAAAGTAAACAAAGTTACCAAAACTTTTTATGTCTGTTAATAAAATATTTTATTCTAACCCTTCCTTAACTCCAAACGTAACCAAAATTTCAACATACTAGTTTTAATTAAATTAGAACATGCAGAAAATGTTTCAACTGAATCCCATGATTCTAAGTACCCAAACCAAAAACGGTATTCAAAAACTATTTTTCCAATTTTCTCGAGAACGGTTAAAGCTATCGCCTTGAAAATGGTTTCATTCGTTTTCCTAGCCCAAGAAGCATATAAAACGAGTACTTACAAGCTTATGAACTCAAAAAGTCCGTCACGCAGGAGCTGCATAACTAAGCACTTTCCTCAGAATTTGGGTAGTGTAGACTGCTTTCCAGAACAATTTGCTTAAAATATCCTACATAAATAAAATAAAAACATGAATAGTTCTCTTTTAATTTCGTAATGAGTAACTGATAAATTATTAATTTGCTTCCAGAGTTATGTTTACACATGGTACCTACTACACTACTAATATACCTAAAATCACGGCTGGTAGTGGCGAATTGGTATTGTCGGTCCGGAGTAAACCCCCCCTCCTCATGAACCGATTTAGTTCATTTTTATATTTCACTTTTCTCTCTATATTACCACTACGAATACCAAGTGTTGTTGAAATATAACAAATATTACGGCTGAAATGGTCAAATTAGTGTTTTGGGTTTGGGGTAAACCCCCCCTTCCGGTGGACCGATTTTGATGGTTAACGAACTCGTTCAATCGTTTGCTAATTGAATGCTATATACCAAGTTTCGTGACGAAAAAACAAAAACTCTGGCCGCTATCGTGTTAACAGACACATATATATATATATATATATATATATATATATATATATATATATATATATGCATATGTATATATATATATATATATATATATATATATATATATATATATATATATATATAAATTTTAACGGGGGTCATTTTCCGTGTCTACTAGGTAGGATCGATAAAGATTGGAAGAAATTTTTCAAATATTCCGTCATGAGTCCAACCTCAATAGCTACTTTCCTTCGGAGGAAAGTGCTAAAAAGTAAGCAGTACGATTTTTTTTGCACGAATTTTGCCCCAAATGCCATCTTCCAGTAGGCGGATTATGCTGGTTAACGAACTTGACCTTTCAAATTAGACGAAAGATTTTTGTACCAAATTTCATCAAAATCGGACCATTCGTCTGGGAGCTACAGAGCGAACAGACAAATATATATATTTTTAGCGCGGTTCCTCCCTCCCCCATAGGGAGGAACCCCGCTTATAGGGTTGATACAATGAAACAATCCGGAAGTGCCGACTAGAAAATTTCGCGTTTCAGAACCCCTAGAGACCGAAAATAACGGTGGTTCAAATTTGTATATATATATATATATATATATATATGTATATATTTATATATATATATATATATATATATATATATATATATATATATATTTGTCTGTTCGCTCATTTCTGGCTTCCCTGATGGTCCGATTTTGATGAAATTTGGTACAAAAATCTGTCGTCCAATTTGAAAGGTCAAGTTCGTTAACCAGCAAAATCCGCCCACTGGAAGATGGCGTTTGGGGCGAAATTCGCGCAGAAAAAATCGTAACGCTTACGTTTTTGAGTTCATAAGCTTATAAGTACTCTTTTTATAGGCTTCTTGAGCTAGAAAAACGAATGAAACCATTTTCAAGGCGATAGCTTTAACCGTTGTCCAGAAAATTGGAAAAATAGTTTTTGAATTCCGTTTTTGGTTTGGGTACTTGAAATCACGGGATTCAGTTGAAACGTTATCTGCATGTTCTAATTTCATTAAAACTAATATGTTGAAAGTTATGTTACGTTTGGAGTTAGGGAAGGGTTAGAATAAAATATTTTTGAACAGACATGAAAAGTTTTGGTTCCTTAATATCTCGAAAAAGGTTGAGAATCTTGGTAAACGGAAGATGACCATTAGAAAGGTCACTAAATGCTCTACAAAAATGGTTCTAAAGAAAGTTTTGATTACGCGATGTCAATCGGAGAAATAAGTGCATAAAACTTTAAAGTAATTGATTTCGCTTATTCGAACTGTTCTTTTTCTCTTTCATTTTGGTACTTAGAATTTTGGGATTCAGTTGAAACATTTTCTGCATGTTCTACATTCATTAAAACTAATATGTTGACATTTTTGTTACGTTTGGAGTTTAGGAAGGGTTAGAATAAAATATTTTATTAACAGACATAAAAAGTTTTGGTAACTTTGTATACTTTCCTTAATATCTCGAAAAAGGTCGAGAATCATGGGAAACGGAAGATGACCATTAGAAAGCTCACTAAATGCTCTACAAAAATGGTTCTGATGAAAGTTTTGATTAGGCGATGTCAATCGGAGAAATAAGTGCTTAAAACTTTAAAGTAATTGATTTCGCTTATTCGAACTGTGTTATTTTTAAATTGCTTATAGTCAGATTATGTATTTGACAATAAAACAGATTAAGTAAAATAAGAAGATCAATTTATTGTTAGAAATGTAGCGTTCAAAGAGAGAGATCCCAAGGCTTTCCAAATGCCTCTGAGCGGAGGCCTTTCTGCCCGACTTATGGTATAGCTGACCCATACAGGTAAGATTGTAAATCAAGACCTTTCAAGACTTGTTTGTTTGAGATTTCATTTGGATAGCTGTTTCGCTATTGATCTAAACAAAGTAATAACTGTTTCTATTCTATGCCTTCATAAACACTAGAGATAAGAACGGAACCGCGCTAAGATGACGCAGTTCCTGCGAATCGGACTTTTCTGTTTTAAATTGCATCGCTGGGTATCACATGTTTGTTTGGAACGGCTTCTTTCTCCAGCGGTGTCGCTCCTCTCTCCATCGCAATATTTCGTCGGGTTCATCTCCGACTTCTTCAGGCTGCTATGTGTCGTCCTCGGTGGTTATCAAGGGAAAGAGGTGGTTATCATTCCCTTGATAACCACCGAGGACGACACATAGCAGCCTGAAGAAGTCGGAGATGAACGGGACGAAATATTGCGATGTAGAGAGGAGCGACTCCGCTGGAGAAAGAAGCCGTTCCAAACAAACAAATATATATATATATATATATATATATATATATATATATATATATATATATATATATATAAATGGCCCATGGTTATAAAAACTACATTTAATTTCAAAATAGATACGTCATACAGCATAAATATGATATTCATAATGTAGGTATTAACGTTTTAGTAAAATCGTCACTTTTAACCCCGCTCTCTAGGTAAATTGTGTTTCAATCATCCATCAATGGTACATTAATGAATGTATAATATTGATGATTTTTTTTTAAATGCTCTATTCATAACTTAAATTTAGAGTCCGGATCTAAGATATAATATACGAAGATACAACACAAATGGAAATTACATTTGACAAGTCGTTATTTATTGTTGAAGGCAAAGCATTAATTTTTTATCAGACTCATGAATATAAATAGTTTGAGATGCTAATATTTGACCGCAAGGAGTGCTTGAAGATTGACAACAAAGTATCGATTGACAAGAAGCTTGGGAAGGGTCTGATGAGTTTATTGGTAGTATTGAGACTACTAATTTAGTCGGTCATGCGGGCTCCATTGGGATAGCTTCTCTGTTTTCCCGATAGATGGCGATTGACAAGAAGCTTGGGAAAGTTGGGAAGGGGCTGATGAGTTTATTGGTAGTATTGAGACTACTAATTTAGTCGGTCATGCGGGCTCCATTGGGATAGCTTCTCTGTTTTCCCGATAGATGGCGATTGACAAGAAGCTTGGGAAAGTTGGGAAGGGGCTGATGAGTTTATTGGTAGTATTGAGACTACTAATTTAGTCGGTCATGCGGGCTCCATTGTGATAGCTTCTCTGTTTTCCCGATAGATGGCGATTGATGGTGGATTTACAACCACCATGTTCTGTCATTTCTCGAGTAGTTTTTGTCGGGTTAGCGTCAAGTAAAACCTTAAACTGGTCATGGTTACAAGCATGTTAGTTACCGTAGGCATGTTCGTAAGGGCATAACCATCAGAACAAAACGTTTCAAAGTAACAGCTGTAATATTGATTAATTTATGGATCCTTGCTCCCAAATGTATTTAATTTTTTATTGAAGTTTTTAATTATATTAAACTGCAGTTTTTTATTATAATTTGTGACTTCTTGAGACAATGAGTTTCTGGGAGGGAAAGATCCCCCGACATCGAAGGTGTTCAATCGCGTTTGAATTAGCATTTTTAGTTGTATAACACTTATTATGATCCCCATATGGTAGGTATTAGAAGAAATTTATTTTTTGCCAAACTAGTGTATTTAGTTTTTGAATATTTTTGTAATGAAACTCAATTATGCAAAGATTATTTGAAGTATTTATTTATTATTTAACAGAATATAGGAAAGTAAATACTAGGAAAAAACATAGTAGGACTACTAAATTTAAGTAATTGTCATATTAACAGTAAATATCTGTTGGGGCGCGTTTACACTAGGATAGTTATTGCAGGATATTTATATCAAGAGAAATGCTGACTAATGTAAACCATGTAGAATTTATGTCAGACATACATTTTACATGGTATTCATTAGTCGCAATTTCTTTCTGATATAAATATCCTGCAATAACTATCCTAGTGTAAACCCGCCCTAAATCTATAACACTTTTCTCTATCAAGGTAAATTTTAATAATGAAAAGATATTACTTAAAAATTCCCTAGGTATATAAAGCATTATGTGTTCTCCACGCTTTCTAATAACAATCCAGTATTTACTATCAATTTTCAATTACTCAAAAATGTGGATACAATCCAAATATATTTAAATTTTATTTTCTAAGAACGAGTTTAGGTTAATTCATAAGGGAAACTATTTATTATTTTCCCATATGATACCGTCTCTTATCATTTGATTCTGAATGGCATATTGCAGGTTAGAAATATAATTCTTTGACTTACAAAATAAACATATGATTCAAGCTACTAGAAAAGCATGTTATAATTACATATTAGTTAAATAATTTAATCCTTTTCCTGTAGAGACCAAGAGAAAATGACTATTCCTTAGATACAATAACATATACAAAAAATCTATTCTATACATTTCTTCAAGAATTATCTATAAAATATATAAAATGAACTAGATTCGAACATACAAACCATCACAAAGACCTTCAAAACTTATCAAACTCAATTGAAGAAGCCTTGTCTAAATTTCAATGAAATGATTACCATTTAGGTATAAAATAATATGCCTAATACTAACACTGAAACGAGTACAATTATCTTTTCATTTTTTCTTCTTTATTTTATTTCTTTTCGCAGTTCATCTATTCCATTTTTTTTAGAAATACTTTAAATTTGTACATACATAAAAAATGAATTCAGTACAAGAACTTGATTAACTTCGTTCGAACTCAGTTGATGTCTCGCACTTCGTCCCCTGCGCTGCCTGATCCCCATAGCTGCGGATCAGATGTATTTAATAAATAAATGATAAAATGTCATAATGGTTATGGGTTTGTTAAACTTGAAACCAATAAACGATTTAAAAAAAAAAAAAAAAAAAAATGATAAAATGTGTATTAGGGCTCTTAGCTTTAGAAGCTAAACCCTTAAAATAAATAAATATTAAAATATTATTATTTAAATTTTAACGTCCATTTATTTTTATTTTTTTTCGGCGCATCGACAAATTTTGGCCATGAGCGCCGACATCCAGGGTGCAGCCAGGAATTTCCTCAGTGAGCCTTGAGATGAGAAAATTTCTTCCGCCGGTGGGGATCGAACCCACCATCTCCCGCTTATGAATCTAGCGCGCAAGCCACTAGACCACGGGAGACCCCAATATTTATTATTAAGAAAGAATTTTAGGACGGGTTATCTATAGATTACCATCCTTTTCTAGCCAGGATAGGGCTGATGCCTTTTCTTTTTTTCAAAGAAAAGCCACCACCCCAAGTGGGAATCGAACCCGCGACCCTTGGCACGGAGTGTTAAGTGCTCACGCTTTAACCCTCACGGCCACCGGGCCTCCTTATTTGAAGTACAAAAAAAAAGATACTGAGCTATGGTCTCCGCATAGTTTCAACTAAATGTTTATCACCGTTTTCGGTCGTATTTGTACACAGCCTAAAAGAAAGTTGTTAATTAGCGATGCGACTGATAAAATAGGCTTCTTATAACAATAATAATTATTTCCTGCAGAGAGTTAAACTACTGAGTAACTGTACATTAGCATTGAGATCCACCTACTATCTCGTGAGAAACTGGCGGATGTCTTCGTTATAAAAGCAAATATTAATAATAATGAGGAATAAGTTGGGAACAGTTCAGAGTGTCAGATTGGTTATTACTTTATTTGACTCAGAACTCAAAAATACATTTAAAAGTACATATCTCTCGACCCATTTAGTAACATATGATTTTTCAAATTGAATATTTGCTGTTTTTCTTAATATATAACCCGTATATTATATTATTCAATCGAATTGGTAGTGGTTCCATTCAACTCATCACAAAAGATTACTTTAAAAATGGTACCTACCTAAATTAGAAAGACCCATCTACCTACGGGGGTTTTTCTGACCATTACTTTCGATTTAAATGAATCGCTGAGTGAAGGTAGCCAGTAGGATTAGGATTTGTTTTGACAAGGGCGATAAACAGTATAGTCCTTACACCCTTTGTTTGTGTTCTATATATCAGTGGGATTAAAAATAATTAGCTTAATTCAATAGAGATTGGTTGTAAATGAAGGGTACTCAATCCTTTACTTCGCTCTTTCTATAATAGTACGGCTGATTACAGTGATTCCTTATAGTTATTAAGTTGTATCTAGCCTAGGCATACCTATATTACATATCTATACACACTAATATACATATATATTTAGTCTATTTACATTGTTTTTTTTTATTTTTATTTTTTATTATTTTTTTTTTTGTTATTATTATTATTTTTTTATTTTTTTTTATTATTTTTTATTTTTTTTTTATTTTTTTTTTTTATTTTTATTTATTTTTTTTTAAATGCGTCCTTTAATCGCTTGCTTTCATAAGTAGTAGATATTTACAGTATTTCTCTTTACTTCTTTGAATTTTTTTTTTTTTTTTTTTTTTTTTCCCCTACGACTTGTACCATATATAATATAACAATGGTACAACAAACTATATACAATATAAACTATATACAATATAAACACTATACAATATAAATAACATAACAACATCCTTATATATTTACAGACTATTTACAACATGCAATTTATAAAGTATATTTACGATCTATTTACAATATTCATTTATAAGATTTATGGACTACTCCATTAGCTTGCTTTGGGAGTTCCTATTTTTAAGAAACTTGGGGGTTTTAGATTTTTGAAATAAGTTGTGTTTCTCTAAGTAACTCTAGAATCTTGTCAGCTGTGTCTATTGAGTCTCTTAGAGCTGTGTCCTTGTTACGGGGGATTCCATACTTTAGGAATATTTGATGTAACGCGGTACATTCCTCTAGTATATGGTGAACTGTTAGTGGCGCTCGGCAGGTTTCACATCTGGGCTGGGGGTCTTTAGTTATTAGGTATGCATGCGTTAGATTGGTGTGGCCTATTCGCATCCTCGTTAAGACCACTTCTTCTCTCCTGTTACCTCTCACTGAACTTCTCCATGGCTTTGTAGTTGGTTTAATTCCTCTTAATTTGTTGGTCAGAGGGATTTCTTCCCACATTGATTCCCATTTATTCTTAACTCTGGATTTTAGCCAACTTTTTATATCACTTGGTTCATATATTTGAAGCTCGGGGCTATTCATCTGGGCTGCTTCCTTGGCTGCTTTATCTGCCATTTCATTCCCTGGTATACCTGAATGACCTGGGGTCCAAAGGAATTGTACTGTTTTATTAAGGTTCTTTAGGATTTCCAGATAATTTTGCATTTTGTTGAGTGTAGGTCCTTTTTTATTGTAGCTTACTATACTCTGGAGGGCAGACATGGAATCAGAACATAATAGTATATGTGAGTTAGTGATGTTTATAGATAAATAAAGGGCTGTGGCTATTGCTAGGAGTTCTGCGGTGTATATTGATATATAAGGTGGTAATTTATATTTTTTGGCTAACCCATTATGGATAACTGCAAATCCAACATTTCCTTCCTGCTTGGATCCATCTGTATACAGAGCTTCATAGTTTTGATATTGTTGCAATATATCATTTAATTTGAATTTATGTTGTCCTGGTTGCACCTTCTTGAAGCTTAGGTCTATTTTCGGAGGGTGGTATTTCCATGAAGGTGGCCTTGATATTTGTTGGTTTGCTTCAACAGGGATTTCATGGATTTCACTAATCACTACTTTATGCCTGATTCCTATTGGAGCTGGTTTTCTGGGATTTGCTTCATAGATTCTAAGATGGCGTGGATAAAATATATGGTTGTAGGCTGGGTTGGTTTGTTGGAGTTTGATGTTGACTATGTAGTTATTTATTAGTTCCTGCCTACGAAACAGAAGAGGTGGTATGGAGGCTTCCGCACATAGGCTTACTATAGGACTGGTCCTGAATGCCCCGGTTGCAAGTCTGATCCCAGTGTGGTGGATACTATCTAAGAGTTGGAGGCGACTTCCACTTGCAGAAGAATACACTACACTGCCGTAGTCGATCTTAGAGCGAATAAGGCTAGTGTAGACCATAAGCATTGATTTACGATCAGCCCCCCAGGAAGTCCTGGCAAGCACTTTCATGATCCTCAGTCGCTTAGAGCATTCCTCTCGTAGGTACATGATGTGTTTTTGCCATGTAAGCTTTCTATCTAGGACCAAGCCTAGGAATTTAGTGCTTTCGCAGAACGACAAAGTTTGCCCATATAAGGTCAGCTGAGGAATTTGAGTTTGGTTCCTCTTACGTGAGAATAGTATACCTCTGGTCTTTTCCGTTGAAAAACGGAGATTTTTATTCGCAGACCAGGTTTCCAAATCATTTAGCACTTTTTGGAGAGTTCTGCGCATCCATGCATGGTTTTGGAACCTTAGCAGAATCGCCAGGTCATCCACGTAGAGGAATGCTTTAATCGACCCAGGCATGATATTGGCTACTGAGTTTATTGCAATAGCAAATAAAGTACAACTCAGAACACTTCCTTGGGGGATGCCGTATGCTATTTCTTTGCAACTAGAGGTCGTATCTCCTACTCTTGCTTGAATATATCTTCTTTGTAAGAAGCTCTTTATAAAGCTGGGAAGAGCTCCCCTGAAGCCCCAAGCATGCAATGTTTCTAATATTGTTTTCCGGTCAACAGTATCGTAGGCCTTTTCCAAGTCAAAAAATACACCCACTGCTTCTTTCTGTTCCACATATGTGTTGAGGATTTCTGCTTCTAACGTCACTAGTTGGTCTATTGTCGACCTGCCTTTCCGAAAGCCACATTGGATGGAAGATAGTAGGTTATATTTTTCTATTACCCATGTCAATCGTCTGTTGACCATCTTTTCCATGAGTTTTGATAAGCAGCTTGTGAGTGAAATCGGGCGGTAACTACTAGGACTTAATTTATCTTTTCCAGGTTTTAATACAGGAATGACAATAGATTCACGCCATGAATTTGGGTAATTAGAGGTTTCCCATATTTTATTGAATACATTTAGCAGGTAATGTTTTACGGAAGGTGGAAAGTTTTTAATCATTTCATTATGGATTTCATCTTTTCCAGGTGTTGAAGATTTCAATTCTCCTATTGCTACTTGCAGCTCCCAGAAGGTGAATGGGCAGTTGTAATCGTAAGGAATTAGAGGATCTTGAGGTGAAGTGTCCGTAAAATCTACTTGATGTTGGGGGTGATTGTCATGGTTTAAATTGGGAGAATTTTGAGAGTTTGAGATGGCTGTAAAGTAGTTTACTAGAGCTTCAGATGTTACATGAGGATTATAGGTTATTTCATTTTGAATTTTAAGGATTGGAACTTCATTGTTATATTGACCTGCTATGCTCCGAATTTTTTGCCACACTTTTTTTATGGGGGTGTTGATGGATATTGTGCTTATGTAGTCTGCCCAGGAGCTTCTTTTTTTATTTTTCACTAGATTTCTGACAATTGACTTCTGCTTTTTGTAATTTATTAGGTTATCTTTTGTTGGGCTTTTCTGAAATTTTTTGAGAGCTTTATTTTTTAGTGTAATGGACTTCCGACATTCCTCGTCAAACCATGGAGTATGGTTTCCTTTCGGAAGTCCTTTGGTTTTTTTAATTGTCTGTAGAGCTGTTGTAATAATATTGTGGGTGAAACTGTCAATTATCTCATCTATATTTCCGGTGAGCTGTTTTGTGTATTTGTTGAGTGTTTCTGTGAAGTCTTCCCAATTGGCTGATTCAATGATCCATTTTGGATGTCGGTTTATCTTGGGTAAATCAGAATTAAAATTTACAAGTATTGGAAAGTGATCGCTCCCATATTGTTCGCCACAGACACTCCAGGTTAATTGTGTAACAAGGTTTGGTGAGATGAAAGCTAGATCTAAGGCAGATGTTGTTCCTGATCTTGGACAGAGATATGTTGGTTCTCCTGTATTCAGTACGAGTGAGTCTGTTGTATCTATGATTCTTCTGATGATATTTCCCCTAGTGTTTGGTGTTGCTGTACTCCAGGACTGATGTGACCCATTCAAATCCCCGACTACTATATATGGTGTGGGAAGTCTGGTAATTAGTTGCAATAAGGCTGTTTCATTTATTCGTTCAGTTGGAGGTAAATAAATGTTACAGATGGTAACGTCAAAACGCAATTTGACCCTTATGATGAGTGCTTGAAGTGGAGTTTGTATGTCCAGTTCTTCGGCAAATAGACCGCGTCGAACTGCAATGGCAACTCCCCCGTGGGCTCGCTCATTTTCCCTAAGTTCTATTTCTTTCCTGTAGATGGAGTAATTTTTTATATTTACGTTAATGTTGGAAGTAAGTTTTGTTTCTTGCAGGCACAATATAGCAGGGTTGGAATCTTTTAAGAGAATCTGCAGCTCCTCAAATTGGGTACGAAGGCCATTTAGGTTCCAGCTAATTATAGACATGGCAATATGAATGTGGGGGTAGTCCTATTTTACTGAATATACTATTTACAAGTAGGAGACGTGCTATAATTATTTTGATTTTATTATTATATAATAATGATTTATATATATTTAGATATATGTACATTAGCTTAGCTGTTGTTAGCTGTAGGGATTCAATTATATTTACAAATACTAGGTATGGGATTTTAGGCATATATGAATATTGAGCGAAGAAAAAGGATTGAGTACCCTTCAAATAATCTATTAGTGTTATTGATATAGTAATATATTTTGAAAATTAATTTTTATTTATTGTAGTTTTTCTTTTTATAAAATAACTTATTTCCCTGATAATTGGATTTGGTGGTGTGTGTGGGTGTGTGTTTGAGTGAAGAGGTGGTTTACTGTTATGATAGTATGTCATTATGTGGGTGTTTATTTGCATATAATGCATAGGGTTGTCAGGTTTCCATGTCTTCACCACTTTTTTTGGAATTTTGTTTTTGTTTCCGCCTAGGAGGAGGCGGGGTTTTAAAGTCCTCACTATTTTGTACCCCGCCCTGTGACTAGGGTACATTAGTGTTTTCACGTCGATCCCGGGAGCGAGGAGAAACGGACCGCTCACGGGGAGGTAGAGGGAGAGAGGTGTTGGCTATGCCTGGGAGAGAGTGAGAGGGTGGGAGTGGAGAGAGAGAGGGATGGAGTGGAGAGAGAGTGGGAGTGAGTGGAGAGGGTGGGAGTGTGGAGTGGGAGGGAGTGAGTGGAGGGGATGAGTTACAGCCAGTCTGTGACGAAGCCTCAGCCTTGGCTCTGGCCACTAGAATCTTCGGAACAGTAGCTACAGAAATACAGTCATCTGTCTGAATACCTATTTCCTTAACTTCCTTTCGTACATTCCTAGCTACTTCTGAATAACTTTTATTAAGTGGTTGGCTTTCTTTATATTTCCTTCTAGCTACACTATAAGGTACTTTTTCTTTGAACTGGATTGTTTTAATTTCCTTTTCTTCTATTAACTTGGGGCATTTAATATCTAAGCTTGGGTGGTGGTTCCCACAATTTACACAGTTTGGGACAATTGTTTCACACGGAGTACCGCTATGTAATGGTTTGGAACAGAAATTACATATCGGTTCTTTAACACATTTATCTGCAAAATGACCAAGTTTAAGACAAGTCCTGCAGCGGATTGGGTTAGGGATATACATTTTAACTCTTAATTTTTGGTATCCTACATTAATGGTTTCTGGGAGGGTCGGCACTGAAAATGTAAGAACGTACAAATGTGTGTGTTTTTCTATTCCTGACCTCCTAGTAATTATTCTTTTAATTTCCATCACATTAAAGCATTTCAATTCCTCCAATATTTCAGTCGGATCGATTCCTTCCAAGTCTGGACAAAATATGACGCCTTTTGTTATATTTAACTTCTCATGCGCGCTCACTTTTACTTTTATTGTAGGTCCAAAATTATTTAATTTTAACAATTTATCTGATTGCTCTTTTGAGGTTGTTTCAACCAAAATTGTCCCATTTCTTAACTTTTTTACATTTTTAGGCTCCCCGCAAAGGTTATTTATCGTTTTAGATAGTAAAAAAGGCGATAATTTTGTAAGATCACCTTCCTCATCCCTTTTAATAATTAAAAATTTATTTTTATTTTGTGAAACCTCTGCTAAGGTATTTTTGTAATTATCCAGATCATTGAATATATTTCTTTTAAATCTTTTTGTTTTTGGGGAGCGTATGTCGGAGGGTTTATTCATTATGAAGGTTTTTATTAGTATTTGATTCGAAGCCCTTGAAACTAAAGTATAAAGAAAGTGAACAATAAATAATATTGGGGTTTTAAAAATAAAATAGAATGAAAAACAGAAACAGAAAAAAATTTTCCACTTATCTGGCCGGACAAATAGGCCTTTGTCCGGTTAATCCTGTAAAATGCCAGGAGTGTTACACCTTCCTGTTCCTACAGCCTCCTGGAAGCATGTGAGCTCCAGGGCCTATAGGTGTCTTCTTCGTATCAATTATACACTACTTAGCAAGAATGACTACTAAATGAAAATTTTAACACTAATAATAACACTAATTCACTTTTAAACAACACAAATTAACTAAATATTAGAGAGCACTTTTACAGGTTAGTTTTCACTAGCAAAGAAAAAACAGCTGTCGGTAGCCAGTAGGTATACTACAATACCTATACAATACTACAATACCTATACAATGTAGGATTGTAAAACCAAATTTAAAAGCAACTGACCTTTTTATTTGATAATTGTGTCGTTTTGAAAAGTGAATATTCTATTGACGTAAGAACATATATATACCTTGTGATACCTCTCCAGATAAAACTCACACCATATCGTCGATACAAATGCTGAGTATCGAATGTGAAAAGTGTTTAGGTACCTTATGGATGACTTTATATATATTTTAATTAGACTTAATGAACATTCGTTAGTTAAGATTGGTAATTATTTTTCTTTCATTTTCGTGAGTTTGCCACAACGTACATCAGTCTAACAGCAATCAGAAAAATTTAAAATGAAAAATGCGTTTTTTCTCATTTGTATCTACGCTATATATGATGCGTGTTCATAAGGGCTTAAGTCATTTTTTGAGCATTTGGAGATTATGAAGAAGTATTATAGCACAAAATCACAGCTACCGGTTGGTATCTTAAGCCAAACTTTAAAAAGTCCGACTCGCAGGAACTGCGTCATCTTAGCGCGGTTACGTACATCTCGAAGAAATGGAATAGATTCTGTAAGTTGACAGTAGTCAACATACACAGAAGCGGATAATTCTTAATCTGTATAAGTCAATACAATTATGTACTGAAAACGTACTTACTCTTTGACTACTGCTGAGAAGGCTCTATTCTAAACAACCGAAAGTTCTTTGTCATTTTAAGTATCTTGTTTTACTAGCAAATTCGTTTTACTATCATAATCAACTGTAAATATGTGCTTCATGGCGAATAAAATTCCATTCTGTCTTGGGTTAAATCTTTCTATAAAATAAGATATAACGATAACTTTAGTTGGAGGCTATGAGGAAGGTTATATAGATAGGAGAATTCAAAACGAACTACGTCATAATGATTAGCCACAGCCATCATGATTACCACAGCCACTCCAAACTTATTACCAATACCTTTCACCGTTTCTTAGCTTATTTTACTACAATACTAATTTTACAGATAAATGCAATTTAAAACAATAAACAACCAATTAAAAAGTGAGATAAAAAAAGAGAAAAACCCTTTCAAAACAAACACTTTTTAAGTTTTAAGCGCTTATATCTCTGATTGACGTTGCCCTATCGAATATTGCTTCAAAACTTTTTTGTAGAGAACTTAGTAAGCATTCGAGTGGTCACCATCCACTTAGACGACAGATTTTTGTACCAAATTTCATCAAAATCGGACCATTTTTGAGCTTGCTAGAGCGTGAACAGACAAGCATATATATAAATATATATATATACATATATATATATACGTATATATATATATATACATATATATATATATGTATATATATATATATATATATATATATGTATATATATATATATATATATATATGTATATATATACAAATTTTAGCCACCTACATTTTCGTTGTCTATAGGGTCTGAAACCAGAAAGTTTCTGGTCGGCACGTCCTGATCGCGTCATGAGGTCAACCTCATAAGCGGGTTCTCCCTATGGAGATAGGGAGTAACTGCACTAAAATGGGTCAGCTGTACCAATTGATATTATAGCCTAATGTCAAGATTATAACTTCCATCTTGGTATTAAGGAACTTGGCTAATGATCTCCTGAAAAATTCATATTTTTGACTTAAGCCTTTATGACTACGCATCAAAGATACAACATAGTTTCCAAGCAGCCAAGTATTACAAGAATTATGTTATACCAATACTATAAGGTGAAAATCAGTTTGTACGGAACACCCACACATTAATTAATGTTTATACAATACCCTTGCTATTAATTAAAATGAAGTTTGTATATTTCAGTCATGTATAAAATGCCAAGTGCTGAATTCCGCAAAATGTAACTCCCAATAAGCACTGGATCATTATTACACACATCTGATGGCTCCAAATTAACCTAAAATACATCTAGAATTTTCGTGACGCCTACTATCGTCTTATGACACTCAATGTAAACATTGTTATCAATGGTTGACAGTCTATCTCTTACGGTATCCGTAGTATTCTTGATATAATTTGCATTGACGTCAATCCAAGCCTCCGGATTTCATTGATTATATTACCCTCGATATAATACAGTAGTCTGCAGAGCTATCTCTCAATGGGAGACGTCCATATAATAATGATAAGCCAAGGTCATAGTGCTGGTCCTGAGTAGCAAGAGATAAATCTGTGAAATATCTACATTCGCAGTTATTCTAAAATAATATCTTGGCCTCGTTATAAATTTCTCGGAATCTAACTCGAGTAAACAGTTCTAAATTGATAATTCTTCTAATCGGGGCTGATAACCCACGGAGGGTTATCATTAGCTAATTACATGAGCCTTATTAGTGTATCCTGTTTTCTAAAATATAGACTAATTTTTTATGGAGAAAATCACTTGCAATTTAAAATTAGTGGTCATTATTAGAAATGCTTGATTGAAAAAAATCTGGGGTAGCGAAAAAATTGGGGACATGCAGTTTCGAATCCAGCATTTGGCTAGTTCATATACCTTTCCACTTCGATTTTAATGACGACGTAACGCCACAAACATAACCCGAACAGTCAACATCAGAATGGTTACACCTGCTGAGTCAGAGTTCAGTGTTGCCGGTGTGCCGAAAAATATATTAATTACCAATTACAATTTTTGATACCACAACACTGAAGTAAACCGACACTCGGATTACATGTAGTATAACCGAGCCAGATAACTGTCGGGCCGACAATGTTATGTTTGCGGCGTAACAAAGATTTTGAAAAACAAAATAAATTAATTCACAGTGCTAAGATTTCCACATAATTTATCTTGGTTTTTAGCGCGGTTACTCCCTATCTCCATAGGGAGAACCCGCTTATGAGGTTGACCTCATGACGCAATCCGGAAGTGCCGACTAGAAACTTTCACGTTTCAGACCCTATAGATCACGAAAATATAGGTGGCCCAAATTTGTATATATATATATATATATATATATATATATATATATATATATATATATATATATATACATAATTGTATTGATTTATACAGATTAAGAATTATCCGCTTCTCTGTAAGATGGCTACTGTCAGTTTCCAGTGTTTTGTGATGCTAATCTATTCCATTTCTTCGAGATGTACGTAACCGCGCTAAGATGACGCAGTTCCTGCGAATCGGACTTTTTATTTTCTCTTACGATAGTTATAATAAAAGCATAATTATATGCTTTTATTAGCCGCCAGTGATTACACTGGCGGCTAAAGGGGGGGACTTAGCCCCCCAGAATGAAAATTCACAATCTTTTTCGGTTAAGTTAGAAAAGTAAATTGTTTAGGCAAATTAATAATAATAAGCTCTAATTAATGTACATTCTTAGTTTATCAAATACCTCCTTAATGATTTCCAGGTGCCTGGTAATAAAAAATTTGATTCTACACCCCCGACGGCGGTAGGCCTATCCTAAATAAGCCCCTTCCCCCAGAAATGTTTGTCTCGAGCCGCCTATACATATAATTCAATAACTAACTGCATGACTAGGAGATAAGAAGGAGGTAAGCGTTCTTTCTACTGTCAACGGCTTCAAGTTGATGAAATGAATAAGCAATAAACAATACTGCACCATTTAGTATGAATTTCCGGATTTCTAAATTGTAGATAGGTCATGGATATGTAGATCCAGAAGGGCTCTTTACTCATTTCTAATTTAAATAATCTTCCATTTAGCTTAAACATCATTAAATTCTTATTTTGAGTTGTGATACTTTTATTGATAATTAGCAAAATAAACACAATACTTTTCCATCATTTCACTATTAACATTTGGAATCCTTCGAGTTTTAATATACGCCTTCCCATTAGCTCTATAAGAAATTGTCAGAATGACATCCGTAATAATTCTAAATGAATTTTCACAGCTTCGGAGTTCATTTCTCTGAATGTGACCGTCCCAAAAATTGCATCAGAAACGTTTTAGCGCGGTTCCTCCCTCCATAGGGAAGGGGGGCGGCATTGCACTCCATAAATCAAAAGGCATTCTAGGAGAACTGACATTTGGAATTAAGGAAGTATTCGGAAAAAAAAGTTGTATTAATACACGAAAAGTTTTGGGATCTTCACTAGCCATATGTACGGAACCGTGCTAAGATGACGCAGTTCCTGCGAGTCGGATTTTTTGTAGAATAATTACTAAGCTTTAAGCTGCCTGTTAAATTTTTTTGGGGATACTTCCTTAACTCAAAACGCAATCAAAATGGAATTATCATAGTTTGGATACATATCAAATATGTAGAAAATATTTCAACTGAATCCAACGCTATTTGTAGTCCGCATACCGAAAATTAGTTATAAAATCTAGTTTTATCCACTTTTCTCGACAAGATTACAAATATCATATAGAAAAAAATGGTTTCATTCGTTTCCCTCCGTTGTAGAACCTATAAAATGTTTACTTGGAAGCACACAAACGAAAATCTGTAAATGGAGGGAGCGATGTAACGCGCTAAATTGTAAAACTAAATTTTAAGGTGATAATTCTATGTGAAACTGCAGTGATAATGTCGCAGGCCATAGGACTATTTTAAGAATGCCCCCGGAAGCATATTGAACTCGATGGCTTTGAGAATCACATGAAACTTGCGCCTATCTGCATTGTCCTACATTTATATCGCGGGGTCCTTGCGGTATCACGCGTGTAAACAATTGTCACGTGTTTTCTTGCCAATACAAAAATTTTAGCTCAAATAAAATTCTTTAAATATTTTGAAAACTTTATTATTATTAGTATCCTTACGCTTTATAATGCTGAATAGCTTCATCTCAGCGGATTTTGTAGCATTTGTCTTGATAATCTCTAATTTACTACTTGCAATGTTACATGGTCCTGTCTGTAAATTATTCAAATATTTGAGAGGTTTTGGCCTACCAGTAAATATGCCGTTGTCATAAAGTTTGTCGCGGAGGAATACTGCTGTAATATTGATTTTCCATTTTATTAATAGTTCTGATCACAAGACACCTGTTTGTAGACCGTTTTCTCGCAGAGTAAAAATGTCACAGTTTTTAGAAAAGTAAAATAATATTTTATTCCCAAAAAATTGATATTACCCAGGAAGACTCATTTGTGTATGTAGCTTTTAAAATAATTTTCTTTTTTGCTAAAATGTACCAGGATCTTGGTGCATTTAGGTTCTGAAGATATATGTAATGAAACTAAATTATCTTTAGTTTTTTTTGGTGTAAGAAAAAAAAAGTTACTGATCTATATTCCCTACTGAGTTTTACCTAAAAGTGCATGTTTTGAAGTTGTTGTCCTTCAAATTTCATCTCCGTACTCGGCCGTATGTGTGCACAGCCTAATAAAATTAAGGTGTCAATTAGCGATGCGATTATTTTACCAAAAACGTGTTTACCATTATTATGTTCTGCAGAGAATTGTTGGACATTTTGTGATAGCAAGTTACTTACTGACCATTAAAATTGAGATCCACCTAATATCTTGTGCCAAACTGTCAATATTTATTCGTTATAAGCGAAAATTTTAATAATGAAGAATAGGTACGTCGAGAACAGTCAACAGTATTATATTGGTTGCTTTTTTATTTAACTCAGCAATCGAAAATACGTTTATAAGTATACATATATCTACCAATTGGGTAAAATATGGAAATTTTTAAATTGAATACTTGCTGTTTTTCACGATATTCGTAATATGATCCCCGTTTATCTTCCAAAATAATTATTCCAATGATTTGGTAGAGGTCTCATTCGACTCGACACAACAAAAAAATACTTCAAAAATGATGCCGAATTCAGAATGTTTCAAGTACCTACAGGTTATTTCCTAAAATCGGGTGTTCGGCACCACTGTGCGACGTGGTAAAACGTATATTGTGAATACACATTATGTTATTCATGCGATCGGTTCATTCCAGCACATCGATAGTGAAGCAGACACATACGAGAGGCACACAATAAATAATGGAACATTGTAGGAAGTTTCATTAAAAATCCTTTGATGCCTTGGATAAGTCACTAACATGAAGACGTTTGGAACATTCCGGGAATTGTTCGAGTTGATAATGCCTCAGTTATTGTTACTTGAATATATGCCGTTAAAAATTATCTAGCCCTCTCTCAACTTCCAACTGAAAACAGATGCGCCTTGGACTATTAAGTTTTCTTTCATCCGCTCTCATAAGCAAGCAGCACTAGAGAAATTGTATCATTTTGAGGCAAACAAACCTGTTAATTATTGTTGCCATGATTTTAAATTTTGGCAACAATAATGGAGGTATTCAAAGATTTTATAATCTAATTAAGACATACAATGGGCCTGTATTCCCACGCACCGGATTGCCATTATTTCTTCAGAATCTTATGGGAAATATTATTCTAATTCCTTTTTTTTTTATATATATATTATTTTCCTTTTTGTAAATAAATTATTGATGATAAATTATAATTACAGTAATTACAGTACATAAACATGTTTATACAAAGCAATCTCTTCCCACATGACTGGGCTGGACTAAATAATTCCGCTTTTCTATATAATCTACGAATTTGATCTGCACACGCGAATATTATTGATTCTTTCACTTCAAAACCAGTTAACACAATGTTTATAAGAAAAGAAAGGATAATTTACTTTCATATATCAAAGCAATAATGGAGCGTGTAGAAGACGTATTTTCTTTATTAAAAAAAAAAAGAAATATATATATATATATATATATATATATATATATATATATATATATATATATATATATATCATCCGGAATTATTCAGAGAAAGATATTGAGAAAATAATGAATGTCCGACTTTTATTCAGGACTGATAGATCCTAGATCAAATGTACCTGAATGATTTATGAAAATGGTTCTTCGATAATTCTGCTCGTTATAACAAAAACGAAAATGCAACTATTATAATTGGTTGAAGTAATTTTTTTCTGATGAATGTACCTATATCCAGGGTTCTCACCGACAGAAATGTCAGGGAAACAGGGAAATGGCAGAGAATTTAATTATGACAAAAATTCAGGGAAATTTAAAATTTAATTTTTTATTTTATTTTATTTATTTTAGACAGGAAGAGAAAAAAATGGAAAAATTGCTTACGTTGTATGTGTCTTTTTTCTGATTCATCTTCTCTTTTTCTCACTGTCTTCTTTCAAATATTTTAGTCTCTGTAACGCAACATCTAGGAGGCTGGGAGGGTTGCATGAAGTTAAATACAAGGTCATTGTTACATTATTAAGGCTCTTAACTAGAGATCTATTGGCTTCAATTTCCAGGATATGGTTGTAGTCTGTCTTGGGGGCATATAAGCCGGGGAGTTGCACCCCCCTCCCAACATTTTGAATTTATCGGTAAAAATGTGTCATAAAAACCTTAAAAATAAATTCGTCTGTGGCAGAAGGTCAATTTTATAAAAACACACTTTCTTTCTTCTGTACTCTTTTATCAGGCTCTACATGTTTCACGCCGCTGTGACGCCTCTTCAGGAGCACTTAATCTAAATAAAATAAAATATGGTTACAGCCTATCCATTAGAGAACCTTCCGCAGGTAGGGCCACGTCTGGACTGATAAGATCAATCATTGTCTACTGGGTATCAGCTGTTTAAAATCGATAGTTTTAGGGTAAATGTCGATTTTCCAAAAGAAGTTTTTGTCATTTTATAAAATTTTTTAAGTCGTCTTGTTTATTAAATTAAAAAATATTTTATCCAGGTATTTAATATTTCTTTTTTTGTTGACGGCCTTTTTCCTATTTTTAATTATGTGTATATTTTCTTTTTTGTGTTTTTTTTTTCTTTATCTAATATCTTTACCGTGTCAAAATTAAATGTGTGGCTATATTGTATCGCATGATCCACCAATGCATTCTTGTTGTCTTTCTCGTCAAGGTTTTTGGCATGTTGTTTGATTCTCTTTTTTGAAAGTTGTCCCGATTCCCCTACATACATCTTATCACACATTGCACAATCAATTTGATATATGTTATATTTGGTTTCCCTTTCTTTTAAATCGTCTTTAATTCGGCTCTAGCTTTTTACGATGTTGTCGTGATATATCCAGGAGATTCTTCCTAGGTCTTTACATTTTTGTTTTATCTCATTGGCAAATATGGGATTATAACGAAAGGTAATATAATTAACCATTTCTAAAGTTTTCTTATCTTTACTGTCATTATCCAATTTCTGTTTATAAATATGTTCATTGTGTATGAGTTTATCTGCTACAACTCTGTTTGTATTTAAAATGTTTGTTTTCCTATCGTCAAAAAAATCATAAATTTTACTTTGTATTAATTTTCTTCTTTTTTCTTGGTTGCCTTTTATGTCGTCTATTGTTTGTGTATCCTGAAGTTTACGTTTCAGAGTATGGTGGAGACCAATAGTCAGCGAAACAGAATCCCCTAAATTATCTAAATCATCAAATCAGACACACAAATTATCTAAATCATTGAACATGGAATTAAAACATTTTGTTAATAATAATCCATTTGACGTAAAAAATGCTATAGATTTAAAACTTAAATTAGAAAAGATGACAGTAATCTCTGGTTATAAGTTGGTTTCCTTCGATGTTGTTAATATGTTCCCAAATATATCGATGGACTTGGCTATCAAACTTATTGGCAATAATTGGGATAAAATTGTAGAACTAACTAAAATAAAAGACAAAAACCTGTTTATAGATGGTATTAAATTATGTACAAAGGATGGCTATTTCAAGTTTAACAATAGAATTTATAAACAAAAATTTGGAGTACAAATGGGCAACCACTTATCTGTTTCTATTAGTGGAATTGTAACGAACCACATATTAGAAGAAATCATAAATGACTGTAACATTCATATCCAATTTCTTTATAAATATGTGGATGATTTATTAATTTGTGTACATGAAAACGATATAGATAGACTCTTCCAGTTTTTTAATAATAAGACGAATTTAGGGTTCACTTTAGAAATTGAAAATGAAAACAAAATTATGTTTTTAGATATGGAAATAATTCGAACTAATGACAATAGACTTGAGTTTAAATGGCAGACTAAAAATACATTTTCCGGTCGTATGATTAATTTTTATTCTAGTCACCCTTTAAATTTTAAAAAGAATTTCCTTTATAATAGGACACTGACGGCGCTTCTGCGAACATCACCAAAATATTTAAATGAAATAACAAATAAACTCAGAACTATATTTAGAGATAATAATTACCCAGAGGAAATTATAAATAAAGAAATTAAAAGAGCTGAAAGAAATGTTTTTACAAAAGGAAATTGGATGTGAAGGAAAATTTAAATTTAATCAATTTTGACTTGAATGTTTTTAATTTTACGGACGACTATTTTTATAAAGACTCTGATAGTAAACGGAAAAGGGATGACACTGAACATATAGGTACTGACAATTCTAATAGGAGCAAAAGAGTTAAATTAACAGAACCAAAACTGACTGGTGCAACAGACAACACCAACCATACTCTGAAACGTAAACTTCAGGATACCCAAACAATAGACGACATAAAAGGCAACCAAGAAAAAAGAAGAAAATTAATACAAAGTAAAATTTATGATTTTTTTGACGATAGGAAAACAAACATTTTAAATACAAACAGAGTTGTAGCAGATAAACTCATACACAATGAACATATTTATAAACAGAAATTGGATAATGACAGTAAAGATAAGAAAACTTTAGAGCTGGTTAATTATATTACCTTTCGTTATAATCCCATATTTGCCAATGAGATAAAACAAAAATGTAAAGACCTAGGAAGAATCTCCTGGATATATCACGACAAAATCGTAAAAAGCTAGAGCCGAATTAAAGACGATTTAAAAGAAAGGGAAACCAAATATAACATATATCAAATTGATTGTGCAATGTGTGATAAGGTGTATGTAGGGGAATCGGGACAACTTTTAAAAAAGAGAATCCAACAACATGCCAAAAACCTTGACGAGAAAGACAACAAGACTGCATTGGTGGATCATGCGATACAATATAGCCACACATTTAATTTTGACACGGTAAAGATATTAGATAAAGAAAAAAAAAACATAAAAAGGAAAATATACACATAATTAAAAATAGGAAAAAGGCCGTCAACAAAAAAAACAAATATTAAATACCTGGATAAAATATTTTTTAATTTAATAAACAAGACGACTTCAAAAATTTTATAAATTGACAAACACTTCTTTTGGAAAATCGACATTTACCCTAAAACTATCGATTTTAAACAGCTGATACCCAGTAGACAATGATTGATCTTATCAGTCCAGACGTGGCCCTACCTGCGGAAGGTTCTCTAATGGATAGGCTGTAACCATATTTTATTTTATTTAGATTAAGTGCTCCTGAAGAGGCGTCACAGCGGCGTGAAACATGTAGAGCCTAATAAAAGAGTACAGAAGAAAGAAAGTGTGTTTTTATAAAATTGACCTTCTGCCACAGACGAATTTATTTTTAAGGTTTTTATGACACATTTTTACCGATAAATTCAAAATGTTGGGAGGGGGGTGCAACTCCCCGGCTTATATGCCCCCAAGACAAACTACAACCATATCCTGGGAATTGAAGCCAATAGATCTCTAGTTAAGAGCCTTAAAAATGTAACAATGACCTTGTATTTAACTTCATGCAACCCTCCCAGCCTCCTAGATGTTGCGTTACAGAGACTAAAATATTCGAAAGAAGACAGTGAGAAAAAGAGAAGATGAATCAGAAAAAAGACACATACAACGTAAGCAATTTTTCCATTTTTTTCTCTTCCTGTCTAAAATAAATAAAATAAAATAAAAAATTAAATTTTAAATTTCCCTGAATTTTTGTCATAATTAAATTCTCTGCCATTTCCCTGTTTCCCTGACATTTCTGTCGGTGAGAACCCTGGATATAGGTACATTCATCAGAAAAAAATTACTTCAACCAATTATAATAGTTGCATTTTCGTTTTTGTTATAACGAGCAGAATTATCGAAGAACCATTTTCATAAATCATTCAGGTACATTTGATCTAGGATCTATCAGTCCTGAATAAAAGTCGGACATTCATTATTTTCTCAATATCTTTCTCTGAATAATTCCGGATGTTATATATATATATATGTATATATATATATATATATATATATATATATATATATATATATATATATATATATATTTCTTTTTTTTTTTAATAAAGAAAATACGTCTTCTACACTCTCCATTATTGCTTTGATATATGAAAGTAAATTATCCTTTCTTTTCTTATAAACATTGTGTTAACTGGTTTTGAAGTGAAAGAATCAATAATATTCGCGTGTGCAAATCAAATTCGTAGATTATATAGAAAAGCGGAATTATTTAGTCCAGCCCAGTCATGTGGGAAGAGATTGCTTTGTATAAACATGTTTATGTACTGTAATTACTGTAATTATAATTTATCATCAATAATTTATTTACAAAATGGAAATAATATATACATAAAAAAAAAGGAATTAGAATAATATTTCCCATGAGATTCTGAAGAAATAATGGCAATCCGGTGCGTGGGAATACAGGCCCATGTCTTAATTAGATTATAAAATCTTTGAATACCTAAATTATTGTTGCTAAAATTTAAAATCATGGTAACAATAATTAACAGGTTTGTTTGCCTCAGAATGATACAATTTCTCTAGTGCTGCTTGGTTATGAGAGTGGATGAAAGACAACTTAATAGTCCAAGGCGCATCTGTTTTCAGTTGGAAGTTGAGAGAGGGCTAGCTAATTTTTAACGGCATATATTCAAGTAACAATAACTGAGGCATTATCAACTCGAACAATTCCCGGAATGTTTGTGTTTAAAATATAATATAAACTCCAAACGTCTTCATGTTAGTGACTTATCCAAGGCATCAAAGGATTTTTAATGAAACTTCCTACAATGTTCCATTATTTATTGTGTGCCTCTCGTATGTGTCTGCTTTACTATCGATGTGCTGGAATGAACCGATCGCATGAATAACATAATGTGTATTCACAATATACGTTTTACCACGTCGCACAGTGGTGCCGAACACCCGATTTTAGGAAATAACCTGTAGGTACTTGAAACATTCTGAATTCGGCATCATTTTTGAAGTATTTTTTTGTTGTGTCGAGTCGAATGAGACCTCTACCAAATCATTGGAATAATTATTTTGGAAGATAAACGGGGATCATATTACGAATATCGTGAAAAACAGCAAGTATTCAATTTAAAAATTTCCATATTTTACCCAATTGGTAGATATATGTATACTTATAAACGTATTTTCGATTGCTGAGTTAAATAAAAAAGCAACCAATATAATACTGTTGACTGTTCTCGACGTACCTATTCTTCATTATTAAAATTTTCGCTTATAACGAATAAATATTGACAGTTTGGCACAAGATATTAGGTGGATCTCAATTTTAATGGTCAGTAAGTAACTTGCTATCACAAAATGTCCAACAACTCTCTGCAGAACATAATAATGGTAAACACGTTTTTGGTAAAATAATCGCATCGCTAATTGACACCTTAATTTTATTAGGCTGTGCACACATACGGCCGAGTACGGAGATGAAATTTGTAGG
Organism: Gonocerus acuteangulatus; assembly: GCA_946811695.1. Lineage (NCBI taxonomy): Eukaryota > Metazoa > Arthropoda > Insecta > Hemiptera > Coreidae > Gonocerus > Gonocerus acuteangulatus. The sequence continues at coordinate 84,752,199 of OX328123.1, forward strand.
ACAACAACTTCAAAACATGCACTTTTAGGTAAAACTCAGTAGGGAATATAGATCAGTAACTTTTTTTTTCTTACACCAAAAAAAACTAAAGATAATTTAGTTTCATTACATATATCTTCAGAACCTAAATGCACCAAGATCCTGGTACATTTTAGCAAAAAAGAAAATTATTTTAAAAGCTACATACACAAATGGATCTTCCTGGGTAATATCAATTTTTTGGGAATAAAATATTATTTTACTTTTCTAAAAACTGTGGCATTTTTACTCTGCGAGAAAACGGTCTACAAACAGGTGTCTTGTGATCAGAACTATTAATAAAATGGAAAATCAATATTACAGCAGTATTCCTCCGCGACAAACTTTATGACAACAGCATATTTACTGGTAGGCCAAAACCTCTCAAATATTTGAATAATTTACAGACAGGACCATGTAACATTGCAAGTAGTAAATTAGAGATTATCAAGACAAATGCTACAAAATCCGTTGAGATGAAGCTATTCAGCATTATAAAGCGTAAGGATACTAATAATAATAAAGTTTTCAAAATATTTAAAGAATTTTATTTGAGCTAAAATTTTTGTATTGGCAAGAAAACACGTGACAATTGTTTACACGCGTGATACCGCAAGGACCCCGCGATATAAATGTAGGACAATGCAGATAGGCGCAAGTTTCATGTGATTCTCAAAGCCATCGAGTTCAATATGCTTCCGGGGGCATTCTTAAAATAGTCCTATGGCCTGCGACATTATCACTGCAGTTTCACATAGAATTATCACCTTAAAATTTAGTTTTACAATTTAGCGCGTTACATCGCTCCCTCCATTTACAGATTTTCGTTTGTGTGCTTCCAAGTAAACATTTTATAGGTTCTACAACGGAGGGAAACGAATGAAACCATTTTTTTCTATATGATATTTGTAATCTTGTCGAGAAAAGTGGATAAAACTAGATTTTATAACTAATTTTCGGTATGCGGACTACAAATAGCGTTGGATTCAGTTGAAATATTTTCTACATATTTGAAATGTATCCAAACTATGATAATTCCATTTTGATTGCGTTTTGAGTTAAGGAAGTAGCCCCAAAAAAATTTAACAGTTAGCTTAAATTATATATATAGCTTATATATATATATATATATATATATATATATATATATATATATATATATATAGCGTTTTAGTTGGCTAACTATTTCAAGTTCTAGATTGTTATTATTCCATACCCACCAAATGTACCCAGTCCCCCCAAATGTATATACGCTTATGCAGTCTGTAATCAATAAATAAATAAAAACTCCCCTTAGTTAATGTTTATATTATTCTGATTAATATAATAATATTTGCATATCTATTAGATTTGAAAATCTTCAATTCATAACCGTGTCATTACGAATCGCAAGTTTAGTTATCATGCTCTTTTAATTTTTCATAAATGTATTTTTTTTAAACTCCTGTAAGCTATCTTATTAAGTTAGTGCATGTTTATTAACTGATGTAATTATAAAAATGTCCACTGAGACAGAACTATAACATACCGAACAACATGACTGACTTACTCTCTGATGGGAGCCAATATATAGACAACATTTACAATTATTTGAAAAACAGAAAGTTATTGGACAGAATATGACGACTTCACAATAATGAATAATTATTCATAGTTTATATCAGAAATTGAGTAATATATACCTCTGAGATTTATACATTCATATACTACTCAAACTGATGAACGCATGACCAAATATAAAACTTAATGTAAACATAAACAGTACAAATACACATCACAACTTCTGAATTTATGACCAATTGATTTTTTTGTTATTGTTATTATAAATAACGTTTACATTTTATTATCGCCTTATAGCGGTCAACAATAAATAAATAAAAATAAATTATAAAAATTTCTTATATTATGTACAGCTTAACACCATATCCCTCGATTAATATAAATTATCACTTTCTGGGAGGTCAGGGGAAAATCAGGGAAATGTCACGGAATTCCATTTCCAAAACTCGATGGGAATCCTGTATTCCTCCAATTTATCTGAATTTTAGTTTCACGATTATGACATGTTTTTAAATTATTATTATTTATTTTTCGAAATTTTAATTTTTTATTTCATTTTAGCGCGGTTCCTCCCTCCTCCATAGGGAGGAACCCCGCTTATAGGGTTGATACAATAAAACAATCCGGAAGTGCCGACTAGAAAATTTCGCGTTTCAGAACCCCTAGAGACCAAAAATAACGGTGGTTCAAGTTTGTATATATATATATATATATATATATATATATATATATATATATGTATATATTTATATATATATATATATATATATATATATATATATATATATATATATATTTGTCTGTTCGCTCATTTCTGGCTTCCCTGATGGTCCGATTTTGATGAAATTTGGTATAAAAATCTGTCGTCCAATTTGAAAGGTCAAGTTCGTTAACCAGCAAAATCCGCCCACTGGAAGATGGCGTTTGGGGCGAAATTCGCGCAGAAAAAATCGTAACGCTTACGTTTTTGAGTTCATAAGCTTGTAAGTACTTTTTTTATAGGCTTCTTGGGCTAGAAAAACGAATGAAACCATTTTCAAGGCGATAGCTTTAACCGTTGTCGAGAAAATTGGAAAAATAGTTTTTGAATTCCGTTTTTGGTTTGGGTACTTAGAATCACGGGATTCAGTTGAAACATTATCTGCATGTTCTAATTTCATTAAAACTAATATGTTGAAAGTTATGTTACGTTTGGAGTTAAGGAAGGGTTAGAATAAAATATTTTATGAACAGACATGAAAAGTTTTGGTAACTTTGTATACTTTCCTTAATATCTCGAAAAAGGTTGAGAATCTTGTGAAACGGAAGATGACCATTAGAAAGCTCACTAAATGCTCTATAAAAATGGTTCTGATGAAAGTTTTGATTACGCGATGTCAATCGGAGAAATAAGTGCATAAAACTTTAAAGTAATTGATTTCGCTTATTCGAACTGTTCTTTTTCTCTTTGATTTTGGTACTTAGAATTATGGGATTCAGTTGAAACATTTTCTGCATGTTCTACATTTATTAAAACTAATATGTTGAAATTTTTGTTACGTTTGGAGTTTAGGAACGGTTAGAATAAAATATTTTATTAACATACATAAAAAGTTTTGGTAACTTTGTATACTTTCCTTAATATCTCGAAAAAGGTTGAGAATCTTGCGAAACGGAAGATGACCATTAGAAAGCTCACTAAATGCTCTACAAAAATGATTCTCATGAAAGTTTTGATTAGGCGATGTCAATCGGAGAAATAAGTGCTTAAAGCTTTAAAGTAATTGATTTCGCTTATTCGAACTGTTCTTTTTGTCTGTTTTATTCCTTGTTATTTTTAAATTGCTTATAGTCAGATAATGTATTTGACAATAAAACAGATTAAGTAAAATAAGAAGATCAATTTATTGTTAGAAATGTAGCGTTCAAAGAGAGAGATCCCAAGGCTTTCCAAATGCCTCTGAGCGGAGGCCTTTCTGCCCGACTTATGGTATAGCTGACCCATACAGGTAAGATTGTAAATCAAGACCTTTCAAGACTGGTTTGTTTGAGATTTCATTTGGATAGCTGTTTCGATATTGATCTAAACAAAGTAATAACTGTTTCTATTCTATGCCTTCATAAACACTAGAGATAAGAACGGAACAGCGCTAAGATGACGCAGTTCCTGCGAATCGGACTTTATTTTTTTATGATAAGAACTGATTCAGGAAACTACTTTATGTAAAAACTAGGATATTTTTCGGAGTTCTTTATTAAAAATCTATATATTATTTTAATATATTTTGAAAACTTTTACCGTGACTAGTTTTCGTTATGAAAACATTTTTAATACTCTTAGCTTTCTGAAACCAAAGGACTTATGAATAAATGGAGTTACTCAACAGCAACCTTCTGAACTTCCCCTTAACTTTAAATAGCAGAATTTTCTCCTTTATGTATTGAATATATCATACAGGGCAAACTTACCCATCAAACTTGCTTTACAACTCGAAATGTTAATAAAACATAAAAATGTGGCATATTTCAAGTCCTATTTCAATTTATATCATAAAACCTTCTAGCTAAATAACTATTTGAAGAAAAATATCTTGGTACTTACGTAGTAGCCAAGAGTAAAGAGTCGGGTCTCAGAGAACTGGATCATCACCGGGTCCGACAGCTGGATCAAGGAGTCAAATCAGTTTTTGCCAACATGGCGACGGGATTATCAACGATTTGGGTTAACTAGAGTTTTGACATAAACTTTAGCGAGCGAAAACGCGTAGCACTTATATTAATAGCATAATTAGTATGCGTTTCCGCTCGCTACGCTCGCTTAAGGTGATATCGAAACTCTAGTCAATCCAACTCCTAGATAATATAGATCAAGGATGGTTTTTTTGTTGGATAATGGACTGATATACAATTTAGCATCGCTTCGAAACAATATCTTTCATCCTTCCTATTATGTTGTCGCCATATGAACTCGCCATAACCATGTAAACTGAAATCGCGTAACAAACATATTTAACAAAAAAAACAAACTATGACTGATTTTTACACAACACAACTTGTGACAGGACATGGATCAATAAACTCATACTTAGACCGTTTCAAAATCTCAAACAGAAACACTTGTCCATGCGACTTTCTTACGGAACAAACTTACCAACACTTAGTATACGACTGCCGACTACTAATACAGGAACGGACAAAATTACAAACGACAATTGTAAAACAAAACGGAGTCTGGCCTTCACCAGAACAAACTCTGTTTATGTGCCATAATAAGGCATTAAGAGAATTTGCTGAGCAGCTTTACATGGCAATGGGAAGGTTGAATGCAAGACGGAGTCTGGCCTTCACCAGAACAAACTTTGTTTATGTGCCATAATAAGGCATTAAGAGAATTTGCTGAGCAACTTTACATGGCAATGGGAAGATTGAATGCCTATTACTAATAAAATGTGGTATTAAGCATTTTATGTGGTAGTACTAAAATTTAATTTTTCCTAATTTTAAATCTTGTTGATTATCCATTTATTCTTTATTATTCATGTTTTTGTTTTACTTAATTTTATATTCTGTTCTTTTGTTAATTTTCTCCATTTGTAGTATTTTGTATAGTTATAATTTAAAACTTTTAAATTTTAACTAAAACTAATAATATGTTTTAAAAAAAAAAAAAAAATATGTTAATATACAAATGCAAGTGATATGCTGTTTATTGCATGAGACTTGCAGACAAAAAAATAAATCTCCCTTCTTGCAGGGTTACTGTAAGGAGGAAACAAATAAAATATATATATATATATATATATATATATATATATATATATATATATATATATATATATATATATATATATACATGTAGATGAGGTGCAAAACTCGTTCGTTCCATTTTTTTTAAAAAAATGAGATGATAGTGGATTCTAAAATATATTTTAATGCTCTTCCAACATATGTTATGGGATTGGAGCAAAACGTATTATTTCATATAGTTTTTAGCTATAAAAAATAGCGGTTTGTTGCAGAACTGATTCGTTCCGTAGCTCAGTGTGTTTCAAAACTTTTTCATTACTCGTTGTGCAGCAAAACTCTTTGGTTCCTACGGTTTGTGCTAAAGCATTTCTTGATATTCCCTAGTACCGAATCCAAAATATTTAAAAAAAAACTTTATCGGCAGCCAAACTCCTCGAGAAAGAAGAGGAGGAGATTATAAAACTATTAAGTTTGGGCCAATAAGGGAATCGGCGAAACGTTGGTTAAAGCCTCTAGATTTTGTGGAGTCCCATTATATTAGAGAGAGAGGAGAGATAGAAAGTATCTCCCTAGAGACTGGACAGCCAAAATACTTTCCAATCCAGAAATGATCCAGAAATGTTGGCCATGTTCGGGGTTTATCCGCCTAAAAGCCTAGATCTCAGTTATTGCATCTGGAAGAGAAAAAGAATACGGCATTGTTTTCAAAAGGTTTTAATGATTCGCTAAAAAAAAGAAGAGGACCCGACTGTGCTCAGAAGTTCTTCTGATTACCAGAAAAATCAAGTCTTGCCTCGAGTTCTTGACCAATCTGCTTATTATAGCAGGCAATTGTACCTCTATGGAGGCGAGGTTAGCTCAGTGGTAGAGCACTGGACTAATATGCTGGAGGACCTGAGTTTAAATCCCGAGCAAGCACTAAATCTTCTAAATCTAAATCTTCTGGTGTCTTAGTTCATGGCTTGAATTCCGCATCACTGACCCTCTCTAGGCCAACCCAGTCTTTAATTAATTTATGCTAATGACTCTAACAATAATGACTCTAACAATAATGACACTAACAATATTGACTCTAAAACTCTTTGGTTCCTACGGTTTGTGCTAAAGCATTTCTTGATATTCCTCATTAAAAATGTTTCGGCCTCCGAGGGTACTGACGTGCATTTAAAATCCCTTTCACAATCGTTAACGCATGAAAACTTGGAGTTGCAAAGCCTTAGAGATATTATAATATCTATGGCAACAGAATTCAGGGAATTCAAAGCTAATTTCCCATCTTCTGAGACATTCAAATCCACGCAAGACACGATGGAAAAACAAACCGATTTAACGTTCGCCCGCCTTGAACAAATAAAAAAAATGGAGAGCTTGATAGAAGCCCAAAGCCAAAAAATCCAAGAACTATCCCTAGACAATTTTTGTCTTAAAAAAAAGATAAAATCCCTGGAAGAAAGAGTTAAGGATGCCGAACAGAATCATCTGAGGAACTCAGTAGAAATCAGGGGAATTCCTTCAAAACCTGGTGAAGTGCTCCCGGCTGTGGTACAGAATGTTTGTGCTGGCCTCGGTCTCAAGATAGTCCCCGAAGACCTGGACCATGTATTTAGACTCAGATCGAGACAAGAAGAAACACCAGGCCCAATTATAGCCCGATTTGTCCGCCAATCCCTGACTGAGGAGGTTATCCGCCTGAGAAAAGTAAAGAGAGACTTTTCTACCCGACACTTAGGTTCGACTCCAACAGAATCTACATCGGCGAAGCGATGACTCCTACAAATAAACACCTTTATTGGTTGGCCAGACAGAAGAAATCTGCAGACAAGATCAAGTACCTCTGGTTTAGCGGTGGTCGAGTCAAGTGCCGTCGAAGTGATGGTCATCCGGTTGTTATTGTTAACAGTTCCGAAGATCTTGATGTATTTCCTTGACGCAATTTTATCAGTCTCCTCATCTCTTCCCCTAACAGAGCCTTTTATTTTCTTTTATTTATCATTAAAACAAATTTAATATTTATATTTTTATTAAGGACTTTTATATGCTATATAATTAGAAATTATATTTATTCATCTCCCAGAGGTAATTTTCACTTAGTATCCAGATATTTTTGTTACTTATTTTATACTGGTCAGTATTATTATTTTGATTTTAATTATTGCTATTTTGGTAAATATTTAGTTTTTGGTTTTTATAATTATTCGAATGTAATTAGTATTTGTATATTGTATGTTCCATCCACTTCCTTTTTTTCTTCCATCAGTTCCACACCCAACAACTTCTTCCTGAGTTTAGTTTTCCATAAATCCCCGTCATGACTAATGTCCTGATATCCTGTCACGTTAAGGCCCAATCCCTTCTTGCACACTATGATGAATTCCTCCTGTATTTTAACGAAAATTTTCATCATATTATAGCTGTTACGGAAACCTGGCTCAAACCTTTTATCCCTTCCTCTCGAGTTTCCCTTCCCAACTATACCCTCTTACGTCATGACAGAGAAGACAGAACAGGAGGAGGTGTGGGCCTCTTTGTTCATGATAGTTTAAAGTCTAGAATCCTTTTTCTTTCACCTCCGTCTGATCTTCCTCACCTGGAGTATATTTTTGCCGAGATATCAACGTCTTCTTCACCTCTCCTCTTTTCCGTTGTATATCGTCCTCCCCGTGTGCCATATGACCAATCTTTTGAAACCTTCCTTTATCAGTTAGTCCCCTGTTATTCCCATGTAATTCTTGCTGGTGACTTCAATACCAATCTTCTTGTCGAATCCCCTGACGTTACCTACCTTTCTGAACTATTCTTTTCACTTAATCTTTTTGTGGTTCCCTATTCACCTACCCATCACTCCCAGTCCTCTGATACTTGGCTTGATCTCTTTATCCTCGACTCCCAGGATAAACTCCTCGCCTCATCTCAACACCCTGTGCCCTTCCTTTCTTCTCATGATCTTATTCAAATAACTTTTGATTTACCTATCCATACTATCACAAACAAATTCTTTACGTTTCGTAACCTTAATTCTCTGTCCTTTGAACAATTAGAACCTGATTTAGAAAACTTTCCTTACGATTCCATTTATTTCTCTGACTCCATAGATGACATGGTTAACTCCTTAACTCATCACCTCCACTCCCTTTTAGATTCCCATGCTCCTCTTCAAACCCGCCGGTTCAACCGTCCTCCTGCTCCCTGGCTTACACCCGAGCTCAAATCATTAATAAAAAGAAGAGAAGCAGCGAGAAGAAAATTTAGACGGACCCGTCTTCCTCAAGATTACTCCTCCTACAAATACTTGCGTAACCTCACCCAATCCTCCATCCGTCGAGCTAAGTCCCTCTACGTCCACCAATCCCTATCCAATGCTCCTGACTCTAAAACAAAATGGTCAATCCTTCGTAAACTTTCCCTTTGCAAAACTAACCGTCCTTGCTCTATCTCATTATCCCCTGATGTTCTTAATGCTCACTTTGTATCTTCTCCCTCAGTCCTATCCAGTCCTCCTATACCTTCCACACTACCTTTTAATTCCAACAACTTCTACTTCTCCTATATTGCCCCAGAAGATCTTCTAACCGCGGTCCTTCAATCCCGAACCAATGACTACGGTCCAGACTCTGTTCCCGTTAAACTGATTAAGGCCTGCTTACCCGCAATCCTTCCTATCCTTCTTCACATATACAACTATTCCCTTCAAAACTCGACTTTTCCTTTTCAATGGAAAACAGCGTTGGTTCGCCCTCTTAACAAAATATCAAACCCCTGCTCTCCGAAGGATTTCCGTCCTATCTCCCTTTTATCCAATCTTTCCAAACCTTTAGAGCGCTTGGTCCAATCTCAAGTATCCAACCACCTTGAACAAAATAATCTCCTTAACCCTCTCCAGTCTGGCTTCCGTCCGTCATACTCCACTCAATCAGCGCTCATAAAAATCACCCATGACATTCAAACTGCCATAGATAACCAACAGCTCACTATTCTAGTTCTCCTAGATTTTTCAAAAGCATTTGACCATCAAATCCTCCTCACCAAACTCCAATCTCTTTCCTTTTCGAACAGTGCCATTAGCTGGTTCCAATCCTTTCTATCCAATCGATCCCAATACGTGGTCATCCCCGTCAGCAATCCTTCTAGCCCTCTTCCTCTTTCCCGTGGTGTACCGCAGGGCTCCTCGTTATCCCCAACTCTATTTTCTGTTTACATCAATGATCTTCCTCTTTCCATAGTTCATTCCAAGTTTCATCTCTACGCTGACGATACCCAAATCTACCTATCCTTTAAGCCCTCTCTGCTACGAGATGCTGTAGACAAGCTGCAAGTAGATCTTAACAACATCAATGCTTGGGCTGCAGCTAATAAGCTTTCCCTGAATCCAGACAAATCCAAAGCCATTGTTATAGGCTCCTAATCCCTCATAAGTTCTACTTCCCCTTTTCCAGCCCTTTACCTTAATAGCATCCCTATAAAATATTGTAAATCAGTTAAAAATCTTGGGATCATATTTGATCAGAACCTTTCCTGGAAAAATCATATTTCCCAAATTTCCCGTCGGTCCATATTTATCCTGAGACAGCTCAACCTCTCCCGCCATCTCCTGCCAACAAAGACCCGTCAACTCCTCGTAACTTCCCTATTATTCCCCCAGTTTGACTATGGTTGTTTGGTGTACGGTGGACTTTCTGGCGATCTCGAGGCAAAACTCAAACGCCTCATGAACTGTTTCATTCGTTTTATCCTCGGGATCCCCAGAGACTCCCACATATCACATTTCTACCAGGAGCTAAATTGGCTATTCCCTCTTTATCGTCGTCAGTACTTCCTCGGCTCAGTCCTTTACCAAGTAATTCAATCCCGTACACCTTCTTATATTTTTCAACTTCTTAAATTTAAATCCTCGGTTCACTCCCGTAACACCCGATCTCGTCCTTCCGATCTTTATATTCCTTCCCACCGAACAGCAATATTCGAAAAATCATTCGTCACCCGTGCCACCTCGTTATGGAATTCCTTACCTCTGTCTGTCCGCCATTCTACCAACCTTGAAACCTTTAAATCCCGACTCTTCAACCACCTTCTATCCCTCCAAGTTTTACCCAACCCCTAGTCTATATTGAAGCTGTACACTATATACTGATACTGATAGCATTTATAAGTTTTTAAGTTTATACGTAAAATTCATAATTATTTTGTAATTTCAAAATTATTCCTATGGGACTTCTGTCCCGGAATAAGAATAAAACTTTTCATTCATTCATTCATTCATTCATTAACAATTGAAGCAGCAAAGGGAAAAATCAGGTGGCCGGGGCATAGGGCTGATCACACTATCTCCCTAGCGTACCGTATGATCATAGCTCAGAATCAAGATAGCTCTATAGTATCTGCCCCTTAGGGCCTGTTACGGGACTAATATTTTTTGTTTTTATACACTACAATTTTACCATTTGCGAAGCCCATTCCACCAATGTTCAGAACACCAAATCAGTATTCATCTTTACAAGGATAGAAAATGAAAGCCTGAAAGGATCTTATGAAATATCTTCAATTTCATACCACCACTTTATAAGTAAAGACCTCGAAGGTATCGAAAAAATCAAATTATTCTGTTTTGGCTGCTCTGGTCGGAATAAAACATTTCTGTGATAGGTATGTTTGCAAGCAGCTTCTCAATGAAATGAGCAATTGCCAAAAAATGTCTATTATGTATCCTGTTGTTGGTCACTCTTTCCTTCTCCCTGATCGTGTCGTCGGCCGTATCGAAAATAAAAATAAAAAGAATGGATACAATAACAAACCCTCAGGAATGCCTCGATTTATTTTCTCAGTTCGAAAGCATTTGACCAGTCAACGAAGAGGTAAATCAATTAATAAAATGGCTGTGAACCTAAATAAATATTACTTATTAAACAAAAACCTCGCTGTTGTTTTCTTCACCTTATATTATTGTCCTTATTGGAAGAGCAACTTAACTGGAATATAAAACTCGGTCATTCCCGTGTTGTGTACAGCAAAACTCTTTCCTTTCAACATTTTGCTGCAAAACTTTCTCGTTCCATATTTCGTTATTTTTTTTTTTGTTGCCTTTAAATCAGTATTTTTTTTCATTTCAATCTCACTTCTACAGGCAAGCTGAACCTTCCGAAAGCAAAAAAAATCATTTTTATCTGACCACTCTACAAGGCGTGGTAAGTTTTTTGCGCTTCCTGAAAAATGTGTTCATGTGGAACGAACGAGTTTTGCATCTCACCTCCTCATATATATGTATATATATATATATATATATATATATATATATATATATATATATATATATATATATATATATGTATACAGTGAAACCTCCTGTAACGGACACCACCCAATAGCGGACACCTCTATGAACGGACAGAATATCCATGGTCCCGGCGAAAACCCCTTTAAATCAATGCATTAGCACCTCTCAATAGCGGACCCTCTACTTACGGACAACGGACACCTAAAATCGGACCCACATAGCTGATTTCAACCTCCCAATAGCGGACAGCAGGGTAAAATATTTAATAGGATTCTCAGAATCTCAAGAAAAAGCACACCGTGGCAGGCATTGCTAGTAAACTTCATAGGAAATGTGAAAAGAAAACCGTACCCTACTGTTCCAGGAAGCACATCTTGTTTTGTTACACCACTATTCAGCAGGTTTCATTCAGTTGGTATCTAGTCATGAACTGTATCTAGAAAAGAACGCGTGTAACTCTAAAAAATAAAGTGGAAGTTTTAAAACTGTATGATAGTTTATAGCTTTGTGTTAGAGACCTGGGCGCGAAGTTTGACGCTGGCAAAACGCAGACGTCAAACTTGGCGTCGTTTTTAGAACGATATGTGGTGAAAGTGGATCGGTTAATGTTGATTTAGTTCTAGATTGGGAAAACAAATAGGTTGACATTTGCCATGACTATGAGGCTAAAAATATATTAAATTTTGATGAAACGGCTTTATTTTTTCGGGCCCTGTCAAACAAGACAATGATTCTAAAAGGGGAAACGTGCACAGAAAACAAACAAAGCAAAGATCGTTTAACTGTTATGTTGTGCGTAAACATGGAAGGCGATTTTGAACAGCCGTTAATAATCAGTAAATCATTAAAACCACGTTGTTTTAAAAACATTAACGTCAAGTCAAGAATATCTTGGCAAGCTAACAAAAAATCATGTATGACAACGCCTATAATGAGTGAATGGCTAAAAACTTTCGATCAGAGAACGCGACAACGAAAACGGCGTGTAGTTTTGTTTATGGACAACGCGACATGCCACCCACAGATGCATCTAATAAATGTAAAAATTCAGTTTTTTCCACCGAACATGGAATTTTGCTGCCAGTCCCTCGAACTCGGAATTATTAAAAAAATTTTGTTTATTTATTTATTTGAAATCTGTACAAATTTAAAAGTACAATTATCAAGTCTGATGATACAGATATTCTACAAACAGATTGACAATAACAAGAAAAGTAAAATAAAATAAATCAATAAGCAATTTGAAGGAAGCCAACCATTGTTGGCACTTCCAGAGCTGTGCAAGTAAATATTATAATTAGAGCCCGGAAGTTAGGCAAAATGCCTTTTTTATCTGAATGGATATATTGAAGAATCAGATAGAAATAAATATGTTTTCGTGCATTTAGGAAGTGTAGCGACAATTTTTATTTTGCCTTTTTTGCCTATTTTGGCTTCCGTTGCCTATTTTTGCCTTTTTTGCTTGTTATGCAATTTTTTTCTGCGATATAAACATTTCAAAAACCACATATTGAATTTCCGTTCATCGAAGACAAAAAAGGTTGCTCAAATTGCCGTCACAAATATCTATTCGAAAGCTTATTTTCCAAACCCATGGATTTAACCTCTGTAAATAACAGAACCTTCCTTAGTAGAACGAATGCACAAGCATAATGAATAGGAGGAAAGAGAGAGAATGAGAGAAGTACGTCTCCTTCCTCACATCCCTTTAGCTGTGACAATGCGTAACCGTACCTGGTATTCCGGACTTCGAAATGACAAGAGAATGCAGAGGAAGTTTTGCCATGATGAAAAACATTTTTTCTGAGAAGGTCTATAACGGTAGATACTTTGAAAAAGCATCTTGTTGCTTGTAACAAGGGAAGTAATTCCCTTGAGAGTAAGTACCCTAATTCTGTGATAAATCTATTTATATATATAAAAATCACGTGTCTGACTGTTTGTCCGTTTGTTCCTTATACAGATCCACACATTTTGACCAAACTTGGAATACTCGTAGGTCTTGATCCGGGAAGTCTCGTAGGCTAAGTCAAAAACGTCTAAGAGCTGTCTGTCTGTTTTTTTGTTTCTTATAAAAATCCACACCGTTTGACCGACTTTAACCAAACATGGGACACAAGTAGATCTTAATCCGAGAAGTGTCGTAGGCTAAGTCAAAAACGTCTACCAGCTGACTGTATGTACGATAGTTCCCAATACAAATCCACACCTTTTGACCAAACGTGGCACACAGGTAGGTCTTGATACGGTGAATGTCAGGCTAGGTCAAAAACGTCTACCAGCTGTCTGTCTGTATGTTTTTTCCATATACAAATCCACACATTTCGACCGATTTCGATCAAACTTGGCACACATGTAGGTCTTGATTCGGGGAGAGCCATAGGCTATGTTAAAATCGTTTATGACTCACAGTTCGGAGGTCACGGGTTCGAAACAATGAACGGGGTTCCTAATTTATTTTTGATTTTATGGAAGCAGAAAGAAGGCGTAGCATGGCACGCCGGGTAACAGCTAGTTGGTAATAAAGAAATGAATGAGTATTTAAAATACATTTTTTCATCATTCCTCTTTGCCTTCACTCCTAATAAATGCCTATTTTAATTACAGTACTGCCTATTTTCAGTATTTTAAGTGCCTTTTTGCCTGCCTATTTCACCCAAAAATAAATGCATAACTTCCGGGCTCTAATTATAATGATCCCTAAATGATCAGATATGTAAATTATCTCGGGGCCACTGTCTCTTGAGCCGCCTGGGAGGATTGTCTGGATGGGATTGGGATGATAAGGATTGACCTTCAGGATTAGGATGGTGAGACAATTTGGAGTGGAACGTTTGGAAACGGGTTTTTGCGAGGTCAAGGACAAATGGGATGTTAAGGTCATTGTGTAGGGTTTTGTTGGATACATAGAAAGGGGCATTTACAATTTTACGAAGTACTTTTGACTGGAATGCCTGTATTCTGTTGATGTTAGATGGTTTTGCAGATCCCCAGAGTTCAAGCCCGTATGTCCATATTGGTCGAATGATTATTTTGTATATAGTTAGTTTGTTCTGTATCGACAATTTAGATGAGGGTCCAAGGAGTCGTCTAAGTAGTCCGTATCGTTTGTTCAGTTCCTGTCTTTTCAGTCTCGTGTGAGGGTTCCATGTCAGTCGGCTGTCAAGGTATTAACAATTTTAAAACACATTACAGAAAAAGTTTTTTTCGGGAAGCCATTACGAAAATGGACTCAAGCGATTATGTTACTGGACGCGTTATTGTGGATAATGACAGCTGTAAAATAAGTAAGAAACTGTTGTGCACTGTTTTCTCAATGGTGGATTTCATTAACCTCCCAATAAAGAACACCTCCCAATAACGGACATTTTTTACGTTGGAAAGAGGTTTCACTGTATATATATATATATATATATATATATATATATATATATATATATATATATATATAACAAACACAAACGTGTGTCAGTGAAAATACTACCAGTTCTGCTTTGGGGTTTCAGTATTCAATATTATAGATACATTGTGAATATAGAATTTAAACGGGATCGGTTCTGGAAATACTTTGATGGGATAATTTTTGTTATTCGGCTTGAGAAAAAGAAGTTTAAAAAATTAAAAATATTTTAAACATCAACAGCTTCTGCTAGTACTTTAGACACTACACTTTTACTAATAGCATAAGTTGGTACTACATTTAGCATGGGGGGTAAATGGGCGGGCTAAAGGGTTGCTGGAGCGGATGTGCGGATATGGGAGCCGTCCGACTTCTTATAGGAGCTCTGCTAAGCTATAGTGCCCTACTCCACTGCTTAGCATCTCCTAGTATACCTGATTCCCGTCAACGCCTACTGCTGATCTCCCCGTGGTACCCCCTGGGCAACGTTCTTGTCACAGCCCGACTTGAACGGCGAACAGCAGAGGCGGGGATCCACGATGAGGCAGGGACACCTCCCGTGCTGAGTGGATCCTCTCCTTCGGGAGGAACTGTGCCGGTCTGCCGGCCTAGGTGGCAGCCCCACCAGCAGACTCGGTGACAAAGATTAGGGGTCTGAGTCACTCAAAAACCCGTACCTACAACTAAAATAAAGGACAAAGCCGGATTGCCCCTACAGGATAACCCAGAGGGAATGCAGGACCCCCTGGGTGACACTTGCATGGAAATGGACCAACCTAAGCCTTCGGAAATACCAGCCCTTGCTCCTACTGAGGTCGGCAAGGGAAACAGTGAAAGAAAAATTGTTGGTGCTGCGTCTACTACGTACATTCAGAATCAGGAATTAGATAAAGATTGTATTGCAGGAAAAACCTCTGCTTCTCGCTTTACTTTGAAGCCGTATGTAACGCCTTCGGAGTCACCCGAGAAGAAGAAGTTAAAAAAAGGAAGAAAACGGTTACTTGAAGAATTAAGCCCAAGTACCGGAAAATTTTCAAAATATCTTGTACTAAGCAGAATGGACGGAGATACGTTTTGTAAAGTTTCTCCGTTCCTTATCAGTAAATTAATTCATGCTGAATTTGGGACAGTGACAGGAATTAGCAAGATGCGAAATGGCTCTATATTGATTGAAGCAGCTTGCAAGGCTCAGAGCGAAAAAGTAATTAAGGCAACAACTCTGGGTGAGTTTGGTGTCAAAACTGAATTGCATAAAACACTAAACTCATCCAGAGGTATGATAACATGCTTTGATTTCGAGCATTGCAGTGATGAAGAGATTTTGGAGGGTCTGAAAGAGCAGGGTGTCATTGGTGTTCGCAGATTTTTTCGAAAGAAAAAGTCTGTGAATGGAGCAGAAGATACAGCCCAATTCACTGGAAGCGTGATGCTCACGTTTGATCGACCTGAGGTCCCTTCCAGTGTTCAAGCAGCGTTTTATAAGCTTAAAGTTCGCCCATACATCCCCCCTCCTCTGCGGTGCTATAAATGTCAGAAATTTGGACATTCGGCAGTAAGATGTCGGTCAACGGTTGAGATCTGTGTCTGCGGCTATGCGGTACACGGTCCTAACCCTTGCCCGGCGGACCCCAAATGTCCAAATTGTGACGGCCCTCATAACTCCCGTTCAAAGGACTGTCCAGAATATAAAATAGAACTTGAAATTCAAAAGTTACGAGCGGAACTTAAAGATATGACTTTTAAACAGGCAAGAGTTCTAGTAAACAGTGCTTCATATGCCTGCAGAGGGAGTTACTCTACTGCAGTACAAAATCAAACACAGCATAGAAAGAACACAGTAAAATCTGTACCCAAACCCTCCACTATTCCTATTCCTCCCCCCTCCAACACTTGTCCACCACCCCCTACCTCACTCCCAGCCCCCTCTACCATATTTCCTTATCCTACCCCTCCCTCTACTTCATCTACCTTGGTGGATGAAAATAAACAATTGGGGAGATTACCTCCCCTTAAAATCAAGAATAAGGCTGTAAACCCACCGCTATCCCTTCCATCAAGTCCCGGGGCTGATGGTCCCCTGGACCAGGGTGGAGGACCTTTCATATTAGTCGATGATAAAAGAAAGAAAGGTTGGCCAAAAGGAAAGAAGCGAGGACCAAAGAAAGCAACTACTGAGTCAGAATAAAATCTAAATGATCCCAAGATGTACATTAATCAATTCCTGCAATGGAATATTCGAGGTTTTTCTGAACACAGTGACGAGTTACGCTTCTTGATGAAAACATATAATCCGTTGGTGGTGGCTCTTCAGGAAACTAAATTTCCTGAAGATACTGCTCGGCCATTGAAGGGTTACAAATGTGCCCATAAGGAACCTAGAGTTCTCCAGGGTGGGCGGAGCCACGGCGGAGTGGCCCTGTACACAATGGAGAGCTTGGGAGCACAGGAAATACCAATAAATACAGATTTACAGGCTGTAGCTGTGCGATTGGAGACCCCAATCGCCGTTACGCTTTGTTCGTTGTACCTCCCAGACGGCAGGGGATACTGTAGTAGGGTTGTGAAGCTCATGATAGAACAGTTACCACCTCCAATAATAATATTTGGAGATTTCAACACGCATCATGTTGCCTGGGGCTCCAGAAGGTCCTCGCCCCAGGGTCGTCTATTATATTCGATGATAGAGGATATGGATCTTGTTTTTCTAAATGACGGAAGACCCACTCATTTTAGTGAATCCCCTGGAACCTTTGACGCAATAGACTTGACAATCACTAGCATATCAGTATTTAGGCACTTCTCGTGGACTGTTCTGGATGATCTCCACCGCTCTGATCATTTCCCTATATTGATCAGCCATGCTGGGAGACACAACGAATCGGGAAAACCTACTAAATGGAATATCAAGCAGGCAAATTGGGATAAATTCCGAGAATCGCTTGTTTTTGACTCAGTGCAGCAGACATTACAAACATTTTTGAAGTCTATTAACGATGCAGCCGAAAAGGCGATCCCCCGTACCTCATCTCATACGAGGAAGATTCCAGTCCCTTGGTGGGATGAGGAATGTAGGATTGCCAACAAAAGCAAAAAAAGAGCATTTAACCGCTTCAGACGATACCCAACCGAATCCAATTTAATAGCATTTAAAAAAGCTAGGGCATTGGAACGACGAGTGAAGCTCAGGAAAAAGAGGGAATCCTGGGCTTCTTTCGTCAGTACAATGACCAGGGATGCGTCTTCGTCCGAAGTTTGGAGTAAAATAAGAGCAATATCTGGAAGGGCAAATATAAAACAAACCCCTATTTTGCTAAGGGAAGGCGAATACGTTAGCGACCCACAAGGAGTCGCTGACGCCTTCGCCAATCATTTTAGACGTTCTTTTGGCAATGCAGCATATAACGAAAACTTCCAATCCATTAAAACCAACGAAGAAAGATTTGCTCTAGACTTCGGGCCAGTGGACGACACCACACACGACTACAATATGCTTTTTACAGCGGAAGAAATGAATAGGGCTCTCCAGGCTACATCAAGGAAGACATCACCTGGATGTGATGGCTTACCTTTTGAAATTTTAATTAATCTACCAGAGGAAGGGAAATCATACCTACTTGATCTATATAATCGGTTTTGGACCAATGGAGAATACCCCACTGCATGGAAGGAATCGATCATTATACCAATATTGAAACCCGGTAAGAACCCCATGGATCCAGGAAGCTACAGACCCATATCACTTCTTTGTTGTATGGGAAAGCTCCTGGAGGCTATGGTGAATTACCGGTTGGTTCATGAATTGGAGAAATATAATGTAATATCAAAATACCAAGCAGGATTTAGAAAAGGATTCTCCACCCAAGATCAATTAGCGTTGTTAGAGCACCATATCCAGAATGCTTTCTGCTCCCGTCAGCACGTTACTGCCATTTTTTTCGACATGAAACAGGCTTACGACAGAGCATGGAGATACGATATTCTCCGACGGCTTTATAATTGGGGATTTAAAGGCAGGTTACCTCTAATCCTGAAGAGTTTCCTGGAAGAAAGGACATTTAGAATTCGAATTGGAAACACCTTATCCCCCAAACAGGCTCAGGAAACCAGAGTTCCTCAAGGATCCATCCTCAGTGTAACCCTGTTTCTTGTCGCTATCAATGGCATTGCTGACGGTATAGGTCCGGAGATTGGTCGATCTCTATATGCCGATGATCTTGCCCTTTTTGAAACCCATCCTGGTGAAGATTGCGAAGCCCTCGCATTACAAAAGGCAATTTGACATAGCAATTAAGCGAGGATTTACATTCTCCCCTGAAAAAACTGTGTCAATTCATTTTTGTAGACTTCGGAGGCCTCACAGCCGTCCAAAACTCAAATTGGGCGGTTGTGAGGTATCCTTCAAGGATGCACATAAATTTCTTGGTCTCATAATGGATGCACAGTTGAGGTGGAGAAACCACATCAACTATGTCATTAAAAAGTGTCAATCATCACTAAATGCCCTGAAAATATTGGCAAGATTGCAGTGGGGAGCAGAAAAATCTATTTTGTTACAAATGCTTGACGCTCTAATCAGATCAAGGATTGACTACGGATGTGCTATCTACGGCTCAGCTCGCAAATCGTGGCTCCGCCAGATTGACCGATTTTATAATGCGGGGCTACGAGTTGCGATTGGTGCTTTTCGGACGAGCCCATTAGACTCCATTTATGTCGAAGCAGGGCATCTCCCTCCAGAACATAGGAGAAATCTCATAATGCTGACATATGGCGTAATCACTTCCTAAGAGAAGTTATTACTGAAAATACGTCACTAGATATATTCAACCAGAAGCGTACTGCAACCAGACCCTTGGCTGTACGAGCTAACGAAACGATACACTTATATGGTGAGACCTGGGGGAGCCTGATGGAACTTCAGCAGCCAGCTGTAAGCCCATGGGTTTTCCCAGACCTCAACATAGATCTTACTCTGGCTCGTCTGTCTAAACAGGATACTTCTCCATCGGTTTATAAGTCTTTATTTCTTGAAAGAATGCAAATGCATGGAAAGCACATTGAGATTTTCACGGATGGCTCTAAAACGGAAAGTGGAACAGGGTGTGGCGTATTTCTAAACAGTGAAAAACATATGTCGATACCCCTTCATAAACATACAAGTGTTTATCATGCGGAAATGTTAGCCATAAAAGCCGCTCTTGAGCATTACGGAAACCTTGAAAAAACAAACATAATTTTATGTACTGACTCATTCAGTTCTCTGACTGCCTTACAAGATAAATTTTCAAGAGATCCATTAATATTGAAAATAATTGAACTGGTGCATGATATAAATGTCAGAGAAAATAAACTGGTTTTTCTTTGGGTACCAGGGCATTCTAATATTGAGGGAAACGAGAAGGCAGATGACTTGGCGAGGCAGGCTGCATCGATGAATGCCGATTTAGCACTTTCGCTACATTTTAATGATTTTAAAAGGCTATTGAAACACAAGGTGGAAGAGAAGTGGCAATCTGAATACAATAACAAAGAACTTTTTTTGAAAAACACTGTGGTTTCTGTAATGATCAAGAGCCGTAATGACAGAACCAGTAGACGGAACGATGTTGTTATGACCCGACTCAGAATAGGCCACACCCGCCTGACGCATGGCCATCATCTGGTAGGCCGACGCCGTCCCAAGTGTGAGCACTGCGACATTCCACTAGATGTCCGGCACATCCTGGTGGACTGTCCGGCACTCCAAGATGCTAGGAGGCGGCATCGACTACCCAACGATCTTAGTGACATGTTGGCCAGAAGTAACGAGTCAGTGAAGAGGGTAACTGATTTTCTTAAAGATATTAAAATGTATAGTCTTATATAACCGATGAATGCTTGTTTCATTTTCAATTATTATCATTGTGTACATTAGCTATATGTATTATATAAGCATTTAGAGTAGTTTGTATATATTTTGTGAATGTATTTATTGTGTGACTGAATTTATTGTGTGATTGCATCTATCGTGTGACTGTATTTATAGTATGAGCGAGTGAATGTGAATATATATAAATGACTTATTTGTAAATATGTATTTAACTTAGATTTAGGTCTAGTTGTAAGGTTAGCTCCAATATATGTTTAAAATGGAACTAACTAATGTAAATAGTGTAAATATTTAGGTTAAATGTAGAAAATAAGTTTAACTTTATTCCTGTCATATGTTAAAACGGAAGTAAAGTCAATATATATTTTAAGCTTAAGCTTAACGCTAACTCAAAAGAAGTTTACGCACACAGTGTGCTAATGGCCCAGGCAGTCGAAGCACACAAAAAAAAAAAAAAAAAAAAAAAAAAAATACATTTAGCATGTGAATTACGTAATTAAACTATTTTATTTTTTTATTAATAAAAACCTGAACTTCATCGGTTAATACTTAGACATTTATTTGTAAAAGGGAAATAATAAAATAAGTAATTAACAAGTTGTGCGTTGAATTAGTATCATGAACATCCTTTAAATTCAAAATTATAATAAAACAAGTTGCCATGTGCCATGTGACAAGAGTCGTAAGTGTTTCTGTGGTAAAACCACAGAAAATGCTGGCCTGGTTTGGTTATTCACAATGATTAGGTCGATAAAATGCCCTCACTCTTCCACGGATGATTATTAAAAATTTAAATAAAAAAACTAACTTAAGCCAACCTATACTCTTTAGCTACCATTTAAAGAGACCCGGTTATATTTTAAGCCAAACTTTACACTTTGAGGAGACAAAATAATATTTTTAAAGAAATTATTAAAAAAAAAAAGTATCCTGTTTGTAGCCGTCTAGCTCTTCTTAAACTTTTAATGGGTTCATTAAGTCTGTTACTTTCGTTCAGTCTTGTATCAAATCTGTAATTATCTCAGTACATAGATAAGATAAATACCTTCCCAATGCAAGCCGGTATTTGTATGTATGAAAAGCATAATTACAAAAGATTAGTGCAGTTCATATATAAAATTAGCAACTACAGAGTCATTGTTGCTTTCGACCTAACCAATAACAAAATGCATTAAATTTCTCAATAACCAAGGACATTCTAAATTAAAATATCAACTGTTCACCATCTGGAGCTGGAAGAAGACTGTCTCTGCTGAAGATGAATATTGGCACAAATGAATGCATGAGACATGCAGGGATGTGTGCTTTAGTACACTTCTCATTGTTGTGTAGACGAGTAACATGACAGTAGAATTTGCACTGTCCGGGAATATGAAGTACCCCACTGCGGTATTCTGAGTATCACATAATATATAAATCTATTAATTCCGTTGGACGCTTGAGGTCACAAGGAAAACCATGCTGATAATACACTGTTCATTTATAATCGTGTATCGCATAATTTGATTAACACACATTCTCTTGAATAGGGTTGTACTTGAACTGGATTCAAATTATCCCAGTACACAACCAATTAAATAGCATTTATAATAAAACATTTGTTTTACAACTAAAATTTAACAACAAAAAGAGTTTCCTTCTCCATGGCAGAATGATTAGGCAGGAGATGTATTTTCGAATACTTATTTATCATGCCCGTCGCAAGGCTCACTGAAAAAATACGTACCTCCGCCATGGATGTTTTGAAAGCATGTGCAACGTAAATAACAAGAGCAAATATTAAACTGAACTAACATAAACTAGAACAATGACATTTCACGCAGATACAATAGATCAATGATACAAGCGTTTCCTATTCATGCTACAAAAACGATATTACAGTAGGATTTCTCTTCAAACATTATATAAAACGAATTATCCCTAAATTCAACCATTTTTGAGGGTATTCCGAAAAAAAAAATACAAACATTAATTAATGTTAGTGATTAATTTGCTTTCAGCCGTCAACGGTTCCCCCGGAGTCGGCCATTTTGGATAACCTTTTTTTTTTATATTGACAATAATATGTAATAAAGTTAAGCCCTTTATTCCATACTTATTGACTGGACTATTAGTAAAGGTCGATATTTCTCGTCAGATATTCTGGATAGCTTCTTCGGTTCGACCTCACAATCGGGTGTTTTCAGAGAGACGGAACATGATATACCGCGTGAAGTTCCTGTAAACAGGATTGCTACATTGAATATTCACGTGTTGGAGCAATGTGATTTCTGCTCTGTAGAGAGACTGACCAGATACCTCGGGAATTCCGTAGTTATGATAGATAGAAATTCATAAATTAATGTGACTATGATTCATGGAAGAATTCGACAACGAGGTTTTTATAATGAAGTAAGGCATAGACTGTAAATTCATATTTTTTTTTATTATTATTTATTTGTTGAAACTCTTCGCAGCATTCGTCATAAGAGTTTTCCAAGATAGACGACAGATCATTTTACATGGTTTTACATAGATAAACGGTAAATATAATTTTGCATAGACAGATGATAAGGCACACGAGTAATGATAGAATTTTACATACCACATAGAATTTTACATTTTTACATAGGTGATAGAGCTTTAAATGTAATATACTTTTACAGAGGATTATAATTCATGTTTACAATTTTAACTTATAATGTTAAAGTAATTATAATGTTAAAAATTAAACTAACATTATAAGAAAGGAAACAAAAAAGAAAGAAAAGGAAGTTGTATACATATTAGTTTTCTAGTCAGTATTACTTAATATTGGGACTTAAATGACGATTTACTTGTATTTAAAGAATGTCATATGGTCTGATTTATTCCAAAAATTCTGATGTATTTTCTAAATATTGGCACTCGTCTATGAGTAAGTCAGTCAACTTATCGGGCTTGTCAAAGTTTTTTCAAAGTCAGCATTCAGTAAGTTTTTTATAGTCAATTTTGTGTCATAATATTCTTAGATAGCTGTGTCTTGTTTCGTTATAAGGTGTGAGTAAGTAATTCGAGAATGTCCTATTCGTAATCGTAAAAAAATAATTTCTTCGCTTTTTTTGTGTATCTTGCTTGAATTTCCCTTATTTTGTTGCCTCTCGTCTCATACCAAGGTACCAAGTTGAGTAAATGATCAGTGCATAAAACGAAATATAAAAGTTATACATGTTTAAAAGTTTCTTCCTCAATCTATATATATATATAATCACGTGTCTGTCTGTTTTTCTGTTTATTTATTTATTTGTTTGTTCCTTATACAAATGTACACCGTTTGACCGATTTTGACCAAACTTGGCACACAGGTAGGTCTTGATACGAGAAATCTCCGAGGTCAAAATAGTCAAATTTCAAAATTTGGTCAAAAGGTCAAAAGTTTTGTTCAAGTAAAATTGGCCACACTGAACCATTCAGATTGTGACGGTCATTTTGAATCGACAACTACTGCTGTTAGATGAAGTGCTGTTGTGCTGGCCTCTGCCGGGTATCATTATAAACTAAAACAAATTCACATCGTTTGACCGATTTTCGTAACTGGGTATAGACAGCTACGGATCAAGTAGATCTTGATAGGGGGAGAATCATAGACAGAAATTAGGTGTAGTATGGCACACTGGGTAACAGCTAGTATGAAATAAAAATACTCAACTTTCTGTAGGCGGTACTTGAAACCCCATCACCCGCATACTTTCTATTTCAATGTATATATTACCATTTATTTCATGATTCGTTATTTTTCCCCTTTTCTATTATATTTGCGCTTCCTAAATGAAACTTAAGGATTTTTTTCTACGTGATTCGCGAGAACTGTTATATTATTAATTTCATCCTTACGTGTTAAATGTAGTTTTATCCTCTTCTTTAACCCCTTGAGTTACAACGACATCTGGGAGACGACATTCATTTCATATGCCATTGTTGTCTTTGACGTCTCCAAGACGGTTAGTTCTTTCTTCTATATTCTTCGGACGCGTCGATTCAGATTTTATTTGTATGTCAAAGGATTAACAACTGTGTTGATAAACCAATAAATATTTCGTTGTAAATAATTTAGTTGATTATTAGTTAAAAATCTGAACTTTTTTTGTAAACATTTCTTCTTGAGTTGAAGTATATAGTGTATATTAATTGTTCTGGAGCTTTAATTGCTTGATTTTAGCCTTGATAATATGAAATTGTTCCGATTATGTTGTGGGAAATCCTCAGGCTCAGACCTGAATAAACTTGGCATTGATAAAAAATATTGTTGTTGGATATACATGTATTATGAAGAGGAATCTGAAGATTCTAGAGAGAGCGATGGTGGGGGCAGACGATACGTCATAGGTAGTATAAAGGAGCCTAGACTAGAATCAGAATGCAGATTGTGTTTAGTTGTCCAGACAAGATAGGAAGAGCTGAACATGTTTCCAAATCCATTCGAGAGAAGACACTCTACTATCAGGCAGGTCCTGGACAGGCTGTTGAGGAGTGACAGTCAGAAGAGATTTGACTGGCACAGGTCAAGTAGCAGGAGTCAACAAGGGGTCAAACCGAGGCTCAAAGTATGATGTGCAATTACTATCATCACTGCAGCCTCATAATGGCATGAATAAAGACTGACAATTTTGGTGAGTGAACTTATTTTATTGAATGATTATAGAATAGAATTATGAATACTCAGAGGTATAATGAGAAGTTTTTAGTAGAATGGGTATGGCTGGTTTTATTCTACCCTAGCTTAATGCACATGGCGAGGGAAGTTGTCGCATGTACTTGATAAGCTTTTGGGGATGAAGTTAATCTTATTTCACATAAGTACAGTTATAGAAAATAAAATATAATAGAGCATCATACAGTCTGGCTTTACTTGTATTTCCTAACATTTGATTTTATTTGTTTATACCGTTAGACATAAATGAACATCCGCACTGGTGAATGGAAGCCCAAACAGACACTGCTATAACATTTTTATGACAAATTAATAAATAGGAACATTCTACAACTACCTACTTATTAATTTAACTTTTATATTGCTAAATTATCGCGATTTTCCTTAATAATATTTCTAAATTATTTTTTTGCATTTTCTTCGTTTTCGTTATGAATTTTACTGCTTTATTCTCCTTACTTTTATTAAATTCGTAGTACGTTTATTAGGTACATGTATTTATGTCTACAATTTTATATTTAAATTTCACATTTCTTACTTGAAGAGGATTGTTTGTTACCAATTTTTAAGTTGTGGGTGTTTCAAATAGGATTATTCACAAACATTAAATATTCCAACAATGAAAATGAAAGAATAATTTAGTATTATTCTGTTATTTTAATTGTTAATAACATAAACGAGAGTAAAATATTCTTTTGTAGCCAAATTGCATTTTCACTAAAAAAATAGCTGAATGTCTTTATATTTTTATATGGCGATATTCGATTTGACGAAACGTATTCAGTATAAATTAAAATTATTTCTGGCTGTATGAATTTGCATTACGTTTTTCCAACCGAGTGAAATATATTTGATTGTTTTAAATTAAATATTATTTTTAAATAACACTCTATTAGAAATAACTCAATTATGTAAATTTCCCAACGCCATCTTAGTACTCAAATTGTATATATATATATTAGGATATCACCTAAAACTATCAAATTTGATCTAGCTGTATTTTATCTTTGGCGTTAGTTTATATAATAAATATTAGACATACATTAAAATATATTTTACAGGCTATTCTTGGAGATAAACTGATATTTCGAACAATACATTATATTCGAAATATTGAAGGACTTTCTGTAGAAAAACTCATTAACATACTGAGGAGTTATCTAGGTTTTGGTGTAATTATGCTCATAGAGAAATAGAATAATGGGTTATCCATTTCATTCCAGTAAAGAAAAACGTTTTGTTACATTAATCTCGTTAAATATGGGGAGGGGGAGGATATAGCGAACCCGAAACGTTAAGCCTTTGTGTTTTTTGCTATGTTTCGCGGGTGAGCTCTGCCTAGTAATCTTTTCTGTTTATTTACATTATCATATATTCCATTTGTGGATAACAAAAAATATAAAAATATAAATATAAATTATTTTTACATAATTTATATGTGTGGGCAGAGTATATTGTCGGCGTAAATAAGACATACCGTTGATTTGTTTTTTTAATTTCAACCGTTGCTATAAAATATGTAATATATACCTCGTCTCCAGAAGTTTCTACTATACGTTTGTTTACGGCTGAATATTTGCAAATCATTATAGTGTAATCGTTTTGAAACAAGCGGTACCATAAGAAAAAAATATAATTACCATGAGAAATACTTGAATAAAGTGTAATTTAATTATTATTGCAATACATCCTGGTCAATTTGCATATTTATCTAAACCCTTCAAACAATGCGAGCACGTTTTATTATCAAGGCCAGGAATCCTTAGAGTAGGTTTTGATTAATGCAATCAATGTAGAATAATCTACAATGAAGGGGGGGGGATTCACGTTTATTATTTAGAATTACAAAGCTTTTAGGGATGTTCAGCGACATCAAATCGAAGCAACTTTTCCGACACTAATGTTATATTCCTACGGCAAAGCCACTTTACGAAGCTCTATCGTCAGTGCACTGGTTGGGTAGAAAATAAAATTACTGTATGAATTCATCTTTTTTAAAACAGAAACACTAAATCATTTAGAGGCAATATTTCAGTATTCAGTATCCAAAAGGACATCTACTAAACATTTGTCAAATACCACTCACTCACTCACTTACTCACTCACTCACTTACTCACTCACTCACTTACTCACTGACCTATCATCGCCCAGCCCACACCACTCGACAAGAAAAATTTGAAATTTTGCATGGGCTCTCTATAGAACGTAGACACTCGCTAATAAAGGATTTTTTGATGTTCGAATTTTTAAATATTTTTAGAGGGGTTTAAAGTTTTAGTTGGTTAGAGCATGCACGCCTAGGTTGCTAGGACGATAACAGAACAGCTGTTACCGTACTGTATCTATTTCATAGTATTATTTTTAATTGAGGTTAATTTCATCTATGATGGTAGACCTTGAATTACTAGAAATAAACTGTGATTTTGTTCCTCATAGAGTTTACGCCCTGGTGATGGTCCATCCGAGGTAATAATATCCCGAACCACTTGTCACAAAAATTTGAAATTTTTCACAGACGATCCGTTTAGAATGTAAACACTCCCCAAGAAAGGTTTTTTGATATTCAAATGTTTAATTGCTTTTGGGGGGGTTTGAATTATTACGAAGTTCCTCATCGGCTAAAAATGGTCCGATTTTGAGGACATTTGGTAGAAAAATCTTTCTTCTCATTTGAAAGGAGAGTTCATTAAAAAGCTGTTTCCGTTTACTGGAACATGGTTTTTGGAGCCTTTGCGCGAAAAAATCGGACCGCTTACATTTTTGAGTCAATATGCTTGCAGGTACTCGTTATATAGGTGGCTTAACGTAAGAAAACGAATGAAACCATATTTAAAGCGATTTGTGTAACCGTTTACGAGAAAAATTGATAGAAATACTTTTCCAAACTAATTTTCTGTTTGGATATTCAGAAACGATGATTGGTTCACGTGAAACTTGTAGCAGGTATTTGACATTCACCTAATCAAAGATATTTAAACTTCGGTATCGTATGGAGGTAAGAAGTATGTGGAAAAAAATTGTATGAATGGTGATACAAAGTTTTCGGATCTCAGTATATTTTCTAAAATATCTCAAAAACGGTTGGGAACTCGTAGTAAGTGGAAGGCGGCTATTCGAAAGGTTACTAAATTCATTACAAAAAAGATTCCGTTGTAATGTTCGGTGGGGCGGTGTCAATCGAAGAGATAAGTGGTTAATACTTCAAAGTTGTTAGTTTTATGCTTTTCAACGTGTATTTGTCTCTGTTTACCTAGATTTTTAAGTGGTTGTTGTATTTTTCTTTTTCTACTCTCCAACGGAAACAAGCACGGTTACCTCCACATGGTGTTTCCTGGGTAACTTTAAAGTCCGTGCAATAATAAGCTGTACAAAATTATGTAGTAGCGTTAATTTTGATCATATCTTATTTAACGAAATATAAAAACTACTTATCGGCCGTGACGAAGTACGGGTAGTCAGCTTGTAACTTATATTTCAAATATAAAATGTTTTACAAAACATTTCAATATAATGTTATTAGTGCGCTCGGGTTTTGAACTCAGGCCCTCCAGCAAATTTGTTGAATGCTATACCCATGAGCTAACCTTACCAGCATAAGTATGTGTGTTTCTGTATGTATGTATATATATATATATATATATATATATATATATATATATATATATATATATATATACATATATATATATATATATATATATGTATATATATATATGTGTAAAAAAAAACGAGGTTAAGAAATTACAGGCCCATTAACCACCATTAATGGGGTCATATTAGTACAGTGTGGTGAAAATGTGTCCATACTGTACTAATGTGTCCCCATTTTACGGTATTCTCTTTTTGGTTCATTGAATAATGAAATACTTTTTATCACAGATTTATTGTTCTCATATTAAAATTAAGGATTCTGTATCATAACTTGGTTTTGGACGTTAATAAGGCACTGAAACCGCAACTTTGTTACCAGCTTTGTCGAATGAATATAACATTTGTTATGGAATAATTCGTTTGACTTCACCTACACCCTAGTTCTACTAAACACATCATTCCAAATTGTGTGGAATAAAAGATTTATTTCATGAATCTTTGTTTAAAATGTAAATGTAAATCAGCCCTTAGACAAAGGATAAAAATCATAAATATTGTTTAATGACAAGAAATATTTTCTAATTTTTCTTTTAACAATGTTGGAGTCATATTAATCCAATGTCCGACAATCACATCATATAAGGCGCAACTTATTTTTTTCAGTCTTTATTAAATTCAAATCCGAGTAGGGTGACCTTTAGATCGTCGTATATATACGACAATTTGTTCTCAGATCCCATAAATATAACGCTGTACTGTCTAGTTGATACATTAGCCCCATTAGATATTGGCACAAACAGTTAATGTTTCTTAAATATAATGGTTTGAAATTAGGTCTCTGACGAATACTGAGTGTTAAAACAGCAGTTTGATAAATATTTAGATCTATTGGACCTTATAATTCCGAGTATAAAATTGAAAAGAACATATTTTCAAATGTTTTTATGCTAATACGATTTCTTTTCTCAATTGCAGGACACGAGCGAGTGTTTCATTTCTGAAGTTGGAACTAAGAAGCAGTATTACTTGAATCTCAGGAGATTTCGTACATTGGGTGCAAGAATTTGCAGAATTATTAAGATGTCATGGTGCTCTTCTGTAATTTACAATATTTAATTTATTGTTGTTATATATTTATACATTTTTTCTACAAAATAATAATAAAAATTATTTACATACATCTTTGATATTTCAAATCATAACCATAAATCACGTTTCCTAAATTTTCCATCAAGCACATTTTCAATTATCATATAGGTAATTAATTTCCCAACGAATATTGCATGCAAATAAGACTCATAATATCTTATTATTTTTTGATAACATCATTAATGAATAAAAACAAATATAGCGATGATACTCTCTTTGCATAATACTGCAGGTTAATCAATATTATATTTTAATAAAGAGTCAGTCACTTTATTGACACTGTTCGGACGGTTTTACTTCAATTGATGCTTTTTCAAAAGAACTAAAACTATTTAAACACTAATTCTACATTCTAACCTTAGGAAGGGGAACATTCTGCGCTGAGGGTCACGTCAAGACTGAAATCAATTGCGTTTAGTGACAGCTGTTAAAAATGAAAGAGTACAATAATTAAAATCTATATCTAGAAAACTAGTATTATCAAGTAAAATTAATTTATTGACCCCTATATAAAAAAAAAACAAACATTCTGACATAGGGTCATCTTCTAGAAAGGGTGGGAACCATATGAACAAGAATTGAACATTTAGACGACTTGCGATTACTCTGGTGAATATTTCAAAACTACTGTTACTCTAGAGCACGCGAGATAATTTACAAGACTATAATTCCGCACTATTTTGCTTGCTTCTATTATTATTGACAATATATCATATTAAAAATAGCCTAGATGGTGATTAGCGTTAAAGAAAAAAAAAGAAAGAAGGAAGATGGAACATGGAATGATAAGCATTTTCTGATGACAGGTTAAAGGCTTAACTAAGGTCAACCCTGAAACTAATGCGTGTAGACCGTTGGTCACATATGTAGGATCCCATACAGGTAGGATCCCATACAGGTAAGATCCCATACAGGTAGGATCCCATACAAGTAGGATCCCATACAGGTAGGATTCCATACAGGTAGGATCCCATACAGGTAGGATCCCATACAGGTAGGATCCCATACAGGTAGGATCCCATACAGGTAAGATCCCATACAGGTAGGATCCCATACAGGTAGGATCCCATACAGGTAGGATCCCATACAGGTAAGATCCCATACAGGTAGGATCCCATACAGGTAGGATCCCATACAGGGTTGTGGGATGTCCCCGTGGTCTTGTGGCTAACACCTTGGATACTCATGTGGAAGATGGGGGGTTCGAGAGATGTTTCTCATTTCAGGGCCCGTTGAGAAAATTCCATTCTGCATTATGGATGTTAAAGA
Organism: Gonocerus acuteangulatus; assembly: GCA_946811695.1. Taxonomy (NCBI): domain Eukaryota; kingdom Metazoa; phylum Arthropoda; class Insecta; order Hemiptera; family Coreidae; genus Gonocerus; species Gonocerus acuteangulatus. Next base: position 84,783,719 of record OX328123.1, read on the forward strand.
AGATTAATAACCATTAGATACCCTGGCGATAAAGGCCTAGACTTCGGTGTGCCGTAAAACAAAATAAAGGATCGTAAGAGCTGGCTGGTGGGGGTACATTATTAGGTGCAACCTCCGTTTTGGAAAACATTGGGTATATTTGTTTAATATCAGCTACTCTAATTTAATATAAAAAATAAACACATTTTGATTAGCGTAGTAAACATTAACATATCATTGCACTGGCAAAACTATTTTACTGGCATTATTGGCTTCATTGAAGTTATATGATGATTTGAAAAACTGGGAAAAAACAATAGAATTTTTAAAGGTAAGGGCCTATTCCATAAGAAAAGACTATGCAGGAATGGACACTTAATGAATCTGCAAAAGAGAGATAATGTGTACAGACGGAGGTATCACAAAGGAAGAACAAATATTTGTTTTATATTCAATTATAAATGCGTGTATTAAACAAAAAAGGCCCAAAACATTTAAGGCTATAGCGTTAACGCCTCAACTCTAGTGCTGGTTAAACCTGGAGCGTGCTGGGTGGTGAGTAAAGCTCATGTGATCGGTGGACTAGTTATATGCAGATCACTGAGGATGAATCATCGTCTTGAAAAGCCTATAAGAATCAACCCCGAAACAGGTCACATGGGTCTGGAGCGGCCGATATAGTAGAGGTGTAAGTTTATTGCACATATAGTAGACTAGTGAGACAGAGTGGACAGTATGATGGTCCGACCGTCTCATTTCCCCTTTGCAGTTATCCATTAAATACTGGGTGAGCCACCGATCCTCCAAGGACGGCGGCACTAGACGATGATATATCTACTGAGCGTCCGAGTTTTGAACTCGGGTCTTCACCTAAGGCCTATGCACTGATAGAGGTTAGTAGAGGTTAATGAACATTTTAAAACTGATATATCATCATATTCTCGCCGCGAGTAAAGAAAAATTATTAAAACCGTTAGATAAGTAACTAGATAAGACTGAAAGAGTTGTGAACAGGAGGTTTGAAAGGAAGCCTACTGCTTTATTCTAGCACTTAAAGGATATATGCCCTCTAACAATTGAAGGCGATCGTTTTAATTGGAATTATCAGAGTCACGGGGAATGAATAGAAAAAAAACCAGATATTTTCCCATGATAATTTAGTAAATACCACTAAAAAGCTTGGAACATGTATACAAAGATGTGAGATGATCTGAGAACGAATAACAACCTTAAACAAAGAATAGGTTTATCATGATGGCTTTATCATGATATAAGAACATTATACCTGCTCTATTCCATCAAATAAAACACTGCAGAATAAAAGCATTGATAGCACTATTTTGACGCTATCAAGAAATTATATCGTACTAGCTGTTACCCGGCGTGCAATGCTACACCTGCTTTCGCCTTTGACTCTCCCCGAATCAAAATCTACCTGTATTCCCAGTTACGTCAAAATCGGTCAAACGGTGTGAATTTGTTTATATCTGTCTAGATGTAGTTCTTGAGACAGCCAACAGAGGCCAGCACCACAGCAGCTCTGAAAAAACCCGACAGAGGCCACCACCAGAGCCTGCGAATAGATAGCTCTTAAAGGCCAGCATTCCTTAGTTAGACAGTGACTGTTGAAATAAAATTGCATTACATGATTATATAATGATGTCGTGGGTTCGATTCCCACTAGGGGGTGGTGGCTTTTCTTTAATGGTGGCGGTTTAGAATTTAATGCGTTTGTTTGAGATTTTGGTAGAGTTCAGTAAATAATAACAACAATTATTTAAATATAAAAATTGTATTTAATATAAATTAGATACATTTATTAGCTATTATAAATAGTTGAATAAATAAACTACTCTTTAATTTCTTTGAGGAACTTCGTGGAAGGTCATCTTCTTGTGACAGTCCAATAATACTGCTTTTACCCTCCGGAAAATGACGTATATCTCATATCCTGAAATCAAATGGACAAAAAGTTAAAAATAATTACAATATTTAATGATCACTATTTGTATCCTCTAGATCAAGAAGAAATCTTTAAAAACATTCCTATTATGTTGTATAAACTGCCTGAATATATTACCCACAAAATAACAATAAATACCCTCTTTGCGTACGAATTAAAATTTTATTCATTTTCTATTATATAATTTCTTCTATACTATGAATGACGTAAGTGTGCATCCGTCTACAATTAAAGTTCATTTTTTGTTCACCTTGTACATAAAGAAAATCATAGCTATAAATCGGCAAAACGTTTATATAAAACAACCTTCTAAATTACCATGTGTAGCAGCTGAGTTAGCGTACAGCTATAGTACACCGTATTAAATATAACGGTATCTTGACACTTTCCATTTAAAAAAAAAAAAAAAAAAAAAAAAGGACGGAAAATTAAGTTGTTTATTGAAAAGAACAAGCACTCATTTAGACATTTCTTATTTTTCTCAGTGTTAGTTTATCACTTCTTGAGCTTCTTTCCATCCCAATATAAATTAAAACCGGCTATTTTTTTTTTTTTTTTTTTTTTTGCACTTTTGTGAAATATCGTATAAATTTATAATATTTTAGATCATATCAAAGAGTAATCTTACCGAATATTTCAGTCTTTCATCATCAGTCTTGTGTGAAGATAGTTTCTGGCTATGATACTTTGAGCCTCGGTTTGACCCCGTGTTGACTCCTGCTACTTGACCTGTGCCAGTCAAATCTCTTCTGACTGTCACTCCTCAACAGCCTGTCCAGGACCTGCCTGATAGTAGAGTGTCTTCTCTCGAATGGATTTGGAAACATGTTCAGCTCCTCCTATCTTGTCTGGACAACTAAACACAATCTGCATTCAGACTGTTAGTCTGGCCTCCTTTATACTATCTATGACGTATCGTCTCCCCCCACTCCTACTCTCATCTATAACAAATATCGAACGATTTTTATCTAAAGAAATGGATCAACACTTTATCATAAGAATTTACATTTCCTACATATGATGCAAGCCGAGCGTAATTCTCATGTAACTGTAGATAAAACGCTCGGTTGATGAGTATTTCATATTCTATGTTTATTTTCCTGAATTATAGGCCTTGAAGAAGAACTTAACGCAATTTAACAGACAACCCATGGACACTGTATTATGAGAATATTATTAAAACCTGAAGAGAGTGAAGAAAAACAATACAATTCATTAGACAAAGTACAAATGGAAACTAGAATTTATACAGGCCTCATACAAGACAACACTGTATGCTTAACATTGCGTATACTCAGTAACACTCTACGTGAAGGCAAAGAACAAAACATTGTTGCTCAATAACATTACTTTTTACATGAAAATATTCTAATTCATGTGTTGTTGCGAAGACGAAAATATTTGGCTGATATTGTTTTATTTATTTAAATTCTAAGGTCTACTGAAAAACACAAGACATTTTTAGGACGTGTTACTAACCACCATCCAGGATTCCTGCTTTTTTTTCAAAGAAAGGCCAACCCCAAAGTAGGTACCGAACCCACAACCAAGAAGCGCTCACGTCCATCAGGTAAAGGCTAAGGTTTTAATATAAACAAACATAAATATTTATAGCCGTTTACAGTCACGGGTGTAACGATGGCTCTTCTTCTACTTCAAACTAACTGCCTAATAGTTTAACTTTTTATTTTTTAATATAATTTTTATAGGATTGGAAATAATAAACGTCAGTGTGATTTAATCAGATTATTACAAAAGACAGTTAAAAGTGAAAGCACACAAGCCGGAAGGAATAATAGCTAGATTTTCGTGTATAAATTTGTGTTTTTTCGTGTTGTGCAATCTGTCAGGATGAGTTTTATTTTCAGGGCAACATTACATTTTAGGCACACGGTATGCTGTCTTCGCATTAAGTAGGAATGTGTTAATAATGAGAGTTGAACATTAAAGAATAAAAAAGTTGTGATGGTATTAAGATTATAAGTTTTGAATTATCAACAGACAGAGGAAAACCATTTCATTTTTGTATATCTGATTTTGTGTATATTTATACTCTTATCTTCAATACCCTGAAATAACTTGAAATATGTGAAATTTTATCGAGGTGTCTACTTTAGGCAACATATGGATATGGATATATGGAAATTGGTCTATAGTTCAGGCCTGAAATATAGATGTTCTCTAAACCCTTTCTGTACTGATTATGGTACCGGAGTTCCTTGCTACAAAATAGATGTTCAGGGTGGTTGGCAACCTATAGATAGCACATATCGCAATAGTATTACTAAAGTGACACAACTCGAAATAAAACTCAACTGAAAAGGTGTCACTCTTGCCTACGTATGGGGCAAAGTATTAAAACAGGAAAGGTGAAACAAGTGTCCTCTGGTGTAGAAACTCTGAAGCTAGGTACATACAGTTTTGATGGTTGATAAAGAGATATTTATCTCGTCTTTTAGGCGAAGATGAAATTACCGTTTTATAATGGCCTGTAATGGCGCTTATATCTCTGATTGACGTTGCCCCATCGAATATTGCTTCAGAGACTTTTTTGTAGAGAATTTACAAAAACGGATTTCCCAACCGTTATCGAGATATTTACGAAAAATGTATGAAGATCCGAAAACGTTTCATGTCTATTAATAAAATAATTTTTTTCGCATACTTCCTTAACTCCAAATATAATCAAAATTTACACATATTAGTTAGAATTAATTTCCAAGATGTAGAAAATATTTCAATTGAATCCCGCGATTCTAAGTACCCACAAAAAATAATGACTTACAAAAACATTGATTCCACTTTTCTCAGGAACGGTTACAGATATCGCCTTATAAATGGTTTCATTCGTTTTCTTATGTTAAGAAACCGATAAAACAAGTACCTTGAAGCATATAAACTCAAAAAAGTCCGACTCGAACTGCATCATCTTAGCGCGGTTCCATTCATATCCCTAGTGTCATTTTGTATACTTAGAATAGAAACAGTTATTACTTTGTTTAAATCATCTTAATGTAAACACATATTCCAAAGAAAAGCAAGATTGTCGGCAAGGCACAAGAAACTATTCTAAGCGAAAATTACTCTTTCCGCCGTCCCAAGTTTCTCTCTATGAAGACTCTACTACGAATTTGTTTCTAATTGACTTAAGTTGCTTTACTAACATATCCATTTTAGTGTTAAATGCAATTATAAACACTAAACTACTCATTTTACTGTTAAATGCAATTAAACAAAATAAAATTGTACAAGAAAATGCGAAAGTATTATTATGTTATTTTTTAATGTATTACGCCACATACAACCACAAAATATAATTATATTTCTACTATAGTATTTGGCTGCATGACTTCCTACAGGTACAATATCTGTCATCTCTCCTAGGATGCATCTTGATTTATGAAGTGCAATAAAACCTACCTGCAGCCTGCCTAGTAGCTCGACCCGGGCAAATGTCTGACCCTACACTGAGTCTAAACATTCTCTTTCTGCAGGAACTGAGTCATTTTAAGACGAATCCTTTCTCATCCATATTGTCATTTCCAAAGTTTAAAATAGAACTAATCTTTTTTTTATTATTATTATTTCATGAAAACTGTTAACACCCACAGGTTAGAAGCGGAAATTCCTCAATCTAAAGCAAGACTCTCAAAGTCAATTCAAAATACAAACGCGCTTCTCAATTACTTGTCATGTTTTATTGAAAAAAAATGCAATCAAAATAACAGCAAGATATTAAAAACTAAGGCAAACCGAGAAAAAAAAACAATTAAGAACAAAGGTAAACAAGGATAAAAAAAATCTCTTTCTCTTGGCAAGCTATATTTTTAACAATGGATTGTTTTTCTTATTTTACTTAATCTGTTTTATTGTCAAATACATTATCCAACTATAAGCAATTAGAAAAAAACAAAACAAGGAATAAAAATAGGCAAAAAGAACCCTTCGAATAAACGAAATCAATTACTTCAAAGTTTAAGCACTTATTTATCCGATTGACATCGCTTATTCAAAACTTTCTTTAGAACCTTTTTTGTAGACCATTTAGTAAGCTTTCGAATGGTAACCTTTCGCTTCCCAAGATTGTCAACGGTTTTCGAGATACTAACGAAAGTATAAAAGGTTACCAAAACTTTTCTTGTCTGTTAATAAAATATTTTATTCTAACCCTTCCTTTACTCCAAACGTAACCAAAATTTCAACATATTAGTGTTGATTAAATTCGAACATGCAGAAAATGTTTCAACTGAATCCCATGATTCTAAGTACCCAAACCAAAAACGGTATTCAAAAACTATTTTTCCAATTTATTAATTCTATAAATAAATGCAATTAAAAAAAACAACAGCCCATTAAAATGTGAGCTAAACAACTACAAAAACCCGGTCAAAAGAACAAAACAAACACATTTGAAGTTTTAAGCACTTATTTCTCCGATTGATATTGCCTAATCAAAAATTTCTTTAGAATCTTTTTAGTAGAGAATTTAGTAAGCTTTCGAATGGTAAACTTCCGTTTCACAAGATTCTCAACCGTTTTAGAGATATTAAGGAAAATTTACTAAGTTACTAAAACTTTTCATGTCTGTTAATAAAATATTTTATTCTAACCCTTCCTTAACACCAAACGTAACCAAAATTTCAACATATTAGTTTTGATGGAAGTTGAACATGCAGACAAAGTTTCAACTGAATCCCATGATTTTAAGTACCCAAACCTAAAACGGTATTCAAAAACTATTTTTCCAATTTTCTCGAAAACGGTTAAAGCTATCGCCTTGAAAATGGTTTCATTCGTTTTCCTAGCCCAAGAAGCCTATAAGACGAGTACTTACAAGCTTATGAACTCCAAAACGTAGGGGTTACGATTTTTTTGCGCGAATTTCGCCCCAAACGCCATCTTCCAGGGGGCGGATTCTGCTGGTTAACAAACTTGACCTTTTAAACTGGACGTCGGATTTTTGTACTAAATTTCGTTAAAATCGGAACATTTTTGAGCTTGCTAGAGCGCGAACAGACAAGCATATATATAAATATATACATATATATATATATATATATATATATATATATATATATAAATATATATATATATATATATATATATATATATATATATTTATATATATATATATATATATATATATATATAAATATAAATATATATATATATATATATATATATATATATATATATATATACAAATTTGGGCCACCTATATTTTCGTGATCTATAGGGTCTGAAACGTGAAAGTTTCTAGTCGGCACTTCCGGATTGCGTCGTGAGGTCAACCTCATAAGCGGGTTCTCCCTATGGAGATAGGGAGTAACCGCGCTAAAAGTGTTTGTTTTGTTGTTTTGAAAGGGGTTTTCTCTTTGTTTATCTCATTTTTTAATTGGTTGTTTTTTGTTTTAAATTGTATTGATCAGTAAAATTAGTATTGCAGTAAAATAAGCTAAGAAACGGTGAAAGGTAATGGTAATAAGTTTGGAGTGGCTGTGGTAATCAAGATGGCTGTAGCTCATCATGATGACGTATGCATAGTTTGTTTTGAATTCTCCTATCTATATAACCTTCCTCATAGCCTCCAACTGAAGTTATCGTTATTTCTTATTTTATAGAAAGATTTAACCCATGACAGAATCGAATTTTATTCGCCATGAAGCACATATTTACAGTTGATTATAACAGTAAAAGGAATTTGCTAGTAAAACAAGATATCTAAAATGACAACGAATTTTTAGTTAGTAGCCTTATCAGCAGTAGTCGAGGAGTAAATACGTTTTCAGAACAAAATTGTATTGACTTATACAGATTAAGAATTATCCGCTTCTGTGTAAGTTGGCTAGTGTCAGTTTCCTGTGATTTGTGATGCTAATCTATTCCATTTCTTCGAGATGTACGTAACCGCGCTAAGATGACGCAGTTCCTGCGAGTCGGACTTTTTTTCCTCTCTCTCTTATATGAATTTCGACATTGAATGGTTCACGTTTCATGGGCCTCACATAATGTTAACCTTAATATGAAGGGTTCAGATCACAACTAGACCAAGTCCATGTAATACAGTTTTCAGAAAATGAGTAATATACGTTTTAATTACAGCAACGTTGTATAAATCCTATTGACTAGCACAAGTCTTAAAAAGATATGAACTTAAACACTGAAATTATTTATGTATAGCCTTGTTCATAAAATAGTTAAGACTTGGCTTACTTATGCTCTGAAAACAAATAAGAATGGTTTCCAGATGTGTAGCAAGGACTGCTACAAGTGGCAAAATAATAAAGTTAGGACTTAGTCTCCTGTAGCACTGAAGAGAGCCACTTTAATAATACTCTTTAATGCTATTATAACATAAAATGCCAAGAATGCACTTGGTCTACTTCTGCTCTGAACCCTTCATTTTTTTTTTTTTTTTTTTTATTTTTTTTTTTTTACGGCGCATCTACATCTAGGTCATTAGCGCCGACATCCAGGGTGCAGCGAGGAATTTTACCAGCGAGCCGTGGGATGATAAAATTCCTGCCGGAGGTTGGGAATCGAACCCACCATCTCCCGCTTATGAATCCAAGGCGTTAGCCATTAGACCACGGGAGACCCCTCTGAACCCTTCATATAATTATTTTTATTTGAAGTATGCCAAGAAGCTTATTTGCAGCCTGAAAATAAAACAAAATGTGACATGAAGTTGTATGACGGACAGGTATTTTTGAAATTAAATTCATTTTTGGAAAATACTTCAAAAAGAAAATTGATTTAATAAAATTAAAAGGATTGTGTCATTGGTCGTGAAAACAAATAAGTAAACGTAATTTACAAATGTTCATTTTCTAATAAAAGTACAAAAATACATACTCATTTTAATATAAAATGAGAATTCAAAAATCAAATCAAATAAATAAAAAGTATTGCATAATAAATAGAAATAAATAATTCACATAAAAAGTCATAACATTAAAAATACAATGTTGTTTTCTTCCACTGGAATTATGAGATTACAACTCGCCCTGTCTGCGCAGGATTAGATGTCTAGGAAGCACAAGTCTTGCAATTAGGAAGAAACCTGCACAAATAAGAAGCCATATTATTTTTTTTTTTTATTTTTTTTTTATTATTATTAAGGTGCTTCTACTACCTAGGTCATTAGCACCAGCCATATTATTATTATGAAAATAATAAGTTTTCAATAATTGCATGAGTTTTGAAATTTGATTTAAAATAAATTCTAATGAGATTAAAGCAAAATAGGTGGCGTAGAGACAAAGTTTGAACGTACTGTCCTATTGAAACATGTCAAGTGGAGGGGACCTGTGGATGACATTCCCTCATTCACACGAAGGAGGGATCTTACCTTAGTCCATTGGTGACAAGTTTTTTTTATTAAAAAAAAATAATATTTTTGAATAGAATATAAATAACAATTTTACAGAGACTATATTTTTCATTTTACGCTCCTTTAAAAATTGATTTGTTATAGCTTTTTTTATTTATTTTTTTGAATTGGAAAATGATTAAAAGATATATATTAAAACCGGGAGAAGGGTTAATTATGAGAGAATGCTGACTTAATTAGAAAGGGAACTGAGGGGAAAAACTTTAGATTTAATTTTTAAGCAAGAATGCTCTAAAATTAGTATTTACACAGCTTCTAAAATTCATTTAACCTCCTTTTTTTTAGAAACAATAATAATCATTCTATTAGTAGAATGTATTGGTTTGTATTAGTGTTGTTTTAAATGTTATTCCGTAACTTCATTCTGAAATCGGAGATACCTTAAATATGTTTAATGTAAATTACAATTTTTCTTTTAGCGCGGTTTTTGGATGTAATACTTATTGAAATTGCTCTGAATATATTTACAACACAAAAAAATAATAAATATCCAGAAGACTAACTAAGAAATATATTGCCAGTCCTCATGACGGATCATGTTTTTTCATGGTCATTGAATTCTTATTTCATGGGAAATGTATTATTACAAAAAATTCATACAGATACAAAATGTTATATCAAGAATGAGAATTTTAAAACCTTCTGGTACCTTTGCAAATATCATTGTATTAGAAACAAATTGAAACTGCTATATTTGTAACAAATGTAGCCACCAGGAAACTGAAAAGTAGACGTGAAAATTCTAATAATAAATGTTTACCTACGAACGTTGAAAATATTACATTTATTTCTTAGCAAACGATTTTTATATCGTTAAATTGGTATAATGTTGCAGGGAATTACGAGTTTTTAGCTCAATTTATGTAAATTATGCATTTCTCCTAACAATTTTTATAGTAGCTGTAAGTTAGTTACCAATAATATTCTTCTTTGCAAATATTTAAATTCTTCTTAAATAAATATAATTAACATGCAATATATATGTAAATATTTTTTAATAAACTACTCACCAAAATTGTCAGTCTTTATTCATGCCATTATGAGGCTGCAGTGATGATAGTAATTGCACATCATACTTTGAGCCTCGGTTTGACGCCGTGTTGACTCCTGCTACTTGACCTGTGCCAGTCAAATCTCTTCTGACTGTCACTCCTCAACAGCCTGTCCAGGACCTGCCTGATAGTAGAGTGCCTTCTCTCGAATGGATTTGGAAACATGTTCAGCTCTTCCTATCTTGTCTGGACAACTAAAGACAATCTGCATTCTGATTCTAGTCTAGGCTCCTTTATACTACCTATGACGTAGCTGGTTTCCCCTCCACATGGCCAGGCCACATCATTCACATACCATCTAATTATGCTTAAAAATAATTATTCGCATGAGCGGTATGCGGTATAGAACATTTGATGCAAAAGACAAAATGTTACCATATGTCTTCAACGTACTGCCAATTTTAGCACTTTTCCAAGGCATGCAGCTATTCATCGATCCTACCTAATAGATGACTGCATACGAATATATATATATATATATATATATATATATATAAGGTCGTGGGTTCGATTGCCACTAGGGGTAATGGCTTTTTATTCAAATGAGAAAAGGATTCCCATGTCTATTTCGAATTTGGAGAGGAACAATATTGGTATTGAAAACAATTTTCTATAAATAATCTCCTACAATGTATATTTTTAAACGATGCAGGTACAGAGAAAAACGTTTCCTTTAAAAACGGAGCCCAATAATTCAATTGAGCAAACCTGGGACATGGATAAAACTACATTATATAGATTACTGAATTTTTGAATATAAGAGGATTCACTGTCCTATCTTCTAAGTTCAAATAAATAACATAATAATTAGTTATAACTACGCAGGAGGAATAAATATTTATATATTCATTTGTGGATGACAAGAAACAACTAATGTTTCTGGCACGTACGCGGCTTCAGTTAACAACTAGCTAAGTTTTAAGTTTACTTACTCCTAAGACATTTCAAGAACATTATTTCGTCTGATAAGTCAAAATAATGAACCTATTCTCAATTTTCAATTAGTTTTTGTTTATTAAATGCAATTTAGCAGCAAAATGAATTATTGAGGAAAACGTTTAAATTAGAAACATGGACTTATGGACTAGAAGTCTGGGGTTCCACTAAACCTTCCAATTCTTACAGGATTCAAGCAATGCAATCAAAAATCCTTCGAAAAATATCCAATGCTCCATACTACGTCTCGAACCTAACCCTGCATAATGACTTCAATATCCCCTTTATCCAAACCCTGACCAAATCAGTCTATCAGAAGTTCCATTCCAATCTCCTTGGCCATCCAAATCCTTTGATAAATTCGCTGTCCTCGTTCCAAAATCCACAAAATCCCCATAGAAGACTGAAGCGGAGGTGGCCTAGAGACAATTTCCTTTAACATCTGCAGTGCAAAAAATGTGTTACATTTTCTTTCAAATTTTTACAGTTATTCCAATTTTCTCTTAAAATGTATTACTCTTGTGGGTTATGTAATTGTACATATTCCCACATCATGCCTCACAAAGCAATTGTAACAGAACCATCAATATTACTGGAAACATGTAAATCATATTGTTTTAATTATCAATAAAAAAAAAAAATGAGAAACGTGTTTGCTTCCCATAAGAGTGAGTGAATTCCTAAAAATATCGTTGCGCTTACGAAATTTCATTTGTAGGTTTCGAGGTACACTGCATAGGTTCTGCAACACAGGGAAACGAATGGAACCATTTTCAAGGCGATATCTCTAACCTATTTTGAAAAGAATTAGTTTTTCTAACCGATTTTAGTTTGGGTATTCAGAAACGATTGATTCCTTTTAAAATTGATCCAGGCGTTTGATAAGTACTAGAAAACAAATTATTAAAAGGTATGAAAAGGTTTGGTACCTTCACATATTTTCTTAAATATCTAGAAATCGGTTAGGAAATCTTGGTAAGTGAAAGCGACTATTCCAAAGCTGACTAAACAATGAAAACGAATAAGAAAATTAGCTGCATAATATTAAAGAATTATCAAGTGAATCGGTCCGTTTCGATTTCTATAAAGCGACAATCTTGTTAAAAATGTCTCCGAAGTGTTGAATTCTGATTTCCATGTTGATAATATATGAAATATCCACCTCTGGTAGGACCGGGTTGTCAGGATAACATCATAAGAATAATAACTCATTAAACACAATTCCTAAATAATAAATTACTAAACATTATTGATAAATAATACCTGATTTAAGATAATTTATAAATAATGAATTATGAAAGAAGATTTTTAATGCAATATAGAAACGGCATTAGCCCTATGATGGCTTGAAAAGGACGGTAACTGGTAGATAAGTCGTTCGATTACGAAATACTTACCGAATAAGTAATCACATTTATTATTGTCATTTAAGGGCTTAAGTGCTGCTCTCAGAGATGACGCAGAAGAACGACCTTTTAGACTGCTTGCTCTTGTTTCGGTCATTAACTATGTAAATTGAACTTGCTAGAAGAACTATTTCTCACGGTTAGTTGTAAAAACATTCCATTCTGCGTACGAGGGAATTCCGCAATGATGCGACAATTAATTAATAATTTCAATGGAATATTCCAGAAATTAAAGTAAATAAACAAAATTATCATATTCCTAAGCAGTTATGCCATGTTATTCTTTTATATTGTTTGCACCAGTTTGATCAAACTAATTCATTCTATAACTAAATAGCTGTAGCCGGTTATAAAACTTTCTGAGAATTTCTTCCATAGACAAATATAGACACTGCTCTAAACGAAACCGAACTCCTGAAATATTATTGCAGTATTTTACTTTTACTTTCTGAGGGAATCAAAATTACGTTTTCTCAGCAATATAATGGCCACTTTCACTGACTAGAACGGTATAAGTGTATTCTTTGATTTAATTTTTACTTTGATGACTGTAGGAGCATTCAGTGTCTAATTATGCCTCAAAGCTTTCTAGCAATGTTCCTTTTATATACGTATATATATATATATATATATATATATATATATATATATATATATATATATATAGCTCAGAAAGCGGAATGGTTCGTTAAAAAATATCTCTCCTTAAATTACCTCAAAAAAAGATCTATATGTCAACAATATCGATTACTATAGAAATTGTCTAGTTTCTTGTTAAATGGTTTATTTCGCAAGACAAATTTGAAAAACTTATTATTATTTAAATTGTAACGCCCATTTATAATTAACTCAGACTTTTTGGACGAGTTATTGAAAGGTTACCACCCTTTTCTTAAAAAAAAAAAAGCCAACATCCTTGGAGAGAACCGAACCCACGACCCTTGGCACGGAGTGCATAAGCCTTAGCAGTCAAGGCCACCGGGCCCCATGAAAAAGTTACTAAGATAATGATTTGAAACGTTTGGCATTCAACATGTTGAACACTGCAACTACACGAAAGGTACAATTTAGGCTACTTTTAACAAATAATTTACATGTTGAAAAATTTAAAAAAAAAGTCCGACTGGCAGGAACATCGTCACTTTCTGCCTTCTCGTAACTACCAAGCTGGCGTTTTCTGGGATTTACTCAATAAAACAAACGAATTGGTAAAATAATCATGTCCATATCATTTTATAAAATTGCCATATAAAATAAAGAATTTTCAGCCTATTTTATTTTATTTCTCAGCTCCTAATGCGTATTGGACGGAATTTTTATTGATTTACTAGTTTGGTAAAATGTAAAACATTTGGATAAAAGTCAAACACCGTCGTTTTGCTGTGCCCAAAACAAAATACCCGGAAACGGAATTTTATTTGTTTTTTTCAACTGTTCACACAATTATACTTTTGAAAATGCACATAATCATTTTTTCACATAGTGTATCTATAAATGGATTTCTGCCATAAACGCAATAGTGAGGCTCTTATATGAATAGTTTATTCGATTTTTCTAAATTTCTTTCGCAGTTCTTATCTAAAAGGATTTCATCCATAGCATTTAAATTATGCTTATGATTTTAAATTTTAATATTTGCTGTTTACGAATTCCAGTAATTATAGAAAATCAATTAGGGCAGTGTATAATTTTCTACACTAGCTTGAAGTTTATACAAGTTGGAGTTACAGTTTATACAATGATATCTCGGTCAGAATTCTGATGTACACTAAGAAATAACCTTTAATTTCATTGCTAAAAAGGATACTTTCTCTCTCGAATATAAGGCTCACAGGGTAGTTAGAGGATCCATTTGAGCGGATAATAAACTGCTATCTGAGATTTATCCTCATTATCCCCAGGGATGCCCATATTTTGCGCCACCATTCTGAGCTATTCCCATCAAATCGGCGAAAATACTTCCTTCGTTTCTTCCATTACCAGACCATTTCTCCCAATACCCTTCCTACATCCACAACCTCCTTCAGTTTAAATACTCTTGGATCGGGATCCCATTCCTCCGGTCCCTATCCTCCCACTCCTTCTGGAACTTTCACAATCTCTTTATCCAACACTCTCTCCTTCCTTGCCAGTAATAATTAAATCCCACCTCTTCCCTTTTCACATATCGTCCTTGGAGGACAAGTTTTAAAAAGTGGCCGTTAATTTTTTTTTTTTTTTTTTTTTTTTTTTTTTTTTTACGGCGCATCGACATAATTCTTGGCCATTAGCGCCGAGATCCAGGGTGCAACCAGGAATTTTCTCAGCGAGCCCTGAGATGAGAAAATTTCTGGCGCCGGTGGGGATCGAACCCACCATCTCCCGCTTATGAATCTAGCGCGCTAGCCACTAGACCACGGGAGACCCCCGTGGCCGTTAATATTGCTAAAACTAGGCTATTTATAGGTCTCAGCATATCGTCAAAACATTTGTTTGTTTTGCATCTTTTTTTCTTTTGATTTTATGTTTATATTTGTTTCGTTGTTTATTTTGTGATTTTATATTTTATCATATTTCTTTTTTCTATGTATTTATTTTTTATTATTTTCTTCCGCGTACTCGTTAGCCGAATTTCACAGTCTCTCCATGTTCACGCCCTTCTGTGTTTTAATATGTACATATATTTTATTTTATTATTTAAAGTTTCGTTAATAACGTTACATTTATGTTTTAAATAGAGTTAAAAACTTACTTTTTAATTGGTTTATTCTATTATGTAAATTTAATTTTTATTTTTAAGATACAATCTCCTGGAATAAAGTATTTTATCCAATCATGAAACCTTCAAGAAATGGGAATATTCTCTACAAAGAGCTATCTAGAGTTCTGTTAAATAGCTGGGCAACAATATCTAAGGTAAAGGCGATTTCTCACAAATTGAGTAAAGGAGAATTACCAGTAATCTTACAATCGAGAGAATTTAAAAATGTATACGGAATGGAGTTAGGCATTCTGAAAATAGTGTTTATTAACTATAAAATTTTGGGCTTAACTTAATTTAAAAGTGCATAAGAAAAACGTATCCTAAACTAGTAATCACTTAATCTATCCTTAGAAATATGTTTCATCGTTAATTTTATCTTTTCAAAGGACAAAAAAAAGTAAATATATTAATGAAAACATTAGATTATAAAATGTTTTATTTGCTGAATGGCTTCTAATTTTAGTAGTAAATAAACGTTTTATTGAATTGAAGGATATATAAAAAAAGGATTATAAGATGAAATAAATTGTCAATGCTATATTAAAATAGCTTCGAATTCTATGTAGTAAATCAAAAACAAGGACAAATTAATAATTCCATGGTTTCTGACCCCTTTGCAAATGCTATGATAATTGTATTCAATGTCATGGTCTAATATTCTAGCTAAATCTAGCTCATCTCAGATGGGCATTAGAAAAGATAGGAATGGCCTCTAAAGAAATAAACTGAAGAAATTACTTCCTTAAAATTGTATTGCAAATTTTAGGAGTGTCGCAGGAGATATTATAAAATAAATGTATATTTATTAATAACTGCGTTCGTCTAAATCTAATTTAGAAGGTCGTGTTAAATGGGGCAATTATTAAAAGTGTAGGATAGGGAAAGGTTTAACAACGCCAGTATCCATTAATAATGGAATTAATTTTCTGTTTACTTTTACTCGTTTACTCTCTGAAATATATATTTAAAAAATCAATTTTATCACATTTTCTTGCAAAATTCATATTTTAATAACAAATAGGAGGAAAGCTACTTGTGATGTCAATCCATAAGTAGGGGACAACTAGAAACGGACAACGAAAGTGTAAAAACATGTCAGTAAAACGCCAAATAAAGTACAGGTGTGGGATTCTTGATCTTACGGCACATGGAAGAGTGATATGTACTATGTACCGGCCACCTCATTAATCCCTTTTATAGGGTACCTATTAAATAATTGTTGGCCTAGGGATGTTCTGAGATCTCTGACATGAAACAGTTAGTCTTTAGTGCCAAGTTTCGAACTAAGATCTATCGGAACAAAAGTCTAGTGTTTTACCCAATGAGGCTAGGCTACGCGGATGTTTGGGCTGTACCATCATCCAAAATGGTCTGGGTTTGATCATATTTAAAACTAATATACTTTTTCTAGTTCAAAAGGTCAAGTTCGTTTGCCAATAGAATCCGTTACAGTCTATTCTCTGCGAAATTTACGCAACAAAATTTTAAGATGTAACTATACCTTACAATTTCTTTGCGTGAATTTCGCCAATATGATGGTATATAAGTATGCCTGGAAGGTATGGACATTAATCATAGTTTCCGTACCTTCCCAGGCATAATTTTAATCTTTGATATTACAGCATCGAATTAAACTTTTACTGCATTAGAGTAAACCAGTGATTATTTTAATGGATTAAAGAAACAACCCCAGTAACTAACAACACTTTTAAAAAGCCATGATCCCAGATGTAGCACAATATAAAAACTGGACTAACGTATTCGAAATTAAAAAAAAAAAATAATTAAAAGTCTAATAATTTGATAGAATATTTTCGCAGGCCCTTCATAAATTGTGATTAAATTGATATGTTACTAAATATAATAAATTTCCAAGAAGTAGATACATATGCAATGTTTCCTCTACGGAAACTCGATGGGTGACACAGTATCAATAGAAGGGCTGACCCCGTTCAAGAACCCAGTTGTTCCAAGTAGAGCAATATTATGTTATCAGAAGCACTCACCCAAGCAGATGATATCCATTGCACCGTATAGAATACACGATAATATCCACTCTAAAACTATCGACGCCCAGGGCTGACCTTTACCCAATCACTACATAACATTTGGGGTTCAAGTGTTATGAATGACCTCTCTTTTTATATTACCACAATATAATTAATTGGTCTGTTGAAATTGGTTTTATTTCTAAGGTCAGAATATTTTATCATTGCTTGTAACCTCCCTGTCATGTTATCAGCCATACAATTCTCTTCAAGGAGTTTCTTCAAGGATCATAATGAAGAAATAGCAACAAATATTATGATAATGTTCTTTCAAAATGTATACGTATATTTACCTCGTAAAGAAAAAAACAATGTACTTCTTTAGTGGAACAACATCGAATAAGTAAAATGGCTCTTCCTTGTGTTTTATTGATAATTCTGCAGAGAGGATCCCAAATATAATTCAAAAGAAGTGCCTATGCCTCTCCAATTGTTAGTTACAGAAGAGGCCTGTAACATGAGACTCCCATATGGCTTTGCTCGTCCTTCCAACTGCCTCATTTTTTTAAAAATAATAATAATACTTATTTGTCATATTAATTAATTTTTACCCCAATAAATTCCAATCCATTAAAATGAAAATAACTCCAACTATTCCAAAATTTAATTTGGATCTCCGTATGCAAACATATCAAGTTAAAAAAATAATAGTTTCATATAAATATAACGAGAAAAGTATTGATTTTTAGAATACACGACTCAGGTTAGAAATTAACAATTTTGAAGTACAACGTTTTACAATATAGAATAATGTTTTCACTTTAAAAGTTAAGGATTAAAGCGTATTTCCACCAATTCCAGTTAAAACGGTAACAGGAAAACACTAAAAACCAAATTATTTTATTTGTTATGTGTAATATGTTCCTTGTTGAATGTTTAACTGTAGTACAGAATACCCGCTCATTTTCTCTATCTATCACCCTCTCTCTGTCTCCCTCCTTCTCCCTTCCCCCTTATCTTCTGCTCCAGCCTATTTGAGTATATGAATAAGATAGCAATGATAATACAAATTACGAAAAGACTTTCATAATTTTTAATAATAATTCCCACACATTTCAAACAATAAAAAAAACATCAAATCAAAATAATTGTAAATTATTTTTAAAAGTATAATTGGCATTTGACATTGATTACACAGATGAAAGGCTGTAATTGCTTTACTAATTTGCCATCGCGGCATGTTCCGATAGTTCATAATCATACCAAAGAAATATTTATCTGGATATATTTTCCTTTCTTTTGAAATTCTGAGGAGTTAATTAATATGTTGATAATGAAACAGTTTATTACAAAAAATAGTCTCATCTCATATCAAACATAGACTGATAGGTTTCTACAGGCGATAATTGACAAGACGCTTTTGCAAATTAGATTGCCTGAGGCATTAAAAAAATAAAATAATCACCGCATTGATAAAACAAAAACAAATCAGACTGAATAAGATATACATTCGTCAAAAATACGGGGCACAAGAAAATAATAATTGTGTAAGATTGTAATATAATTTCATTTATTATTTGTTATTGAATATCATTATTTGTTATTGTTTCATTTAATTATATTGTTGAATATGAGTAAGTCAAAATATGGATATAGAAGGTTAAAGGTAGTAGTGGCCTGTGGCTATCCTGGGACGGGATAAAATTATTTCTTCGCATTTATTTGGTGATTGATGTTTCTGTGTCAATTTACTGGATGAACAGTGGTGTAGGATAGATTTCCTGTCCTGTTAACTAGAGGATTCTTCACATTTATCTTATACATTTATTCCCTTGATATATATATATATATATATATATATATATATATATATATATATATATATATATATATATATATTATACCGGAAGTGATCAGGAGATTTATTTAAATTTTCTTCACTTAGATTGAGTTAGTTCCTTCTTAATTTAAAGGAATTCCCCTAAGACTAAATAACAGGGGGAGGGCAAAAAAAAAAAAAAAATAGGAAAAAAGATTTACTTCATTTAAACATTAAAAAGAAAATTGAAAATTATCCTTCAAGAGGACGTCGCTGGCGTACATTATTTTACCAGAAGTAAATATAAAACTCAAAACAACTTATTAAAGGACTTAAGGGAAATTAAACTTTGTTTCTTATTATGTACAGGACATCCAGGCTACTCGACTTCTCCCATTCGAACTTATTAAAAGGTCCTACTTCACCTTAAAGCTACGTGTCACCTTAGCGCGTTTATATATATATATATATATATATATATATATATATATATATATATATATATATATATATATATATATACAGTTATTATTAGTGCTGAGATTAGGAAAGACTGAAAAGGTAATTGCTTCCAAGTGCACTATTTGTTTTGTTTGTTTAACAACATATCGGCGCTAATGGCCACGATTTGTCGATGCGCCATTAAAAAAAACAAAAAAAAAAACATATCTACAATTGGGCTATTAACCCCGGGCTGTTACCACCCTTTTATAATGGCAACAGCACGTGATCGGTCATCCATTGAGTTACTGGCCACGCCCAGCGGTGCTTAACCACTTGTGGGTAAAACGTTTCTGCCAGATGCGAGGGAAATTTCAATGAAGTATGTTGGCAGCAGTAAGCATCTACACTCAAGAAGGCCGTTGGCGATAATTATTTTTGATATTATGAGGTCTGGTTACCTTAGTTTCCGGGGGATTCAATTTACTTTTGTAGCTCATAACCAACCAAAATAAATACTTATAATATTTACTTATACAAACATATATTGGATATTTAAATAGTATGGGACGATTCTTGCCTGGAGCTTGACAGCGTGCTGTTTTCTATAGAGTCCTCATTTGATGGGCAGATAATACACTCTCATGAGTGTACTATTCATGTGCACAGTCTATTTCACGCGTTTGTGTGTATTTCTTGCCTCTGACTGACAGGAGTGGGAGAAGGATACCTTCAGAGTACCGCTTGCACAGGTTCCTAGGTTAGACCCTACTTTCGTATCTCCACTACTCCAATGGGGTAGTGCATTTTTTACCCACTCCCAGGTGCATCTCTCAGAGAAGGTGATCAGTGTGTTATGTGCTCGGTTGTTAGTATTATTATTTTTATTGTCATTGTAACTATATTTAGTGCGTACTTAAAGGCTTATAGTCCGGTGAAATTCCTTTTTTCCTTCAACTTTTTACTTAAATAAAATTGGTTCAGCCGACTTTTTGAATTGAAATAATAAAAAAATTGTATAAAGGCCAATGTATGTATCCATAGTCATGTAATAAATTGTCAAAGGTATGCCTTTTTATGGCCACCTACTTTCTAAAGTGATCCGCATTGTTGTTAGTTTCTTTACTTTTATCACCTGGTACCCAAATATTTTAATCCATTTTTCCTCAATGTTCCGTGGTAAATTATGTTGTAATGATTTTCATTTAAACATCATCCAATTTTTTTAAAACTCGGGCTAATTTAAATGGGCATCGTCTCTTAGACTATAGCAGACAATAATATTTAATATCATGAAGGTCTTGTATTAACCAATTTCTATTGAAGTGTACTGATCAGAATGACAGAGGTGTAAGCCACTTTAACAAATACAGCCTGAATAAATGATTTTTGAAAAAAAAAAAGAATACTGCAAACAATGAGCTTTATACAATTGAAAATACAATAAAATAGATTTTTGTAACTGGTTGTTACCTAAAAGCGTTCATTACTCAAAACTCACTTAGAGTGAAATTTCATTCTATACAGCTCAAATGATTCGCTTCTTCCAAAAAAAAGTCTGACTGGCAGGAACTGCAGCATCTTAGCGCGGTTCCATTCTTATCCCTAGACTCATTTAGAATGATTAAAATAGAAGCTGTTATTATTTTGGGTCCACATTTCTAGAAAGGTCTTGATTTACGATCTTACCTGGATGGGTCGGCCAACCCTCCCTAGGAAGGACCTCGCTAGGCAGTTGAAAAGCTATATCTTGGAAATCCATATCTCTAACATTTTATATATATATATATATATATATACACACATATATATATATATATATACACAAATATATATATATATATATATATACATATACACATATATATATATATATATATATATATATATATATATATATATATCTTTATTCGAAAATTACACAATAAATCCAGTATTTTTTATAATTATTTTGTTCTTGATTACATGTCTTGAAAGAGTGATAGGGAAAAAGGCCCATTGGCCAAAACCTATTGTCTTGAACTTTTAAAAAAAGTTACATTTACTCTTAAAGTATCTATTTACAATCTCCCGTACATTAAATTGTTTTTCTTATTTTTCTTAACCTGATTTATTATCAAATACATTATCCAACTATAAGCAATTAAAAATAACAAGGAATAAAAACAGACAGGAACTTCGTCATCTTAGTGCGGTTACGTACATCTCGAAGAAATGGAATAGATTAGCATCACAAATCACAGGGAACTGACAGTAGTCAACATACACAGAAGCGGATAATTCTTAACAAGTCAAAACACCTATGTACTGAAAACGTACTTACTCTTCGACTTTTACTGAGAAGGCTCTATTCTAAACAACCAAAAATTCGTTGTCATTCTAAGAATGTATCTTGTTTTACTAGCAAATTCGTTTTACTGTAAATTTATTTATTTCATTATGAGCTACGCAACTTTAGCGATAAGCTCATGATCAGGAACATCTCGAAATTACTGTAATAATCAACTGTAAATATGTGCTTAATGGCTTATAAAATTCCATTCTGTCGTGGGTTAAATCTTTCTATAAAATAAGAAATAACGATAACTTCAGTTGGATGCTATGAGGAAGGTTAAATAGATAGGAGAATTCAAAACAGCCAACGATTAGCCACAGCCATCTCGATTACCACAGCCACTACAGACTTATTACCTATACCTTTCACCGTTTCTTAGCTTATTTTACTACAATACTAATTTTACTGATAAATGCAATTTAGAACAAAAAAAAACAATTAAAAAGTGAGATAAACAAAGAGAAAACCCCTTTCAAAACAACAAAACAAACACTTTATATCTCGGATTGACGTTGCCCCATCGAATCCACTTACCACGATTTCCCAACCGTTATCGAGATATTTAGGAAAAATGTATGAAGATCCGAAAACTTTCCATGTCTATTAATAGAATAATTTTTTCGCATACTTCCTTAACTCCAAATATAACCAACATTTAAACACATTAGTTGGGATTAATTTCCAAGATGTAGAAAATATTTCAATTGAATCCCGCGATTCTAAGTACCCACAAAAAATAATGACTTCCAAAAACATTGATTCTACTTTTCTCAGGAACGGTTAGAGATTTCGCCTTGAAAATGGTTTCATTCGTTTTCCTTTGCTAAGAAGCCTATAAAACGAGTACTTACAAGCATATGAACTCAAAAACGTAAGCGTTACGATTTTTTTTGCGCGAATTTCGCCCCAAACGCCATCTTACAGTGGGCGGATTTTGCTGGTTAACAAACTTGACCCTTCAAATTGGACGACGGATTTTTGTACCAAATTTCATCAAAATCGGACCATTAGGGAAGCCAGAAATGAGCGAACAGACAATATATATATATATATATATATATATATATATATATATATATATATATATATATATATACAAATTTGAGCCACCGTCATTTTCGGTCTGAAGGGGTTCTGAAACGCAAAAGTTTCTAGTCGGCACTTCCGGATTGTTTTATGAGATCAACCTTATAAGCGGGGTTCCTCCCTATGAAGGGAGGGAGGAACCGCGCTAAAAAATCAGGGGTATTATTTTATTGATTTCGGCCCGCGTTAGGCTCTGGAAGGACCAACAAGCCGCATGCGGCTGATTCCATATCGCTTTACCACAACATTATCACCTGTTTTATCTTCCATGTCGCGAATTCCTCACTAATTCAGTTCAGTAAAACTTTAGCGTCTATAATGAGTCATGATCGACTTACATTGGGTACGCAAATAGATTTTTTCGTACTCCCTCACAAAATCGAGTATTAAATAATGCTCTAATGATTTCTACTAATGAGGGGCCTATAGTAACTTTGCCCCTCTGAGTTACCACAGAATAGGGGTTTCAGCGCATATTAACATTTTCCTGTACACATTTCCGTAATAATCTTGTATAAATTTAATATAAATTAACTCTGAGTATTCTGATATATGTTGTTTAATATAAATTAATTTTGGATGTGCTAAAATCTATGGGTTTAGTCTGTACGTCAATCAATTTGTGCAACATGACAGAAGTTATATATTGTCCAGATAAATACCACAGCACGATCTATGGGCTTAGTCTGTACGTCAATCAATTTGTGCAACATGACAGAGGTTATATATGGTCCAGATAAATACCACAGCACGATCTATGGGTTTAGTCTGTACGACAATCAATTTGTGCAACATGACAGAGGTTATATATTATCCAGATAAATACCACAGCACGTTCTTCCATTCAATTTTGAAGCATTCGCGAACATCACAATTTTACCTATTAATATTTACATTAATTCCCGGCGTACCTGTTAGTAGTGTTTAGTTAGGTCAAGACAAAACCATGTGCTTTTGACACAAGGACTTGCTCCATGAGCTAGTTGAACTATAAATGAAAATAGTGAGTTTCTTTCGCCCTCACAACGCATTGTAATTGATAGTATACATCTAAACACACACGAAAAATATCTATACATCACCTGCGAAAATAACCGAGTCCCGTTATAGGGTGCAATTATATGGAGCCCAATAGAAAATGCACTATAGAAAACTGACAAGCGTTGATTGGTCAGTTCGCCTTGATCAAACCCCGTGCATGTGGTTTCTGACTAGCTCTATTAATCACACCCTGCGTCAGATTTTTCTGCTGAATGAAATCAAAAGATAACAAGCACCTTATCTATTATCCTACTACACCAACAACTACCCAGAGTAGAAGCTGTCCCTGCGTGATTCCATCTTGTTTTATAAGTAAAAATTCTTAGAAGTTTTCCGTCTTGAGATCCGACTTATGGATCTTGGGTTCTAAGCTTTGTCACTTGCCTTTTTCATTACGAGCTCGACAGAACTTCGTCTTCATACCTCGATTACATAATGCCCTTGCTCATGTTGTGGGGTTCATATGGCAAACGTCCTGATATTTTTGCTATATTAATAAACTCATTTTAATATTAAACCAATTTAATAACCCATAAACACATCTCAGTCGCTTACGATTAAGATAAGTACTGAGTTTAAAGGAACAGATCGGAGTGAAATATCAACGAAAATCGATATTTTGTTGTCAGGAAAGTGCATGCAATGAATCTCCAACTCAACGGAGTACAGGCATCCGATTTGTTCAGCTCAAACGGTTAGTGTTCCATTTTATTGGTATTTTTTGTTCACTTTTCACCAATGTTGGGAAATTATCTAGACAGGGCGGGCATGCATCCAGTAACATACATAGAATTAGAATTCCTCTGTTGACTCCAACACACCTTGCCATGAGCAAGCACGGAGGTGACAGTTCGTAATTTAAGTCGGATGTCCCTGTGAGACACCCGACTCACTATACCCTTCCAGCCATCATATATTTTCTAATACGCTAATCAGTAAGTGAAAAAGATTTCATTCTGTTTTCCATCTCACTCTTGAAATAGAGGACTGCAGGCAGTGTACAAAGAGATATTGAAAGAGCTATTGGACTACAAGCAGTATTCTGGTCAATCAGATGTCATGTCCCGAATGGAATAAACTGAAAGGTCAATTGATGGTCAAATGTTATCCACTTGGCCTATGATTGACCGATGAATCTAGACCATTCATTAAAACCAATGATTCGTATAAACTATCAAGTAAAATTATCAAACAAGAGTTATTATTAAATAATTACTAACTACAAATTTGCTATATCTCGCGTATCCTCAGACAGTTATTATTTCAAATCATTTTTGTCAATATGATAATCATTCCGTCTAATGATATTTGGCACATGAATAATATCCCACTAAAAAGGATCATTATTAAATTAATTTTTTGTGTATTTTGCTTTTAGTAATGGTTTTGAGTATTAGGAAATGGGGCAATAACAGATGTTTTATACCAAATGTACAGAAAGCCAAAGGGGGCGAGGTTAGCTCAGTGGTTGAGCACTGGACTCATATGCTGGAGGACCTGAGTTCAAATCCCGAGACCGTCCCTAGGCCAACCCAGCCTTTAATTAATTTAATAATGGGTCCTTGGTGCTAATAACTCTAGCAGTCGAAGCACCAAGTGGAAAATCAGGCGGCCAGAGTAGTACTGACCACACTATCTCCCTAGTGTGCCGTATGGTCATGAATCAGATACCTCTACAGTATCTGCCCCTCAGGGCCCTCGTGGCCTGTTACGGGACTGATTTTATTTTATTTTAATAGGAAGCCAAAACTATTTCACTTGTGGATTGAGGTTGCATTGTACATGCAACTGCTAGTAAGATCATACTAAAAATAGTGGTTTCAATACACTCAACTGGGATCAGATTTCCATCGACTATGGATAAATCTCATGCCAGTATGGCCAGCCATCTTCGGAATGTGCTAAAAGTTGTTTTTCTTTATTGTATTTGTTATAACCAGCTCATTTATGTATTGATAGTCTGCCTCCTGTTTTAGCGCGTTTCCTCCCTACCTCCTCTCCTTCCGAAAAGAAACTTTAAGTCAAATCAGTAATGACCGTGTATACAGAAAAACATTCAGAATTACCTTCATACTGAACGTCAAAGCAGAGCGGCTAGAAAGATTCACGTTTCAGAACCCATCGATTACGATAAACGGTGGTTAAAAGTATATATCTTTTTTTGTACGAAATTCGCACGAAATATGCTTATCCCTTACCGCTTTGCGTTTATGAGCTTCCAAGTATACTTTTCATCGATTTTCTAACGTGGGGAAACGAATAAAAATATTTTTAAGGCGATGTGTGTAATCGTTTTCGAGGAAGCTTTTACTATAACATTTTCAGTTCGCGTACATAGAAACGGTGGATTCAGTTGAAAGCTATTCTAAACATTTGGCATAACTTTAAACTAAGACATTTAAATTTAGGCTACGTTTCGAGGTAAGAAAGTATTAGAAAAGAAGGACTTTGTTAGCAGACATGATCAGTTAACATTCATAAATATGTTGAAAAGAAAGTCATGGTGATTTTTCGTTGGCGGTTCGGTGGTTTACTAAATTCTTAAAATACAGTTCTTATGTAATTTTCGATTAGGCGTTCTCATTCGGAGCTTAAAGTTAGAATGTTAGAATTTCGTTTTTTTCTTTTGGGTGGTTTTTGACTCTGTTTACCTCAGATGTTAAGTGGTTGGTTTTGTAAACAGTAAAATGAGTGTTTTAGTAATAAAAGGCATGGAAATAAAAAACGTATTCGTAATAGAGTTTTCCTACAGCGAAAGTTGAGAAGGCGGATAGAGTAATTTCCGCTTAGATTACTGTCAGTTTCTCCTCGCTTTTCTTTGAGATTTCATTTTACATTTTTACATTTTTCACGAATGATCAAAACAAAATAATATCTGTTTATATTCCTTTATTTAAATTTTAACTTCCATCTATTATTAACTATGTCTATTCCTTTACAAAGGGGGCGAGGTTAGCTCAGTGGTAGAGCACTCGACTAATGAACTGGAGGACCAGGTTCAAAACCCGAGCGCGCACTAAAGATTTTTTCTTCTAGTGCTACCGTTCGAGGGTTGGATTTGGGGTCCCAGATCGTTCCTAGGCTCACCCAGCCTTTAATTAATTTAATTAATAATGGGTACCTTGGGTGCTAATGACTATTGCAGTCGAAGCAGCCAAGGGGAAAATCAGGTGGCCGGAGCATAGTGTTGACCACACTATCTCCCTAGTGTGCCGTACGGTCAAGAATCAGATACCTCTACAGTATCTGCCCATCTGGGCCCTTGTGGCCTTTTACGGGACTGATTTTTTTTTTTTTTTTTTTTTTTTTTATTCCTTTACAAATGTCACTAAGGGTAAAAACGGAAACGCGCTAAGATAACGCAGTTCCTGTGAGTTGGGTAGGTTCTCATGGAAAGTTCCCCATGATTATATAGCACTAAACTGACTCGACATGGAAGTCATTGCACCGTAAAAAAGTATAAGGCTAACACGAGGTCGAACCAAAAAACAACTGTAAGCCACTTCCGGCTGAGAGAGGTAGGGCAACAACTCCGCAATCCAAATCCTTTCTGATGTTTCCCAGTAATACTTACAACTTGATTCCAACAGACCGACTTAAAAAATATATTTTTAACCTTAATATTCGATGGTATGTAACGATTTTTCGAGAAAACTAACACTATTAGTCACCGGGGTACATTTAAATTCTATTTTTTAGCAACTCTTAACCAATCATATGAGGTATTTTTTTTTTTTTATCTGAATTTTAATTCTCGAAAAGAAGTTATATTATTTTCTTTCTGGTGTCTCCTTCTGAGAAAACAGGATACCAGCACAAAGATGACTGCGGGATATTCTTAAGAAAGAAAAAAAAATGCGGTGCTCTCGGATAGAAGCAAGGACAAAGTATGATAACATATGGCTACAAGCCAAACATATTGTAAAAATAATAATAATTAGTCTTACCTTCAGGGGATCCACCTCCAGGTATACGGCATTGAAGGGTGAGAAGGAAGGAAACAGGGTTTAGGAGAGAATTGAGGGAATTATGGAAGTATCTCACCATTCGCCGGGTAGGTAGGTGTCCTGAAAGGTCCAAATTAACAAACTTGGCCGGCTATAGGAATAATGCCCAGAACAACTTGTAACGCCAAGGGAAGCGGAAAACAACCATTGAAAACCACTGGCATACACTCATATAACAAGAGTTCCTTGCGCACATGCCGGCTATAGGTGGTAGAAAGAATGAATGGCGGACCAGGCTCGCTCGCCAAGCACGAGGGCCAGTGGTGCCTAAATCATATACTTGCATAATCATGCGATTCGTATAATACATGTTGCGAAACATAACAATATTTGAATCCCTCTCATAATAATTAAACTTAATAATAATGGAATCTTCCAATAATTAATCCTAATTATAATTAAATTCCATGAAAAATAACGCAAAATGAGTGTTTCTGAAAAAATCAAAACAAAGAAATTTTTTTGGAAACACTTTCTTAGTTACCATATGACACTAAATCATTTCCATATTCAGGTCATCCTCTAGAATTTATTTTATTAATGAAATGCTGTCCATGTGCAATGGGTTGCTACGGCACAGCATACTTATCACTCCTTGTAGGAGATTCATCCGTTTAAAAAAAAAAGAAAAAAGTTTCCCAGTATTTGTAAAAAAAGAAAAGAAAAGAAAGAAAAAGACAGATCGGTAACTCCGAGAGAATCTTCTCCTGTGATGGTCCTTCATGTTTATCTTCCTTTAGCTTAATTATACAAGTGGTGATGAAGGATTCCTAGCGAGTCTACAATGATAGACTCAGCTAGTTTGGGCAAATGTTCCAATTCGATTTCGCACTCTTGGAAGAATGCCGCTGTACTTCTAGGAATAGCACCCCTTGCCCCCAACCAAAGTCCTCTTACCTCGAAATCCCTTTCTCCGTAGGTTTCTAGGAACTTCTCCTTTAGGTAAGGGATGCATTTTTCGTAAATTGCCTTTTTTTCTTCGTCGATTTTTGAGGCCTGGTCGAAGTCATTGCATTCGTATCTCACCGTAGGGTCAACGATTCGGGCTTTCCTACTCTTCTTATGGAATGCCAAAACATCTATAAATCTAGTTGAACCCTCCGAGTCGATGCAGTAAACCTCGTCGAAACAGGTATAGTCCTTTTTTTCCAAGAGGTTCTGAATTTCTTTTTTGGCATTGTGGTGCCGCCTGGTGACGAGAAGGGAGTTGTAGGGGCACTTTCCCAGCACGCGAGCTGGTGTTTCAGTCTCTCTACTACAGAGGGTGTTTCAGTCTCTCTACTACAGTCTCTCTAGTAGGGCGGCAGAGGAGCCCTACTTCACCCAAAATTCGTCCTCTTACACCTGGCACACCACGAAGAGGTGCGTAATTTACGTTTAGTTTAATTGCATTGGTCCATTCCGAGCCTGCCAAAACTTGTTTTTCAGTCATGAACTTGTTCGCCTTCGGAGAGTCTTTGAAATGCCGGACTCCAACACCTTGCCATTTGCAGGATGCCCATTCTTCAAATGCCCCCTCTCTTATCATCTTATCCAGATTCTCTTTTAATTTTTGGATTACGTTTTCATTTAATTCCAGTTCACCTGAGAATGTGCAACCCAAATATTTAATTTTTTCGCCTTTCTCAATCGTATGTATTCGATCATCATTCTCCAGTTGTAGCACCGTGGTCTTTATAAATCCTTCCGAAACCACAATGCCTGTGCTTTTTTTTGGATTGACTGCAAGGCCGATCTCTTCAAAAATTCTCTGTACTTTATTTATGACCCTTTCAGCTGATTTTACATCTCGACAGCAGACAGCTTGATCGTCAGCAAACCCATTCAGTATGACTGTTCTTTTGGCGTTCTCGAGCTTATAGCCATAAGTTTCAGCAAATTGTTGGTCACAGATCCCGCGGTAAAGGTGATCAATCGCAAGATTGAATAATGTAGGTGATAAAGGACCTCCTTGAGGAACCCCCTTGAGTACATTAATATAATTACTTTTATGGAGTCCAACACTAACTTTTATTTTGTTTCTTGTCAAGAGCGCAGCTATAACATTGACTAAGTCAGGAGATACTCCTCTAGATTCTACTGTCCTCAGAATGTGCTCATGACCAATGCTATCAAAGGCCCCAGTTACGTCAAGCATTGCAATGGCGCAGTCACCATTTTTGTTTTTTGCGTCTTTTAGGATGGAATCTATCACTCGTACTTGTATTTACATGCGCTCCGGGAAGACCCCTGAAAAAGCCTCGTTGACAACTTCCGAATCTAAAACCTTTTCAATAATCCTACGCACGATAGAATAAATAGTGATTGGTCTCCAGGAAGAAATCTCCTTTAAAGGTCCCTTTCCTTTATCGATTAAGATTGTTCGGCCTAGACGGAATGCTTCTGGTGCATATCCTGTTTTGAGCATGATTTCAGCAATAATCTTTAAGATGTGAGATATTTACTTAAATACTTGATAGTTCTAATAAGAACACCATCAGGACCCGGAGAAGTATCAAGGGATGTTCTTTTTATTGCCTTGTGAAATAAAAGACAATATGAGTTACATCTGCAGAAAAAAGAGCGACCTTTATATCCCGGACATCGTGGAATATGTCAAAATGAGAAAGTTGAAACCTTGGCAAGGAAAGCAATTTGAGGAAGTATACCATTCCACAAAATTTCAAAAAATTATTTATCACCCCATGGAAAAGACTCCATATGAATGAGTTGGCAACCTGTCAGGCAAGAAGTGAGGGATAACAAGGTTTGGGAGATAAAAGCAAGTGTTGAGCCATGAAAAACGTCCCCAAAAGCTACAAGAAGAAAAGAAATGGTCTCGACCTGAACGATTTGTAAAATTCATTATCATAACGTTCAAGATTTATAAAATGTACTGATGTATATCAACTTCTATAATGTATTAATATATTGCATCATCTGTATAATGTATTTATATACAAAATTTGTAAATGTATTTTATAATATCACTATCTGGTAAATTGAAAGAGCAAGTTACCAAAAGTTGCGAAACTCTTAATAAATATTTATTCTTCAACTGACCCTTTTTCTTAATCTTCTTATTTTCTTGGTAGGCAGAAGGTCAAATAATAAAAACTTCACCACACAGTTTCATTAACTTTATTACGTCCCTACATGTTTCACACCTTTATTGGTGCCTCTTCAGGGGAAAAAGTTACAAATGTAAAACTTACAGCCTCAACCTGAGGAGGATAACCACCCACCAGTACGGCCACGTCTAGACTGACTTTTATTTGACCTTCCGCCTACCATGAAAATAAGAATCTTAATAAATAAGTAAGCTGAATGAGAATCGGCCATACAAACCTCGCACATTCCTTCCTCGTGTTGTGCTTTCTTTCAACAATCAATATCCTATGCAACAAAATAATTTCCTAGGATGAACTATTGAAGTGCACAATACATCATCAAGTCAGAATCAACTTCCTCTCCACTAATCATATTTCTGACTTCGATACTTCTAGGCACCAAAACCCCTCCTAACAATAAATAAACAAATTTAGGGAAAATGAGTCACCTCTTTTAGTTAAAAAAAACTTGGTTTTCTTCGACATTTTTATATGAAGGATGAACTTTGCGAATAAATTACCCATTTAGCACTTTCCCTCCGAAGGAAAGTAGCTATTGAGGTTGCACTCATGACGGAATTTTTGTAAAATTTCTTCAATTCTTTATCGATCCTACCTAGTAGACACCGAAAATGACCCCCGTTAAAATTTATATATATATATATATATATATATATATATATATATGTCTGTTAACACGATAGCGGCCAGAGTTTTTGTTTTCTCTTCACGAAACGTGGTATATAGCGTTCAATTAGCACACGATTTAACGAGTTTGTTAACCACCAAAATCGGTCTACCGGGAGAGGGGGTTTACTCCGGACCCAAAACACTATTTTGACCATGCCAGCCGTAGTTTTTGTTATATTTCAACGAAACTTGGTATTCTTGGTGGTAATCAACAGAGAAAAATGGTTGTAAAAATAAACTAAATCGGGTTATTTGGAGGGGGGTTTACTCCGGACCTAAAGTATTAATATACTCATACCGGTCGTAATTTCTGCTGTATTGAAACGAAACGCGCTATACGTCGTGGGTATCTCATGAGAAAGAAGTGTTGTAAAAATGAAGTAAATCGGTCTATTGGAAAGGAGGGTTTACTCTGTTTCATTAGAATTAGCCCGCCAGACGTAGGTTCCCAAAGCCGCCGCGAGGAGCGCTATCTCCCACTAGGGGGACTGTATCCTGTTCCTGCGTCAGATCAAACGACGGAAAATGAAGTTTTTGTGTATTTATTAAGAAGTACAGTATCATGTATTAACATAACTCTGGAAGCAAATTATTTACAAAATTAATAATTTAACAGTTCTCATAAGAAATGTAAATGAGCAGAACTATTCACGTTTTTATTTTATTTATATAGGTTATTTACAGCCAATTATTCAGGAATGTATTCTACACTACCCAAATTTTGAGGAAAGTGCTTAGTTATGCAGCTCCTGCGTGACGGCCTTTACCTATGTATTTTCTTCGGTTGAACACTAATGATTTTAAGGGATGAAAACTGTTTTATAAAGAGCTTCTTCAATTCTGAAGGCCAAAATTTAAGAATTTTGAAGTAATTGGATCTTTCTATTAACTGATCTACCTTTCAGTCATTGCTTATGACAGAAAGTCATTTTTATGGGTATTGTATGGCGTTCATTTATACTTCACTATTAAGAAAGAGATTACAGAGGTCTCTTAAGGAAAATTGGTCGATAGTTGTTGATATTATTCTTATTTTCCTGCTTCCATAAGGCTATTATTTTTTCTTCCCCTATATCATTTTGATGACTTGTATCAATAACTTAACTGAAAATTTCCAATTCCTTTGCGAAATGATCTAAAATTTCTTTAGATAGTAAATAATATAAATAATCCTACTTTTTATTTCGGAAAACGTCTACTAAATTTCAACCAGAGCTACAAAAGACTTCAGCTAATAACAGTGTCTGAATCTACCAATTTTGTGTGCGAAAACAGTACTTAATTGTGTACAGGCTGTTTTTTAGCGCGGTTTCTCCCTCCCTCCATAGGGAGGAGACCCGTGTTTGAGGTTAACCTTATGATGTAATCCGGAAGTGCAGACTAGAGAATTTGACGTTTTATAAATACCTCATGTATTTTAGTTAGTTTGTTTTACATGAGATACAATGAATAACGGCGTTAATGGATTAAAAGTAGATGCCATCATTTCTCAATTTTTGGATTTTAATGTAAATATATATTTACTGAATTGTAAAATACAAAATAATAAACTAATTAATGCAACTGATAGTGTTCAGTAGTGAACCTTTTTAGAGCAATATATATTGTAAAGTTAAAACTTCAACTGGAAGCTCACACGCTTCATAAACTATTTTACCCACGAGACTTCTACGGATTTTTTTCACTTGAAGTGCAGACTGGAGAGTAAAGATCTAGCTGAAACCGCCCAACATAAATATCTCGATAATGCAATCGATTTCTGCCAAATAGGTAAACGCAGGCCGACAACGTAACGTAATCACATTGCCGAACAGATAGAATAAAACCTAATAATTCAATAAAGAAATTAAAATTTTGGGTAGTTACAAAATATAATAGCGAAACAAAATTTCAAACTAATGAACAAAATTTCAGGTTATAGTTTATCAGTCATTTGTGCCAATAAGTGTATTAAATTCATCAAATTGTTTTGTAAGAATTTTATTCTTTTAAACCCACCAATCAGACTTTTACACATTTATCCTCCATTCTATATATTTATTGATTAATTTGCAGAGCTCTCGGAGAATTTTTTTTTTTTTTTTTTTTTTTTTTTTTTTTTTTACATGACTCCTCCATTCTAAAAATCTGAAAGTTTCCTACATAAGTAGTCCTCACTAGTTTGACTTAAAGCTTTCTTCTCCTGTTAGTATTCTTTCGCGATTTTCTACAAGCTTTTGGACTGGCAAAGTCCGTTTTTCCGAATAGAAAAATTGAAATGTGTTCTGTTTTGCAGATTATTTCTATCAATACTGATTCCAAATAGACTTCTTAAAACGTTTCCTCGTTACGATTGCAAAATACTCCTGGAGTGAGTATGCCCCAGTTGTTCGTCGGGTCTTCATTTTCATATTTTACTTCTAATAATACGACAAAAGTTAAGATACTAAATTGAGCGAGAGATTCTGCATATTAAACAAGCATATTCATACAAAGAGAAGGTGAATTCCAACCTAACCGTTAATGTGGAATATCCCTTTTGGGTCATTATACACACATTTCATGGAACTTATTAGGTTTATAGGGATCCTGTTAAATTCCATCGCATTCAATAGCAGATTCTCTGGAACCAAATCAATGTCTCTATTCAGTTCCAGGAATGTTGAATCTTTATACTCACCAACGTCCCATGAACAATAATTTTCATTAAAATGCTTTGATAGATTTGCTGCCTCTGTCGGATTGTCACCTCCACTCTGCTCTCAGGACACCATTGTTTACAAACAATGTTATGGACATGATATGGTTATGACCTGTAAGATTCAGAAAAATATGGAAGCTACTTATTTAGAGACAGAGCCATTACACAAAGGAGTGACCTATTTTATTTCCATCACTGGGAATCTTCAGAGTCTAGAATTCTAATGGAACTATCAGAAGATTAAAATATCCCCGAGCATATTATTTCAGGTGAACAATGTTTTTGTATGCCTATTTGTTAGATATTTTAATAAACTATCTGAAAAATTTCAATTGGATTGAATAGCAACTGTCTTTGCCTGAACTGTTTCGCGATGAAGGGTATAGATTTAGCAAAATGTATTCAAATGAAGCTGAAGAACAGTTAAACCACCAAGATAAGTTCATGTCACCAAGTTTTAGCATGTTAAAATAGGTATCTTTGCATGGTAACGTGTGGGTTGAAGATTTTACTGGAGGACACAAACAGCCTGCAGGTAGCAGCACTAACTCAAGAAATGACTGTGGTAACTCCAAACAACACCGAGAGATGGCGCTCACTGGTGTAAATGCCTTGCTTTCACTATCTGCAACTAAATTGTAATGTGCCTATTCCATATAAAAGCTTTCATTTTTTTTTTAACGTTGACATTCCGAGAGCAAAAGAATGCGATTTTGTTATAGACAGTTAAAGTATCTCGTTTTGGACAGGATTTGGGCAAAGGGGATTTCTAGGTCGTTATGGATAGTTTGAAACATAGAGGATATTGTATCGCTTGAAACACTAGCACCCCCAAACTTATGCCCAAGTGGGAATTGTAGTATATATCCGTCTCTTGTTCTGTAAAGATAATTTAGATCTAGAATCTATCAGTCTGTTTAGTAATCTAAAACTTCTGTTTGTTTTCAGTGTTTTCTTTTGTATGTTGGCTCCAGGTAAACCGTCTTTCAAGGGTGAGTTCTAAGTAGATAACTTGGCTTTTTTCACAGAAGAGGCACATTTGGGTCATCGAAGAGTGAATGTTATATGGAAGAACCGAATCACTTGTAGAAACATTTTGTAAGCGCGATTCTCTGGTGAGCGTTAATTAAGTATCACTATTAGGTTCAGCTTTTTTGTTTTTTTTGTTTTTTGTTTTTTTTGCATTGACTCCTGAGGTCATTAGCACCTATTATTGTTGTTATTATTATTGCCATCATGAAATAGTGGCTCATGATTATCATTTTGATTTTTCAGCATGTATTGTTTTTGAGTAGTATGAATGCAATATAAATATATAAAGTTTATGATAAGTATTTATGAGGCCTCGACTTTCAAAAAAGGATATATACAAGTCGTAAAGCTATTCAGGGGACTCAAAGAACGTCTATGCTAGTTAAATTCCTTTACGAACTTAATATTTGCGAGGTCACACTAACACTCATTTCCTTATTTCTGATGCGATTCCCACCAAAAAAATTTTTGCTGTGAGTAAAAAACATTTCTTAGAAAAGAAATTAATTTAATGACTAAAAGGAACAAACCCATTTTGAAAGTTATCGTGGTAAAACACTTATTGTATTATCACGTAACTTCATGGATGCGCATGCCGAACGCCAGCGGACACTTTTTTGTAACGGTTTTTCCACTTTAGTCACCGCTAAAGCATATTTATGCTAATAAATATTTTACTTTATCGCTTAAAGAAAGACCAGTATTCAATAAAGCGGAAGTATACAGGAATGAGGCTACTGGTAAATTGAAAGAAGCAAGGGTCTCAGAGGCGGATGAAACATTAAACTGGAATTTCAGAACTTTGAGTTTTTGTAACTGGATGACAATATATTCTAATCGTACATTGAATTGCCTGTAGTGAATACACGCTCTGAGGAAAACGAGAAAATGTGAGAGTGTTCTATCAACAATGAAGAGAGATGGAGTTTTATTTTCTTAAGTATGAATTTCTATGAATCCTTTACTTTTCATACTACGGGGTAATAAGGGAAAAAATCAAATCCGTTCCTGGGCCTTGATGCTAAGTAAAGAAATATATATTTATATTTTTTGTGTCGACTCTTCCCCGTCCTTTTATCTGTCTTTTACTCCAATGATTATATTTTTATTCTTATCAAGTAAAAAACATCAAATTCAGAATGATTATAAAACTATTTTACAAATTAATATTAATGCATAAACACTATTACAAATATTGATGCATTACTAAATAAATACATAACATTTATAAATAAATTATGGTTATCCACAAAAGAATGTACAAAGAAGTTACTGTGAGTACACTATATGTAACACATAACGCTCACACACACATGTATACATGGCTTCCACCGACAGGGAAATGTCAGGGAATTTAATTATGAAATGTCCGTCACGCGGGAGCTGCATAACTAAGCACTTTCCCCAAAATTTGGGTAGTGTAGACTGCTTTCCAGAACAATTTGCTTAAAATATCCTATATAAAAAAAATAAAAACATGAATAGTTCTCTTTTAATTTTGTAATGAGTAACTGTTCAATTATTAATTTTGTAATTAATTCCGATAGACCGATTTAGCTAATTTTTACACTTCTTTCTCATGATTTACCCATGACGTATACCGCGTTTCCCCCATGTGGGAGATAGCGCTCCTCGCGGCGCCTTTGGGAACCTACGTGTGGCTGGCTAATTCTAATGAACCAG
The DNA here is from genome assembly GCA_946811695.1 of Gonocerus acuteangulatus. Classification (NCBI taxonomy): domain Eukaryota; kingdom Metazoa; phylum Arthropoda; class Insecta; order Hemiptera; family Coreidae; genus Gonocerus; species Gonocerus acuteangulatus. Next base: position 84,821,082 of record OX328123.1, read on the forward strand.
AGTTTAAAGTAAACCCTCCTTTCCAATAGACCGATTTACTTCATTTTTACAACACTTCTTTCTCATGAGATACCCATGACGTATACCGCGTTTCCTTTCAATACAGCAGAAATTGCGACCGGTATGAGTAAATCAGTACTTTAGATCCGCAATAAACCCCCCCCCCCCCCCCCCTCCTCCAAATAACCCGATTTAGTTTATTTTTACAACCCATTTTTCTCTGATAACTACCACCACGAATACCGAGTTTCGTTGAAATGTAACAAAAGTTACGGATGGTAGTGGCAAATTGGTAATGTGGGTCCGGAGTAACCCCCCCCCCCTCCTAATGAACCGATTTAGTTTATTTTTACAACGTATTTCTCTCTTTAGATCAACATAACGAATACCGAGTTTCGTTGAAATATAACAAAAACTACGGCTGGCAAGGTCAAATTAGTGTTTTGGGTCCGGGGTAAACCCCCCCTCCCGGTGGACCGATTTTGGTGGTTAACGAACTCGTTCAATCGTTTGCTAATTCAACGCTATATACCACGTTTCGTGAAGAGAAAACAAAAACTCTGGCCGCTATCGTGTTAACAGACATATATATATATATATATATATATATATATATATATATATATATATATATATATATATATACATTTTAACGGGGATCATTTTCGGTGTCTACTAGGTAGGATCGATAAAGATTTGAAAATTTTTTTCAAAAATTCCTTCATGATTGCAACCTCAATAGCTACTTTCTTTCGGAGGAAAGTGCTAAAAAAGTCAGGGAAATTAATAATTTCATTTTTTATATTTATTTATTTATTTTTTAAGGCAGGAACAGAAAAAAGGGGAAATCACTTACCTTGTATGTATATACTTTTTCAGATTCTTCTTTTCTTTTTCTCACTTATTTCGAATATTTTGGTCTCTATAACGCAACATCTGGGAGGGTTGCATGAAGAATCTTAAAAACATGGTCTTTGCTATATTTTTGAGGCTCTTAACTAGAGAACTACCCCCCCCCCCCAGCATTATCTGTATTATGGATTAATAACAACGAGACAAAGAATAATTGGAGTTTGTATTTTTACATTTTCATACATAACCAAAAACTGAACCTACTATTAACATGTGTCATAATTCTGAATTATTATTAATCATTTGCATGTCATATCAGTCCTCCCCTCTAAATTCTGTAGGAATTAGTTGGTCTATGTGACGTCGCTAGATCTCTCCGCTATCCATTTTCAGCGTGTAATGAAGATTGCTTTCCTTAGAGATAACAGTTCCGAATTTCCACTTCTCTCCCCCTTGGTAATTCTGAGCTTGAACTCTTCTACCGATTTCCAGAGTCCTCCATTTTTCCGAATTCTGTCTTTCTTCAAAATTGTTTTTTTTTTTCCTTTTCAAGTCTATCTAATTCATTTTCAATCTTCTCTTTAGTGCATACGGTACTTGACGTGGTTTGATGTAAATAGGATTGGCTCCTTCCTGGAGTCGGAGATGGCCAACGGTATCAGGAATAGTTCCAACTCCTTCTCTAAAAACTTCTGAATATTCTTCCAGCAACGAATCAAGATCGGATGAAGTCCGACGTCCTAATACTTTAAGTTCGGCCCAATCCAGGTTAACTCTGAGCCATTCCCTACCGAATTTGGGATCTACGTGGCCGTCTATAACGTACAGTTTTCCCACGAATATAATAGTTTTGTAAGAGCACGAATGATACTCCTCTTGGTTTCACGATTTCTCCAGTATATGTACACTTTTCTATCTTAGTCTTGAACAATTTGTTTTGTAAATTTAACTTCTTAAAATCTTGATAAGAAATAGCGCTCAATGCTGCCCCAGTATCTAGTTCCATACAAATAGGATTTCCCTCAATTGAGACTTTAACAATCAACTTATCCTGACGTGAAGATGTAAGTAAGTTTACTTCATGTGGTTCCAAATCTTCATTTTCGTATGTTGATTGGTGAATTACTCCCCTTCTTAATTTAGTGAGACAGACACGTGCAATATGGCCCTCGCGATTACAATACCGGCATTTCTGCAACGAATCTACAGGTGTTAGCCTTATGTTGTTTACTTCCACATCTGTAACATCGGCCGTGTAATGTGTTGACTGGTGATACGGACTTCGGGATTGCTTGACTGGAAGGTGAAACGGTTCCTCTCTTGCTTGACGCGTTGTTATTACGGTTAGCTTTGTAATTAGTTACTCTGTGGATCTGTTCAGGTTTATTCATAGCAGAGCTCTCCTTAGTTGCTAACTCCATAGCAATAGCCATGTTTAAGACTTCATGAAACGTTTTTAAATTAATTTCTTGTAATAAGCGTGTTCTTATCTCTTAGCGGGTTCTCGTAATCCTCTGATAAACTGGAGTTGAAGAAACATTTCAGCCACAGATTCTCCGCACTTACAATTTAATTCACACGAGCTGGTCATCTTTTTGTGTTCTGTCGCAAATTGTACAATGGATTCTTCTTCTGACAGTACTCTTGAAATAAATTGGTGTTGCTTTGCCCAAATACTAGGCCTAGGGTCCATGTAATCGCTTAGTAGTTGTACTAATTCTTCATAGTGTTTCTTTTTTGGATCATTGGGAGCACATATATCATATAATTTTTGGTGTAGATGCGGAGTTAACACATGGAGTAAGACGAATACTTTTAAGTCCCTGTCTTCTATTTGTTGTAAGTGAAGGAATATTTCTAAACGTCTAATGAAATTAATAAAACATTCGTCTTCATGGTAAGGAGAAAAGTTAATAGGTAAAAATGCAGTTTCCAGCCCTCAAAACCGATTTCTTTCAAACTTTGCACAATAACGTATTTTGATGCACTAAACACGAATACGATAAAAAAAAACGTCGGATTTAACTAGGAAAGAAGTTATTAAGCACTTAAGTTCACTGTTGTGCAGGTTATGAGAGCTAATGTAAACAACTAAATTTGTCAACATACGCATGCGCGGGTATGGAAAAGTTCGTAATAAGGAAGTTTAATTGAAATTTACCATAAATTATCGAAATTCATCAGCAGTTATTTATTTACAATCATTTTTTTAAATAATTAAACACTCCTCACATTTCTTGTTTCGTTCATGAAAAGTATTATATATCAGAAATCCCTTAATAATTTGCTAATGCCTTTATAATTATCGTTCTAATTCGCGCCTATCGAACTTCAATTGTCAACAAGTCAATTGTCAAACAAATATTTTGATGCTAAACAGAAGAACATTTAGATGGATATTTAGCCGAATTTCTCTTCAAACGCGCTCATAAATATGAAGAGCGTTTAAAGGCATTTTTCAGTGCGATTGGGGATTTGTATCCACCGAACATCCAGTCTCAAGAAGAAGAAGAAGAAGAAGAAGAAAAATGCTAAAAGAGATGTCTTGGAGGATTAGAGGAATGTCTAGGAAGACTTTAAGGGCATACGTGCTATGCGTTTCCGCTCGCTCCGCTACGCTCCGCTCGCTCAAGAAAATAACAAAACCCCAGTCAATCCAACTCGCTAAAATTAATAGAATTCTATTAATTTTAGCGAGTTGGATTGACTGGGGTTTTGTTATTTTCTTGAGCGAGCGGAGCGAGCGGAAACGCATAGCACGTATGCCCTTAAGCGACAGGCGACGACGGGTGAGGATGCCCTTAAAATTAACAATATCTTTGAATAAATGGTTTCTGAACATTTCAAATGAGAGTTCTCTGTTTCCCAATGTTACATATCTGCGCATGCGCGTGTTTACAAATACGCTGATGCCTAGTTTTATAACCTTCCTAACTTTAGTGCTTAATATTATAGTCTATTAATTTTAGCGAGTTGGATTGACTGGGGTTTTGTTATCTTTTTGAGCGAGCGGAGCGTAGCGGAGCGAGCGGAAACGCACAGCACGTATGCCTTAAAGTCGTAATTTATGCCTTAAAGTCATCACAAATTTAGTTGTTTACATTAGCTCTCATAACCTGCACAACAGTGAACTTAAGTGCTTAATAACTTCTTTCCTAGTTAAATCCGACGTTTTTTTTTATCGTATTCGTGTTTAGTGCATCAAAATACGTTATTGTGCAAAGTTTGAAAGAAATCGGTTTTGAGGGCTGGAAACTGCATTTTTACCAAGTTAATATTAGAAGTTGCAAAAGGTTGCTTACCTTTATTCGTGTGACATGGGGCTTCATTTATCTGAATATTGCAATTGTTTGTGTCTCTAATAAATTCCAATATTCCTTTCAAGTGAAGATATACATCTTCTACATCACTTCTATAATCCAGTTCACCTTACTTGAAGTGAAGTACTTCGTCACTGGTAAGAACTTCGATTTCTTCTTGAAGTTTAGTAAATTTTCCCCAATAGTCTTCAATACTATGAATCCTGGTATTTATTTCTGCAGATTAAGATCTTTGGCTGTTTCAAGAAATCTTGTTGCCTTTGTAATATGGCCTATGTAAATTGCACGTAACTTACGTATTTTGTCTTCCATTACTAGTTTATCCTCGTCGCCAGTTATTATGGATTAATAACAACGAGACAAAGAATAATTGGAGTTTGTATTTTTACATTTTCATACATAACCAAAAACTGAACCTGCTATTAACATGTGTAATAATTCTACATTATAAATAATCATTTGCATGTCATATCAATCACATGTACCTGTATTTTTATTAGCACTTTCCTCCGAAGGAAAGTAGCTATTGAGGTTGCACTCATGACGCAATTTTTGAAAAATTTCTTCAAATCTTTATCGATCCTACCTAGTAGACACCGAAAATTACCCCCGTTAAAATTTATATATATATATATATATATATATATATATATATATATATATATATATATATATGTGTGTGTGTGTGTGTCTGTTAACACGATAGCGGCCAGAGTTTTTGTTTTTTCGTCAAGAAACTTTGTATATAGCATTCAATTAGCAAACGATTGAACAAGGTATACGTCGTTGGTAACATATGGGAATGAAGTGTTGTAAAACTGAGCTAAATCAGTCAATCGGAAAGGGGGGTGTACTTCGTACTATATTTCAATAGATTAGCCCGCCAGACGTAGGTTCGCAAGGCCGCCGCAAGGAGTGCTATCTCCCACTAGAGACTGTATCCTGTTCCTGCGTCAGATCAAAAAAGTCCGTCACGCAGGAGCTGCATAACTAAGCACTTTCCTCAGAATTTGGGTAGTGCAGACTGCTTTCCAGAACAATTTGCTTAAAATATCCTACATAAATAAAATAAAAACGTGAATAGTTCTCATTTTGTAATGAGTAACTGATCAATTATTAATTTGCATCCAGAGTTATGTTTACACATGGTACCTACTACACTACGTAATAAATACAAAAATCCTCATATTATCGTATTTTGATCTAACGCAGGAACAGGATACAGTCACTCTAGTGGTAGAAAGCGCTCCTTGCGGCGGCTTTGTGAACCTACGTCTGCCGGCTTTTCTATTCAAATATATTACAAATTAAACCCCCGCTTTCCGATTGACCGATTCAGCTCATTTTTACAACACTTCTTTCTCATGAGTTACCCACGACGTATACCGCGTTTCGTTACAGTACAGCAGAAATTACGACCGGTATGAGTATATTAGGAGTTTGGGTCCGGAGTAAACCCCCCCTTCTAATGAACCGATTTAGTTTATTTTTACAACACATATTTACCTGTAGATTACCACTACGAATACCGAGTTTCGTCGAAATATACCAAAAATCACGGCTGGTAGTGGCGAATTGGTATTATGGGTCCGGAGTAAACCCCCCCCCCCTCCTAATGAACCGATTTCGTTTATTTTTACAAAACATATTTACCTGTGGATTAGCACTACGAATACCGAGTTTTGTCGAAATATACCAAAAATCACGGCTGGTAGTGGCGAATTGGTATTGTGGGTCCGGAGTAAACCCCCCCTTCTAATGAACCGATTTAGTTCATTTTTATATCTCACTTTTCTCTCTATATTAACACTACGAATACTAAGTTTCGTTGAAATATAACAAATATTACGGCTGACATAGTCAAATAAGTGTTTTGGGTGCGGGGTAAACCCCCCCTTCCGGTGGACCGACTTTGGTGGTTAACGAACTCGTTCAATCGTTTGCTAATTGAATGCTATATACCAAGTTTCGTGACGAAAAAACAAAAACTCTGGCCGCTATCGTGTTAACAGACACATATATATATATATATATATATATATATATATATATATATATATATATATAATTTTAACGGGGGTCATTTTCGGTGTCTACTAGGTAGGATCGATAAAGATTTGAAGAAATTTTTCAAAAATTCCCTCATGAGTCTAACCTCAATAGCTACTTTCCTTCGGAGGAAAGTGCTAAGACGAAAAAATGAAGTTTTTGGTATTTATTAAGTATCGTAGTAGGTAACATGTGTAAACATAACTCTGGAAGCAAATTAATAATTGACAGTTACTCATTAGAAAATTAAAAGAGAACTATTCATGTTTTTATTCTATTTATATAGGATATTTTAAGCAAATTATTCTGGAAAGCAGTCTACACTACCCAAATTTTGAGGAAAGTGCTTAGTTAAGCAGCTCCTGCGTGACAGACTTTTACATATGGTAATAGTCTCTCTTGGGATTATATAAGGGGGGGGGCGTTGCAAAGTAAAAATGTGTCATAAATAAATAATGTTTTCTTGAGTGTAATAGCGTTTTAGTTAGCTAACTATTCCAAGTTCTAGATTTTTTTTTTATCGTTCTGAAGGGTGTATTCAACCGCGGGAGGTTATGGGCACCCAACGAAAGGAAGGAACCTCTTAAAAAAACCTTAAATACATTTTTTAATTTTATTATATAGAAAATGAATAATTGAATTAAAGAAGAAAAAAAAAATTCTATAAAAGTTCTAGATTGTTAGTATTCCAGTCTCACCAAATGTAGCCAACACCTCCCAAAATTATTTTCTTTATACGCCCATGTACTCAGTAATCCATAAAAAAAAAAAAATAATAATAAAAACTCTTTTTTTTTTTTTTTTTTTTTTTTTTTTTTTTTTTTTTTTTTTTTTTTTTTGTGCATCTGTTGCCGTGGCCATTAGCACAATCTTCTATTAATGTTTGTATTATTCTGATGAATATAATTATCTTTACATATCTATTAGATTTGAAATATTCACTTCATAACGGTCTCATTATGAATAGCAAGTTTAGTTAGCACTCAACTCCGTCTTTTAATTTCCCATATAATTGTTTTTTTGTTTTTTCTAAAGCTATCATATTAAGTTAGTACACGTTTGTTAACTCATGTAATTTCACAAATTTCTTTTATTATGTACAGCTTAACACCGAATCCCTCGATTAATATAAATTATCACTATCTGGGAGGTCAGGGAAAAATCAGGAAAAAGTCATGAAATGTCATGGAATTCCATTTCCAAAACTCGGTGGGAACCCTGTCCACGACGAAGTGAACATTTGAATTGTAATGTTAAAATAAACTAAATTTTAAGTAACAAATCAAAATAATGAAAATTATCATTTTAGCGCAGTTACTCCCTATCTCCATAGGGAGAACCCGCTTATGGGGTTGACCTCACGACGCAATCCGGAAGTGCCGACTAGAAACTTTCACGTTTCAAGCCCTATAGATCAAGAAAATATAGGTGGCACAAATTTGTATATATTTATATATATATATATATATATATATATATATATATATATATATATATATATATATATATCCGAGTTTTCGGATCTTCATACATTTTTCGTAAATATCTCGATAACGGTTGGGAAATCGTGCTAAGTGGAAGGTGACCATTCGAATGCTTACTAAATTCTCTACAAAAAAGGTTCTGAAGCAATATTCGATAGGGCAACGTCAATCAGAGATATAAGCGCTTAAAACTTAAAAAGTGTTTGTTTTGTTGTTTTGAAAGGGTTTTTCTCTTTGTTTATCTCACATTTTAATTGGTTGTTTCTTGTTTTAAATTGCATTTATCAGTAAAATTTGTATTGTAGTAAAATAAGCTAAGAAACGGTGAAAGGTATGGGAAATAAGTTTGGAGTGGCTGTGGTAATCAAGATGGCAGTGGCTAATCATGATGACGTATGCGTACTTTGTTTTAATTCTCCTATCTATATAACCTTCCTCATAGCCTCCAACTGAAGTTATCGTTATTTCTTATTTTATAAAAAGATTTAACCTACGACAGAATGGAATTTTATTCGCCATGAAGCATATATTTACAGTTGATTATAACAGGAAAACGAATTTGCTAGTAAAACAAGATACCTAAAATGTTTGGTTGTTTAGAATAGAGCCTTCTCAGTAGTAGTCGAAGAGTAAGTACGTTTTCAGTACATAATTGTATTGACTTATACAGATTAAGAATTATCCGCTTCTGTGTATGTTGGCTACTGTCAGTTTCCTGTGATTTGTGATGCTAATCTATTCCATTTCTTCGAGATGTTTGTAACCGCGCTAAGATGACGCAGTTCCTGCGAGTGGACTTTTTCTAATGCTATCAGATATCAGAAGTCTAGAAATAAATATTTGTGTACAGATTTGAATGTTTTATTTGTTCAAAAATATTGTTTATCAATTGGCTCCTCTCTTTCAAAAGCTCAGTCACTTCATGAGGTATTTTATTTGTAAATGATCACATCCTGTACACTTTGTCAATATGTGATTAACTATTAGAGGTACGATACACTCCTTGGAAGTAGGTATTTGTAAATGATCACATCCTGTACACTTTGTCAATATGTGATTAACTATTAGAGGTACGATACACTCCTTGGAAGTAGGTATTTCTAAATGATCACATCCTGTACACTTTGTCAATATGTGATTAACTATTAGAGGTACGATACACTCCTTGGAAGTAGGTATTTGTAAATGATCACATCCTGTACACTTTGTCAATATGTGATTAACTATTAGAGGTACGATACACTCCTTGGAAGTAGGTATTTGTAAATGATCACATCCTGTACACTTTGTCAATATGTGATTAACTATTAGAGGTACGATACACTCCTTGGAAGTAGGTATTGAAATTTGATTCATTAAGTAGGAGAGTGTGAGTAAGGTATGCCCAATTCTCAAACGACATATAACTTCATGTCACACATCGCCTAAGCTAGGTGACCAACCATGAACTGTTTGTTTGATTACGAACGTATTATACGCCAACGATAGTTTATCGACTGTTTTTTTATCAAACTAATTTAGCCTTATTTCTCAAACAATTATTGTATAGAAAGATTTTCTTTCCTGGCTGGGATTTTATCATAGATTGTTTTGTAAATAACCTACCGGACTACATATGACAGCATGAAAAGTTATTCCTCTATTTGAGGAAAAGCTTCTCTTGGTCAAAAGAAAGTGAAAAGATCTATAAACGCCTAAAATAACGGCATGTGTCGTTCAATCTACCATAAAGCCATTTAATAAATTAAAATTCTTGTTGAGGTACCCATTCTGAGCCTTATACGACGATAAATGTGTCTGCTTCAGATAGATATCAATGAGTATTTTCTAAAACATTGTCACTAACGCTGTATTACAAAGCTTAATTAAATTATTAAAGGATTATTAAATTTTCAAGCCCTAAATAATCTCCTAATAGTTAAATCGAACACGTGCCCGAAAAGAGTCAAGCAAAAGGCTTTGAATGAAACAATTTCAAAATATGCTAATAATTCGAACATTCTTCAAATTCCACAGTACAGTTACGAACTTTTCCCGCACTCCATGGAGACAAAGGAATTTTAGTAATAAACTTTCCTTATCATAGCATAAGAAAAACGATTCTAACTCTACGCATTTTTACAAACATTATTTTAATAAAATATTAACTGCGAACCCTGAAACACTTTACATTTCTACTGATGTATCCAAAACACTAAACGGGACAGGCTCAGTAGCACTCATTGGCCGCAATTATACTAGCACTTTCATAGTACTACAAAACGGAATTGTTTTGACTTCTTTCAAATATTACAAATACTAATATAGAAAACATTATTTTTGCAAACTCTTTTAGCTCCTTTCATTCCACCTCAGACATTTAGAGTATACATCTTATTATAACACACATACTACTACAATTTTATGACACCGAAATTGGTGTAACTTTTTGATGGATACCTCAATATGACAGGATATGAAGAAGCTCAGACGCAGAAAATGAAACAAAATTAGAAACGAGACAACAACTGATGATTTCAATGACTTAAAAAGAGATACATAATGTTATGAAAAAAAGACATATTCAAGAAGTTGACTAATTGACTGGACATACAAGCAAAAACATCTTCAGTAGTGGCGCAAAATGTAAGGCGAGAAGTCGTCCTTACTTGACTATGTATTCGACACTCACACTTGACTCATTAAATAAATCTTTATGTCCATTAACCCACCGAAGTGTGGAAATAGGAACATCAAGGCATTTAAAGATTTTAACAATAAATAAAATATCTCAATGAAACAATTTTACAATATGCCATTGCCATAAAATAAATTAAATAAAACAAATAAGAAAAAGTTTGGTGGTAATTAGAGCAATGAATTGGCCAGGAGTTATTTGGCGGAAAAAAATCGTTAACTGTATAAAATGGATTTTTTGCCAAGTAATTCTAGCATTTCCAAGGAGGACAACTTCTTATCCTCCTCGTCCTTCAATTCTTTGGGTTATTGATTGTATAAAGGTTTTTTAAAAATGTACTGTGCTTGCCCAGTGCTATTAGATTACGTTGCCTTGTGGCATAGGAGTGAATATCCCCATGTTTTTTATATAATGTGAGATGTTTTACTTTCTTACTTCATGAGCAAACTGGACAAAATATACTGAGGATTGTGAAACGTTTCAATAACATTTAAACACATACATATTGACTGCAGAGAAGACATCGAAACATCAATTGACATACACGATTTGCTCACACAGGATAGTAAATTCATCGATAATAAACAGGAAAATATCGGAAAAATAAATTCAAACTTTCTCAAATACCTATTTCTATTTTTCAATAGTTTTTTTAACCAAATTTGTAAACATTTTCATTGTTGTTAAAATCGCCCTCAGAATTTCATATTTTTTTTTCTTTATGTTATCATGTTGTACTTGTTTTTTGTTCTAGTTTCTTTGAAAACAGAATTAAATCATCTCACCAATGTTTTTAAATTTTTAATTATAATTAAGTATGGTGTTAAAATATGTGACTCATTTACTGTAATGACGTAATATTTTCTGTCACTTTGTAAGGCGGTTATTGCCATGAGGATGTAAGTTATTATCCTGTAAAAGAGATGTGGTAAAATGGCGGATCTGGTCATGTTTGTAGAGTAATAAATAAGTTAAAATGTAAGCGATGAATCCGTTCATAATTTTTTGCGGCCCGCAGCACCATGACTACCGAGTAAACTTGGACATACGGTTCAGAACTATGGGGAACTGCGAAAACATCGAACATCAGACGCATTCAAACATTCCAATCCAAGGTCCTAAGAACAATAGTCGATGCTCCTTTTTATGTTTCCAACCTCAACCTCCATAAAGACCTCAATATCCCACTCGTTAATGATGTTGTATTATCCAGATTCCAACGTTTCCATCCTAAACTTTCCGCTCATCAAAATCCTGAAGTCCTCTCCCTATCAAGTGCCACCCACCCACTCTCTCCACCGAGGCGACTCAAAAGACATTGGCCTAGAGATCTGCTGCAGTGACTAAGTATTTATATACAGCATGTAATAATCAATAAAGAAATGTTATTAAAGTAAAAAAAAAGTAAATAAATAAGTATTTCACTTGTGTTGAGAGTGTTTCCTTCATCCTTAACAGATGGGCTTATTGATATCAATGTTTTTAAATTATTGATTTGACAATACTTCTTACGGATCAATGTGTAGAGAATGGTCTTTATCGAGGAGGGTGGTATTTTGAATGCCTACGCGTTTTCCTACGAAGTACAGTAGTACGATTTCAGGAAGTGTTAATAGTATTTAACAGTCCGACTCGCAGGAACTTCATCATCTTAGCGCGGTTTCGTTCTTATCCCTAATGCCATTTGGAAAGGTTGAAATAGAAACAGTTATAATTTTGGTTAGACCTTTCATGAAATAATTAATGACCCCAAATAGGTCACTGTTTCTTATTTTCTTTCACCATAATACTAATTTTAGAGATAAATGCAATTTAATACTAAAGAACATCAATTAAAAAGTGATTTAAACAAAGACAAAACCCCGTTCAAAAGAACGGGTAGTACCTTAACTAACGGGTAGTAACTGGATGTAAATAGGTAGATATCTACGTAAAGGTCAGTTTCTAATGTATACTAAAAAGGAAGAAATAGTAAATAGTATCTATAGTAATTATTTGTACTAGTAGTTATAATTTGATCTACCCTGCCAGCCTAAGCACCTGAAATAAGGGGAAAAAACGAATTCTGAAAACATTATATTTTTCTGTGTACATTTGCAAAAATACACATAAAAGTCCGCCACGCAGGAGCTGCATAACTAAGCACTTTCCTCAGAATTTGGGTAGTGTAGACTGCTTTACAGAACAATTTGCTTAAAATATCCTACATAAATAAAATAAAAACGTGAATAGTTCTCTTTTAATTTTGTAATGAGTAACTGATCAATTATTAATTTGCTTCCAGAGTTATGTTTACACATGGTACCTACTACACTACGTAATAAATACAAAAAACCTCTTATTATCGTATTTTGATCTAACGCAGGAACAGGATACATTCACTCTAGTGGTAGAAAGCGCTCCTTGCGGCGGCTTTGTGAACCTACGTCTGTCGGGCTTTTCTATTTAAATACATTACAAATTAAACCCCCACTTTCCGATTGACCGATTCAGCCCCCCCCCCTTCTGATGGACCGACTTTGGTGGTTAACGAACTCGTTCAATCGTTTGCTAATTGAATGCTATATACCAAGTTTTGTGACGAAAAAACAAAAACTCTGGCCGCTATCGTGTTAACAGACACATATATATATATATATATATATATATATATATATATATGGATATATATATATATATATATATATATATATATATATATATATATATATATATATATATACAGGGTGTCCCGTAAATGTCTAGTCATATTGAGAGGGGTGATAGAGGACACTTAGGGGAACAAAAAATGTTCTATGACGATTTCCCGAATTCTCGCCCATAAGGGAGAAAACGTCGTTTTATTGTTTTATCGAGACAAACGTGGTTTTTAGAAATATAATCGTTGTAACTCCGTCCCAGGTGGTACTACTAGAAAGGGAGTGAAACCAATCGAAAGCTGAGTAAATTTACTATAAGACTAGTTGGGAGTAAACGTAAAAATGAATGGATGTAAGTATGTATATCTTACAAAAAGAAGGCAATTCTAAATTTCCTGACATTTTATTGATATTTCTTTCCAGCGTTACTCCTCAATGGGCAGGATCTGAGATTTCCGGGTTTCAGAAAAACTTCCTCATTTAACCAGCTTTCCATTCATGTATCACAACCCTGTGTTATTGAAGTATTTGAACGGTTTAAGTACAAAAGTTTAAAAAAAAACATGGATCTGTGAAAAGAAAATTATATTTTTTTCTTCATTTTATTCAAAAAGCTGAAGGAAAATATCCATTATGGGTCCAGGAGGCGGCCATTAAGGAACCCCAACCATACATTAACCTCAAAAATTATTATTTTTACCTAGATCACGCATTTGAACACATTTTTACAGGCACTTATATTTAGAAAACAAATGCTTTACCTTATATTAATACTGATGGCTACGCTTGTGAAACTCACTGGGATTCTGAGCCCATGCGTTTTTGTTGTGGTAATTAAAAATTCTATCCCTCATAAATAATATGTACATAGTCCTGTAAAAATGTGTTCAAATGCGTGATATAGGTAAAAATAGTAATTTTTGAGGTTAATGTATGGTTGGGGTTCCTTAATGGCCGCCTCCTGGACCCAGTATTAGTTACCTGAATTAATAAATTCAAAATAAATGTGTATTTTATTTATTTACTGTTTTAAGATTTTTTTTTATATCCGTGGAAGTAATTTTTTTATTCTTTTAAGTAAATATTTACTTAATATTTATGTAAACATTTATAAAAAAAATATTTCCCTTCAGCTTTTTGAATAAATTGAAGAAAAAATATAATTTTCTTTTCACAGATCCATGTTTTTTAAAAAACTTTTGTTCTTAAATCGTTCAAATACTTCAATAACACAGGGTTGTGATACATGAATGGAAAGCTGGTTAAATGGGGAAGTTTTTCTGAAACCCGGAAATCTCAGATCCTGCTTATTGAGGAGTAACGCTGGAAAGAAATATCAATAAAATGTCAGGAAATTTAGAATTGCCTTCTTTTGGTAAGATATACATACTTACATTCATTCATTTTTACGTTTACTCTCAACTAGTCTTATAGTAAATTTATTCAGCTTTCGATTGGTTTCACACCCTTTTTAGTAGGATCACCTGGGACGGAGCTACAACGATTATTCTTCTAAAAACTACGTTTGTCTCGAAAAAACAATAAAACGACATTTTCTCCCTTATGGGTGAGAATTCGGGAAATCGTCATAGAACATTTTTTGTTCCCCTAAGGGTCCTCTATCACCCCTCACAATATGACTAGACATTTACGGGACACCCTGTATATATATATATATATAAATTTTAACGGGGGTAATTTTCGGTGTCTACTAGGTAGGATCGATAAAGATTTGAAGAAGTTTTTCAAAAATTCCGTCATGAGTCCAACCTCAATAGCTACTTTCCTTCGGAGGAAAGTGCTAAAATGATATCCGACGTAAAATAATTTTTAGTAATTTGTGATTCAAATATTTATGTATATGTTCTTGTACAATATTTTAATAACATTCGATTGTGAATATCCGTTATTAATTTGACTAATCATAAAGGAACTGTACTGGATAACCTCAGAACCTGCCATAAGGCAAGATGCCATATCAAAGTTGGGCCCAGCAAAAAATATAATACAAGGTCCTTTCTCCCGGAATCTGCTAACAGGAACCTGTAGAACCGCGTTGAGAAATCCCAAGAGAAAGTTTTACCAGGATGCCAAGAGAGCGCGCTCAAAGAAACAAGATGGCCGTCTCGCTGAGTTCCGCCTCGATAGTCAGTGAGTGTTCGACTCTTGCTTAGATTGTACGGTTTTGTGCAGGTCGCGAGTGCAAGTGAAATAGTTTCTAGTTATTTCGCAGCGAAGTCTTATAAATTTGGTGTAAATATTGAGTGTAGGATTCGGAGTGGACAGCTGTTCGAAAGGATGCAACATAGCGGAGACTTCAATGCCAGAACGTGAGAGTATGCTCTCCATCCTGTGACGGCCATCTAAGACATGCTTCTCTTAGCTGTCATACTTATTATTCAACATACAAATGGTATGTCAGTGTTATGGTATGGAATTTTTACATCAAACGATCATTACAATATTCTTATCTCTTTGTTTTTTTCCCATGATATTATCGGTATCACAAAATTACTAAATAATCGGTAGTATTATACAGTTTTTGTGAGTATACTGAAACTGTAATAGTTGACATTTTTAAATTATTGCTATGGGGTTATTGATCCTACATAATCGTTGTATTAATGTACATCGAACTGTTACTCCTGTTGGTATAAATTTCGGTATTATAATATTCTTCTTTTTAGGAAATTTAAAAGTTTATGTTGACGATTTTAATAATTTTTTTAGCAACTGCAAATATTTTGTTTTCATGATTCAGATTTTTATAATTATTCTCAATATAATATATTTATAATAATATAATATAATTATCTCTGCTACCATCATGTATATATATATAAATAATATTCTTTTTATTTAAGTTCCTCATGTTAGTATTTCTAGATTTCCCTGTTATATTTGTTATTCGTTTTTATTCCATGATTATTAAAATTAAGATAAACAATATTTGTTGCTCAGAAGAGTAAATTCTCTTAAATATAAGTATACATCTGTATTTTTTTTAGAAGCATGTGGATATGACGGGTACAGGAATTCACGTAACTCTACTTAGATTACACTCTTACAAGTCGTACATTTTTACCAAGCTCTCCATTTAGCTTTTACGTAATCAAAAATTTACCTAAAAAATGTCTTCAAATCTTCATGGATATTACTAGTAAATACCGAAAATGATCCCCGATACAATTGATGTATATATATATATATATATATATAATTGATGTATATATATATATATATATATATATATATATATATATATATATATATATATATATACATATATACATACATCAATTCATTGAGTATTGGCAAGAGTGCTTTCCTAGAATGAAATTTTGAGATGGCGGGGATTCATTACCGCTTAGGATACTGTCAGTTTCATGTTCTTACTTCTTTTCATGATTTATATTTATATTATATTATACTTTATATTTATATTTTTAACGAATGATCAATTGCCACCAATAACTGCTTCTATTCCTTTGCTAATAGCACTAGGGATAAGAACGGAACCGCGCTAAGATAACGCAGTTCCTGGGCGTCGGACTTTTCAAAATCATACATTTTGCTTTTAGATAACGAACAAGCTTCATGTACCAACTGAGAAAGCGGGCTGTAACGCCGGGGAAAATTTGTGGTTTAGGAATCCGCACCGCTGGAGATACCGTGCATGTTTTTTTTATTTATTTATAAATAAAAAAAAACACAAACACAGGCGCAGAGATGGGTTAGTATTTTAGTTAGAAAAGCTCATGTTATGTTGGATATGTTGTTTAGAAATCGTTTGTGTCAAGAATGTTGCGCTGGTAATTTGTTGGGTTTGTGATTAGAGTAAATAATATTTATACTGATGTATATTATACTGATGCTAGAGATCAGTATAATGAGATGCTGTATATGTAATCAACATATTTTCCTCATAAAAGAATTATCTGTTTTCTGAAAATGTGCTTAATTAAACTAAATATATATTATATGTAAATGCTCATTTGTTCATCCTTTAAATTTGTAGACATATATTTGTCTGTTCGCTTTCAATCGGACTCGAATATTATCCCAATTTTAATAAATTGAAGTACAAAAGTACTTTTGATTCAAAAGGTTATTTTCAGAAATCTCCCACAGGGACGCTATTTTTTGGATGAAATCCCTATGAAAAAAAATCGTAACGTTTACGGTTCTGCGTTTATAGGCTTCCAGGCAAACGTTTTATAGGTAATTCTATGTGGGGTAACGAATGAAACAATTTTTAATGTCATAGCCAATGTTTTATAGTAAGCGGAATTACTAGTTCGGCCATAATAAATAAAAACGTAAGTTTTTCTTCATACCTACTATTATTTTCTATTTATTTCATTAACACACCAGTATAGGCTATTATTTACCTACATGCCTTATTAATCGCATACGGCATTATTTTCTTATAATAACACAGGTCTACAACCAATAATTTGATTTGATGATTTTGGCTAATCTCTGTGTTTCTCGGTGTGCTGAGGCCGAGAATGAAGTCCGTTTTTCTCTATCACGTACAGATTTTTTTCAAATCCATAGAACATAATATACCTGCTATACACATAAATTTGATAAGAAGTAGGTTTTTTTTTTCCAAACGATTTCTCTTTTTTATAAACAGACATCTTTCACTAGGTGGTGTAGGCAATGACTCCGTCAGTAGATGTTGTAGGCCTGAGGGTGTCTAGGCACGACCTGTTCAGACAGGAACGTACTTGTTTGGTCTCAGATGTCACCGTCTGAAGCTAAACGAGATTGAACCTGTTGTATCAGGAACTTGGAGCTAAATTTCTGTTCATTCTCTCAGTTCAGTAGTATCAACTGAAATGAACACATTCACTGAGGTCTCTTAGTTGTGTCAAAGTGATTAAGAACGTATTTTAAGGTTTGAAAGTGCATTTAGACAAAATGTCTCATCGTCGTTGTGTTACCAGTCCAGACTACTTCTGTTTTATCTGTGGTGAGTACACAGTTAAGAAATACCAACGAAATATAACAGGTTTTGTCAAAAATGTATATTATGCATATTTTGGCTTGAGAATAGGAGATCAAGATAAAGTGTGGGCTCCTCACAAAGTATGCCATAGCTGCGTAGAAAAACTTCGCTTATGGTACAAAGGAGAATTAAAATCTTTCGGATTTGCTATCCCAATGATGTGTAGGGAGCAAAAATACCACGTTAATGACTGTTACTTTTGTAATTGTCATGTTCAAGGCTATAATTCCAAAAATCATAAGCTCATTAACTACCCTAATGTGGAATCTGCTAGTCGTCCGGTACCACACGGTCCTGGATTGACAGTTCCTCAGCCCCCTCGTGACTTGGGCAGTATAGATAGGGAAGCTAATAGAGAAGACTGTATGTCGGAGAGCGATGAAGTACACAGTGAGTTCAAAGCAAGCAGTTCAGAAGATGAACCTCAGCTTATTTCTCAACAGGAGTTGAACGACTTAGTGAGAGATCTTGGACTTCCAAAAGATGCAGCTCAGTTACTTGGCTCCCGTCTTAAAAACAAAAATTTATTACAGCCAGGCACTTCTTTTTCATGGTATCGACACCGTGAAGCAGTTTTTGTTCCTTACTTTGCTCTGGATGAGAATCTTATTTATTGCAAAGACATTCTTGGTCTGATGGGTCAATTTGGTATGCAATATGACCCGATTCATTGGCGTCTATTCATAGACTCATCAAAGCGAGGTCTAAAGGCTGTTTTGTTGCACAATGGCAATACTTATGCTTCAGTTCCAGTTGGCCATTCGGTACATTTAAAAGAAACATACGAAAATTTGTCATTAGTTCTCGAACGAATTCATTATAATGAGCATAACTGGTTGATATGTGGAGACTTGAAAGTACTTACTATGCTCTTAGGTCAGTAATCAGGGTACACCAAGTTCCCTTGTTTTTTATGTTTATGGGATAGCCGAGACAGAAATTCCCATTGGAACAACAAAGACTGGCCATCACGAGGAGCTCTGTCGCGTGGCCAAAAAAATGTAATTAGGAGAAGTTTGGTTCCTTCTGACAAAATCCTGCTACCTCCTCTACACATAAAGCTAGGGCTGATAAAACAATTCGTAAAGTCTCTCAATAAAGAAGGTGAATGTTTTAAGTACTTATGCTCCAAGTTCCCACGATTAAGTGATGCAAAGCTAAAAGAGGGGATCTTTGTAGGCCCAGATATTCGGAAACTTTTCACAGATCCACATTTCACTCAGACCATGAATGAGAAGGAGAAGGAAGCTTGGAATTCTTTTAAAGATGTTGTTGAGAAGTTCCTTGGTAACGTGAAGGATCCCAACTACAGAAGTATCGTGGAACGCATGTTGAAGGCATTTCAATTACAAGGTTGCAACATGAGTTTGAAGGTTCACTTCTTACATTCGCATGTGGACTATTTTCCGGAAAACTTAGGGGAAGTAAGTGAAGAACAAGGGGAAAGGTTCCATCAGGATATCCAGGAAATGGAACGTAGGTATCAGGGCAAATGGAACGTAAACATGATGGCTGACTATTGTTGGATGCTGCAGCGTGAATCATCTGAAGAGTCCTACAGCCGGAAACGAACACGGAGAAATTTTCAAGAGAAAAAAATACTGTTAATTCTGAAGCTGTTATTTCTACACATTTATGTATTTTGTACAGTAAACAACATTGAAATAACTAAAAGATCATGGAAATAAATGAAAACTCTTATTCGCCAATTCTGTTTTCTTTTAATGGTAGTACCTCTGCCCTTACTTGAGATTGAACAATTTCCTTACGTGATAGAGAGGGACTGACCTCATGTTCGGCTTCAGCACGCCAAGGAGCATAGAGATTGACCAAAATCATCAAATCAAATTTCAGAAAGATTATTTTTGTAGACCTGTGTAATTGACAATTGAGTTAAAATACAAAATAAGTACTTTTATAGTAGCTTTAATAATGTGCACAAATTTAAAACTTATTAAAATGAGAAAATCAAACTAATTAAAACAAAAACAATAAATATACAAACAATAAATATTAAAGGCGCAAATGGCCAAGATTTATGTCGATGCGCCGTAAAAAAAAAATAGTAAACGGGTCTCCCGTGGTCTAGTGTCTAGCGCCTTAGATTCTCGAAAACCTTTATTGAGTTGAACTTGTAGCATATTTAATCAGCTTTCATTTGTCATAGACTGGATATGTCGCAGGGTTTCCGAGATATAAGTAAAAACCCGAAAAATGGTACCTTCTGAACCCCCTTCCCCGGCACGAAGGCACGGGCGGAGACTTATGATATGTTCACCTCCTATCCACCCCAAACAAAGTTAGGAAGTCAACAATTTCCATCTATAACTGTTAGTTGCCTGGACTGTAGTCAGTTTCCTGTTGTTGCACCTCAGATCTTGCTTCCCTTTGAGATTTCATTTTACATTTTTACACGTTTTAGCGCGGTTCCTGCCTTCCCCATAGGGAGGAACCCCGCTTATAAGGTTGATACAATGAATCAATCCGGAAGTGCCGACTAGAAAATTTCGCGTTTCAGAACCCCTAGAGACCGAAAATAACGGTGGTTCAAATTTGTATATATATATATATATATATATATATATATATATATATATACACATATATATATATATTTATATATATATATATACATATATATATATATATATATATATATATATATATATAAATAAATAAATATATATATATATTTGTCTGTTCGCGGATTTCTGGCTTCCCTGATGGTCCGATTTTAATGAAATTTTGTACAAAAAACTGTCGTCCAATTTGAAAGGTCAATTTCGTTAACAAGCAGAATCCGCCCACTGGAAGATGGCGTTTGGGGCGAAATTCGCGCAAAAAAATCGTAACGCTTACGTTTTTGAGTTCATAAGCTTGTAAGTACTCGTTTTATAGGTTTCTTGTGCTAGGAAAACGAATGAAACCATTTTCAAGGCGATAGCTTTAACCGTTTTCGGAAAAAAATGGAAAAATAGTTTTTGAATACCGTTTTTGGTTTGGGTACTTAGAATCACGGGATTCAGTTGAAACATTATCTGCATGTTCTTCTTTCATTAAAACTAATATGTTGAAAGTTGTGTTACGTTTGGAGTTAAGGAAGGGTTAGAATAAAATATTTTATTAACAGACAGAAGTTTTGGGAACTTCGTGTACTTTCATTAATATCTCGAACACGGTTAGGAAATCGTGGTAAGTGGATAGAAACTATTTGAAAGCTTACTAAATTTTCTACAAAAAAGATTCTAAAACTATTTTTGATTAGGTTATGTCAATCGGAGAAATAAGTGCTTAAATCTTCAAATACGTCTGTTTTTTTCTTATGAACGGGTTTTTGTCGTTCTTTTTGTCATTTTTGTCTCTTTCCCTTAATTTTTTATTCCTTTTTATTTTTGTAATTTCTTATGTTGGGAAAATGTATTTGTGTGTAAAACAGGAAAGGAAAAATGAGACCAATTTTCTGTTGCTAGAAATAATGAAAATTTTGGGAACTTCGTATACTTCCATTAATATCTCGAAAACGGTTGAAAATCTTGGGAAGCGAAAGGTTACCATTCGAAAGCTTACTAAATGGTCTACAAAAAAGGTTCTGAGGAAAGTTTTGAATAAGCGATGTCAATCGGAGAAATAAGTGCTTAAACTTTGAAGTAATTGATTTCGTTTATTCGAACGGTTCTTTTTGTCTGTTTTTATTCCTTGTTATTTTTTAATTGCCTTTAGTTGGATAATGTATTTGACAATAAAACAGATTAAGCAAAATAAGAAAAACAATTCATTGTTAGAAATATAGGTTGCCAAGAGAAAGAGATTCGATGACGTCTTTTGAATATTTTCAATTGCCTTCATGCTGTTGGTTTTTTTATTTTATTTTTTAATTGATTTTATTTGTAGAATTATTACTATAGTAAAAGAACACAGGAATATGTGAAAATTTTTGATTTTTTCCAATTCATTGAAACGTATGAAATGAAGTATCTGTAGAAGAGGATTCTTGGGCCAGGCGGACCCGACCAGGTAAAGTCGTAAAACCCTTTGAACAAAGGCCGAGCAAAATATTATCTGTTTCTATTCTAAGCTTTTCAAATGACAATAGGGATATGAACAGGAACCGCGCTAAGATGATGCAGTTCCTGCGAGTCGGACTTTTTTTTTAACATAAGAACAAGGCATAATTTTGTCTGTTTCTTAAATGACACAAGCGATAAGAACGGAGACTCGCTGAGATGATACAGTTCCTGCGAGTCGGAATTGGTTTAGCCTTGATGCCTAAAAAAAACTGATTACAATTAAGGAAAAAACTTTAATTGTGCTTAAATTAAAAAAAAAAAAATTATAAAAAAGGAATCTAAAACACTCTTATTTTTCCTTGTTTAATTTGTATGTATGTTACTGGTCCTTAGCTATTACTCTTGAACTGTCCTTAGACATTTTTAATTAAGTATCTAAAGACAATCTTGAAATTTAGTAACTTACAAGTCCGTAATTAACAGGAATTTCAGCATTTAAACTTTTCATTCCAACATTCCATACAACCCGATTAGGTATTGTTCGAGAATTCATGATTAGTAATTAGGTGAATATTGTCTGCCTGAGGTGAATATTGTCTACAGATAATGAGTGGCTAGCTAACTGAAAGTACTCCAAAGCCGAGAAACTAATCTATTACTTTCACCTATATTCCTGGTAATATATTCGAACAGCGTTTCTCCAGACAACGGTACTTCTAGACAGATGCTGTACCGCAAACCTAACTCCGCTGTCCTCCTTTACTTCAAGTTACCTCATTTCGAAGCTTTTCAATGTATTTCAGTACATTCCTGAGATGTAGCTATTGAGGGCCTTCAAATATTCATCAAATTATTAATATTTATTTTTTAAATACTTCTATATTTTAATTGCTCGGTACCAATAAAAATAAAGAATTAATAAATTATTTAGGGAAGGACTTAAATAATGAAGTAACTTTTGTGTTAAACAGTAACAACGTCATGAAAACTCAATAGGTACTGTTGCAAGTCGTACAAGTGTCTCCCAAAAGTAATCGGAAAAACGAAATTTTGAAATTCAGCTTGTAATTACTTATCAAAACAACAATTTTTGGGGCTTTATTTTTATAGTCACATAATTTAACATTCCTGACGATCAAAATAACCTGAATTTGCGCAAAATAATTTATTCGTAGCTTTTGGGAGACACTTCTTAATTCTAAGCACGTTTCTGGGCAACTTCATTCCTATGTTGTAGGAAATAGTCAGTACTAGCCCTAAGGTCCCCACAGCTGCATGTTTCACCTCAATAACCGCGAGCATGAGATGGTAAATAACAACCAAAAGGGCTGTGAATTCGAGAAATCAGCCAAGAGACCAGTAAGCCAATTTCAACGGTGTAGAACATCATAAAATGATTTAAAACGGAGAATAGATTGAACAGTGGACAGGAAACAGGGCATCCTAAACTGCTGTTGGAAAGGGATGAAAGATGAATTATTCGAAAAGTACACCAGATTCACTCTATAAATTCTCCTACCATAGCAACGGATGTTCAACGAGAAACTGGAACGAAGGAAAGCCCAGAAATAATAAGTTAGGCCTTCTGGAGATACTATTTGAATGGTATTATAGCTAGGGGAAAACCTTTTATAAGTTTAGTTGATAAAAATCGCCTGACAGTTACTGGGATAGTGTTATATTCGCAGACGAATGAAAGCTCGACTTGAACAGCACTGATGGATAGTTAGGGTGTGGCACAGACCTAATGAAGAACATATTCCGAGAAACACGAGAGGTGCTGTGAAACAAGGGCTTGAGTCTGCGATGGCTGGGGCCAAGTGAGCTCCAAGGGAATGAGGAATTTAGTCTTCATTGGCTGAATCATAGACTGTAATGTGTAATTAAATATTATCAAAGGAAATTTGAGGTATAGTGTCAAAATAATGGAAATTTTGAATACACTCAAATTCTATCAGGACAATGACACGAAACATAGAGCTCTACAAACTCGTTTATAGCTATTATTCAATTGTAGAAATTTTTCGGAAACTCCTCCCCATTCAACTGAACTTAATCGTATGGACAAATATGTTAACTTAGATGAAGAACTTCAAAAACATAGATTTAAATACAAGAACTATATTGGAATTCCTGAGCAATCTACTGTACATCGATATAACTACTTATTTTAACGCTTTTTTTTTTAATTTTGTTCATGATTCCGATTACTTTTGTGAGCTAATATATTCATATTTGAATTGTTTTTATTATATTTGGACCAATTAATAAATGTCAATTGTTTGAAATTGAGCTTATTTTCTTATGGCATTCTTTTGTATGCAGTTTTTTATATTTTTTTTTAACCGCAATTATATTAAGAAATAATACCGAAATTTTAGTTTTTCCGATTACTTTTGAGAGACACTATATATCCTACAAGAGATATTTTAATTTCAGTTTATAATAAAAAAAAAAGTTCTGCTTAGTATTCTTCCTTATAACTAGTTTTAAAATTCAATTATTTCATGACAAGTGATGATTGTTACAAGGATAATTCATAAGTTCGTTACAATAAAACGTTTCTACGGTCATTAAAAGAGAATCAGAGTAGCTGGGAAGACTCCTCAAGAAATATTCAAGTACTAGGGAAGTACTCAATTGAGCACGAGTCCAAAGAAATTATTTCCTTCATTTCGATAGATACTCTTTCATAATTATAAAAAATAGTTACATCACGTAACAAGCTTTAATTCCTTGAAAAAAACTTCTGCTAATTGGAGTGCAACAAAGATTTCTTGGAATTAGCTATTATTATTATTATTCCATAATTAAAAGGAATAAAATCCCCCTCCGTTTTTTTACACTTATTCATTATCAAATCTTGTATATATATATATATATACCTTATTCACAGTATCAACAACAGTGCTAAACAACTTCTTATTTTACACCTTCTTTCACGAAGAAATTGTAAACAGACCTTATTTGTAACTACATGAACTGACTTGTTTCAATGTATTTTAGCTGTTATTCTTAAGAATTTACAATTACGCCCATTGCTAGTTAGATACGAATCCTACTCCCATGGTACGAATATACAAAGAACTGAACTTTACGTTAGACCCTCACCGACTTACCAACCATGGACTATACACACCCTAAGATTTGACCTGGAACTGACAAAATTTAAAAAGAAAAACCCCTTATCTACACATACTTACAAACACAACTTCAAAGCACATCTACAAAAAAATACAGATACGTTATTCATCTACACGGACGGATCTAAGACTTCACAAGGCACGGCCGCAGCAGCTGTAATTGATAAAAAGACCGTCAGCATTAAACTGCCAGACCTTACAAGCAGCTATTCAGCTGAACTGCATGCCATTCTACTCGCATTAGAGAACATACAGGACGTAACACAAGACAGGATAACGATATGTACTGACTCACTCAGCGCAATAACAGGACTACAGAACACTTACAATCCAAACCCACTTAACATACAAATACTACAACGGATTTACGACACGAAGAAACTGATAACAATATACTGGCTCCCAGGACACGAAGACATTGAACAAAATACAACAGTCGACAAAATTGCCAAGACTGCAACAAAACAACAACAACAGGACATAAACCACATAACGTACAGAGATATGCAGAATGAAGCCAAGAAAATAGTTATAGAGAAGTGGCAGAGATCCTGGCACATGACAATAGACAACAAACTAAGAGAAATTAAACAAACAGTCGGTAAATGGCCATCCAGCATAAGGCAGAATAGAAGAGAAGAAGTTGTCTTATGCCGCCTAAGAATAGGCCATTCACGGCTGACGCACGTACACCTCATGACGAGACAGGACAGACCGACATGTGAAGTATGCAACACCCCACTGACAATAAAACACATACTGACTGAATGTCGGTTGAGAGAAAACTATGACTTACCGGACAACATGACTGAACTACTCTCAGATAGAAGCCAGTATATAGACAAGATATACACTTATTTAAAAAATACTAATATATTTAACAAACTGTGACGATACGTCACATAACAAGATCCTCTATTTACGTATCTGGCTAACATTATTTGTACAGGTAATCTGAAAACCAGATATATCTATCTTTGAGAATAATATTACACCAATCTATTTCAAGCATTAACTAAATCTGAACATAAACAATACAGACACAAACTAAACTGTTTGCTATGAACAAATTGCAGCATTAAATACATTTTAATTGGTAAATTACTGTGTAGCGAAAAACAATAACAATAAAAACAAGCAATGTAGTAATAATGTGCAATATTAGTATATGGATAATGATAAGGAATAATGTAATAATAATAATGTGTAATATAAGTATATATATATAATAATAAGGAATAAATGTAATAATAATAATATTAATGAATAAAATAATTATATAGATATAATAATGTACGCTAATTCTGTAATCATGTCATCATCATTTATTGTCAAATCATCATATCTCCATTTATTGTTAAATCATCATTTATTGTAATCACTGTTATTATCATTTATGTAATCATCATTTATTTTGTAATCATGTAATCATCGTTTATTGTTATAGAGTATATCGCTAAAAACTGCGAAACTTTTAATAAATAAAATAAAAAAATAATTTACAATGTATTTTTTTAATTACAACTAGAAATGTATCTGTATAATGTTTTCGAGCACATCACCTTAGTTGCGGGTGCGCATAAATATATGAATTTAAAAAAAAGTCCGTCACGCAGGAGCTGCATAACTAAGCACTTTCCTCAGAATTTTTGTAGAGTAGACTACATTACTGAATAATTTGCTGTAAATAACCTATATAAATAAAATAAAAATGTAAATAGTTCTGCACATTTACATTTCTTATGAGAACTGTTCAATTATTATTTTTGTAAATAATTTGCTTCCAGAGTTATGTTAATACATGATACTGTACTATTTAAGAAATACACAAAAACTTCATTTTCCGTATTTTGATCTGACGCAGGAACAGGATACAGTCCCCCTTGTGGGAGATAGCGCTCCTCGTGGCGCCTTTGGGAACCTACGTGTGGCTGGCTAATTCTAATGAAACAGAGTTTAAAGTAAACCCTCCTTTCCAATAGACCGATTTACTTCATTTTTACAACACTTTTTTCTCATGAGATACCCATGACGTATACCGCGTTTCCTTTCAATACAGTATAAATTACGACTTGCCTGAGTATATTAGT
Organism: Gonocerus acuteangulatus; assembly: GCA_946811695.1. Classification (NCBI taxonomy): domain Eukaryota; kingdom Metazoa; phylum Arthropoda; class Insecta; order Hemiptera; family Coreidae; genus Gonocerus; species Gonocerus acuteangulatus. The sequence continues at coordinate 84,848,360 of OX328123.1, forward strand.
ACTAGGTCCGGAGTAAACCCCCCCCCCCCTCCAAATAACCCGATTTAGTGTATTTTTACATCTCACTTTTCTCTCTAGATTACCACTACGAATACCAAGTTTCGTCGAAATATAACAAAAAAAAGTCCGTCACGCAGGAGCTGCATAACTAAGCACTTTCCTCAGAATTTGGGTAGTGCAGACTGCTTTCCAGAACAATTTGCTTAAAATATCCTACATAAATAAAATAAAAACATGAATAGTTCTCTTTTAAATTTGTAATGAGTAACTGATCAATTATTAATTTGCTTCCAGAGTTATGTTTACACATGGTACCTACTACACTACGTAATAAATACAAAAAACCTCATATTATCGTATTTTGATCTAACGCAGGAACAGGATACAGTCACACTAGGGGTAGAAAGCGCTCCTTGCGGCGGCTTTGTGAACCTACGTTTGGCGGGCTTTTCTATTGAAATATATTACAAATTAAACCCCCACTTTACGATTGACCGATTCAGCTCATTTTTACAACACTTCTTTCTCATGAGTTACCCACGACGTATACCGCGTTTCGTTACAATACAGCAGAAATTACGACCGGTATGAGTATATTAGGAATTTGGGTCCGGAGTAAACCCCCCCCCCCCCTTCTAATGAACCGATTTAGTTTATTTTTACAACACATATTTAACTGTAGATTACCACTACGAATACCGAGTTTCGTCGAAATATACCAAAAATCAGGGCTGGTAGTGGCGAATTGGTATTGTGGGTCCGGAGTAAACCCCCCCTCCTAATGAACCGATTTAGTTCATTTTTATATCTCACTTTTCTCTCTATATTACCACTACGAATACCAAATTCGTAATATTTGTTATATATCGTTGATATATAACAAATATTACGGCTGGCATGGTCAAATTAGTGTTTTGGGTTCGGGGTAAACCCCCCCCCCCCCCTTCCGGTGGACCGATTTTGGTGGTTAACGAACTCGTTCAATTGTTTGCTAATTGAATGCTATATACCATGTTTCGTGACGAAAAAAGAAAAACTCTGGCCGCTATCGTGTTAACAGACACACACACACATATATATATATATTTTAACGGGGGTCATTTTCGGTGTCTACTAGGTAGGATCGATAAAGATTTGAAGAAACTTCTGTCATGAGTGCAACCTCAATAGCTACTTTCCTTCGGAGGAAAGTGCTAAAAAGATAGGTAAACGTCTTCTTTTCTTAAAGTAAAAGAATCTATATTCCTCTTGATGCGTAGAAGGAATCATTTTAAGCAGTAGATGAGATGAACAATAGCAAGTCCTCACAGAAATTTAGCAGCAAGGGACGTGGCTAATTTTTAGATGTGTGACCGCCTAGTATGCGAAATTGGATCCAGTGTAAATATGAAGAGAACAAATATATATGTATATATACATATCAACCATGTCAGATAATACCGCAATAAGGTAATTTAAAATGAAATATTATTAATGAACATTTTAAGATTTAAAAATAATAATTAATAATCGGTATCGAACAATTAATTTCAGGAAAGTTTTCTTTTGAGGAAAGGCCAAGAAACGGAAAGTCGTCATAAAAAAATGTTTGGACCTATAAGCCCACTACAGAAAGGAGAATATACATATATATATAAATTGGTTGCGGTAATTTTCCAAACTGATATAGTGTTGAATAAACACTATATCCTGTTTTTATTTTAGTTGAGACCGGAGCCTGCACAAGGGGGACAAGGTTGACAGGTTTATTGTTACATAATAGAAACGGTGGCCGTTAATGTGGTAGCGGTGAGCTCCCGTTACCTTACGCTGGTAGAAGGCTGAGGTTCTATACTCGGGTAGGTATTTCACCCGGGAGGAGGTCGGACAAAAGGCACATCTGCATTAGCAATGCCGTCGAGCTGAATGTATTTATATTAATTTTAACGATTTCTTCAATGGAATACAATCTTATTAAAAACCCCGGTGGCCTTGACTACGTCGCTCAGTGGTGCCAAACGCCCGATTTTGGGAAAAGCCTGTAGGAGGTACTTGAATCTTTCTGATTTTGATATAGTTTTTAAGGTATTTTGTGGTGCTTGTTCGAATGAGACTCCTGCCAATGCGATAGAATCATTATTTCGGAAGATAAACGGGTTTTATAGTACGAAAACCGTGAAAAACAGCAAGTATACGATTTAAAAAAAAATCATATTTTACTCAATTGGTAGAGATATGTATCCTTCCAAATGCATTTTTGAGTGCTGCGTTGAATAAATTAACAAACAATGAAATAACAAATATTAAAATTTTCGCTTGTAACGAATACATTTTGACATTTTTACACAAAATATTAGGTAGATCGCACTGTAAAAGTTCAGTTACTTGCAATCACAAAGTGTTCAACACCTCTCTACAGAAAATAGTAATGGTAAACTCATTTTTCGTAAAATAATCGCATCGCTTCATTGTATTAGGCTGTGCACACATACGGCCGAGTTCGGCGATGAAATTTATATGAAAGCAACTTGTAAAGCATGTACTTTTAGGCAACACTATGCGGAAAGCTCAGCTAAGTACCGCTTTTTTTTTTCTACACCAAATAAACTATGGATAATTGAGTTCCATTACAGATATCTTCATAACCTAAATGCACCAAGTTCATAGTACATTTTGGCAAAAAAGAAAATTCGTGCTACATACTCGTATGCTCATGAGACTTCCTGGGTAATATTAATTTTTCAGGAGTAAAGTAAGTGGTATAAAATATTGTTTTACTTTTCACTAAAAACTGTGAGATTTTTACTCAGTGAGAAAACAGCCAACAAAATGATTTCTTGTGATCATACCTATTAATAAAATGCAATATTACAGCAGTATTCTACAACTAATTAGGTATAAAAAAATGTTAGTTCAAACGCGATGGAACACCTTCCGTTTTGGAGGTTTTTTCCCTCTCGGCACCACTGTGCGTCGTGGTATTCAAACATTCATAAACTTTCGTCTCAGCTAACAAGCGTAATGCGACAGTCTTTCTTTTACTTTACGAGACATTCACAAACTTACTAACAACTATGTAACAAATTAGTGGTAAAACAAATAGACTCACAATACCAGCTATAAAATAGGAGAAATAAATAAGTCCAAGAATGCCTCGCCATCGAGTAATGGAATAAGGATGATGTCTTAGTTACGAGCCTATGAATAGGGCATTCAATACTTACTCAAATTTAATGACGAGACACTAAAATGCAGATGCGCAGAAGTTTTGATACGCAAATATCAATCAAACATGTACTAACTGGAAGGACAGAGATTAATTGGAGAATCCATAAGACACGCATAAATTAGTGACTGAAGGTAGGCCACTGAAGGTATTTAGAATAAATTATAAACCTTACACACACAGAACTTTTGAATAAATGCGCATATTGTTCTTGAGACTTGAGGCGGGGCCCCATTTTTACGAACTTTACACAAAAATATCCTATCTAAAACGGATGAATAAGTTCGCTGGCCAGCAGAATCTTCCCACTGTAACACATTTTTTAGCGAAATTGTGGCTTAGACGGTTTTAGTAGGCTTTCAGGTGTAATGTTTTAGGTGTTGTTCGTCGCCAAGCGTTTTAAAATTAGGTGGTAGTTAACAGTCAGTAATAAATTCTTCAGGTAGCAAGATTTTTACTTTTTGTTTCAAGAAGTTGCTTTATTTTAACAAACCCTACAAACTTATGAAAAAGTCAAATATACTAATCTTTTTAAGTATTTCCCACATGAATATATATAAAATAGATAAAAAAACTAAGATAATTTCATCGCACAGGAAAATATGAAATAAACGTAAATTAATAATTATTGAAAAAAATAGTGTAAAAAGTACTTTTAATAGATATTAATTGGCATTATAAAGTATAGCTAGCTCAGTATGTGAAATGTTATTATGATCAAATGAAGAAAGTAAAAGATGATAAGATTAGAAAGTTCTTCGTGAAGTGCTCCAGCTCTCTCTGGCCTTCAACTTAAAACCTTTACTCTCCAGTCTCAGTGATTTAAAGAATCATCCATATGCAAATCTAACCAAAAATTTACACTTTTCTACAAACATCAAAATTCAAATTCTGGATTAAACATTTTTTCGTGGGCTGTTTGCCGGACTATCTATAGGTTGCCACCCTTCTTAAAATAATGCCAATGCCACGCGGTTTTCCCTGGCAGTCATTTAAGTACTGACCAAGCCCGACGCTGGTTATATTCGGTCATCTACAGAAACTTGTGAAGCTGGCTAGGGTAATTAATATTCCACTCTATATTAATAGATTCTATAATTACTTAGTTACAATGTGCTTTGTAAACATTAATTACATGTTTAATTTAGACATTATGTCATAATTTCCAGTTCTAGGAATATAATAATACATTCCATTAATTAGATTTTATTAAATCATTTTCTTATCTAAATTATGAGAAATTTTCTTAATTGTGGAAGAATGCTTCTTTCAGACATGAACTTCCTTGCAGCCTTTATTAAAGAAGTCCAACTCGCAGGAACAGCGTCATCATAGCGCGTTTCCGTTCATATCCCTAGTGCCATTAGTAAAGAAATAGAAGCAGTTATTGGGAGGTTTTGATCTTTTGTGAAAATTAAAAAATATAACCTTAAAGAGAAGAAAGATTTAAGGCGTCATAGCAGGACAAAAACAGGTCCGATTTGCATTGCCCCATAAAAAATTGCTTCAGAACTTTTTTTTGTAGAGAATTCAGTCAGCTTTCGAATGACTACCCTCCAGTTACCACGATTACCCAACGTTTTCGAGATATTTTGGAAAATATACGAAGATCCCAAAAATTAAAAAATATGTTTTTCTTATACTTACTCAAGTCCAAACACAATCTAAATTTAAATATTTAAATTCTGAATGGGAAAACAAGTTATATAAACATTACGATGGACCGAAAAAACTCATTTGTTTCCCTAAGTTGTAATAGTGCGGAAAATTTGCGAATTGTATAGAGTAGAAAATAGGGGAAAATTTATGTAATAGTTCATAACGTCTTCATATAGAGCCTAAAAACATTGTGATTTAATTTAGTTTAGATCAGTTATTATCTTTCAATAGCCCATAGGGACTACAATTTGCTAAAACTTTGAAAATTTCACATGTTTAAGAAATGTTTTATGTATCTGTAATATACTTTTTTTTTAATCGTAATAGTTACAATGTTTTTATTTTTTAACATAAGAAAACTCTATTTTATTATAGTGTGAATAAATTTACAACTTCTGGCCGGACTAAATCATCTAATTCAAAAATTTAAAAAATAATCGCAAAAAAGAAGTTTTTTTCATATTTTTTCAAATTTCAAAGCCAATGCGCGAACGGAAGATGTTAACAGATTTCGATCATTTTTTCCCCTTTTTTATTCTATATAATTTGCAACTTTTCCGCACTATTATAAGTTCGAAATAAGAAAAATGAGTTTTTTCGACCTACCCTAATTTAATTCGTCTTCTCGAAAACGTGAGAGTTATGATGATTTTCAGGTGGACGGATTGTGCTGATTACGACATTTAGTCCAAATATTTTTGTGCCAAATTTCGGATACCAAAATTGGAACATTTATAAGCCTGTGAGAGAGCGAACAGACAAACATATATATATATATATATATATATATATATATATATATATATATATATATATATATATATATATATATATCTTCATCGTCTCCCGGCTTCTTTCTCCAGCGGTGCTCGTTGTTCGGCCGTTATATTTCGCCCAAATCCTATTGGGCTTCATCAGACGTGTTTCTTCTTCGGGGTGTGCAGGAGCTACCTGCATACCCCGAGGAAGAAACAAGTCTGATGAAGCCCAATAGGATTTGGGCGAAATATAACGGCCGAACAACGAGCACCGATGGAGAAAGAAGCCAGGAAACGTTGAAGACGACGCCCCAGCGAAGGAGCCTAAAGGAGAACATATATATGTATGTATACATAAATATAAACAGGTAACTGTACGATTTGTTTAGCGTTTTATATGAATCGTTAAGACTCCATAACTAATCAGACGCGTTAAAGTAAATGGTCGAGCAGTTCTAATTACGTTGATGTATTGCTTCATTATTTACTTTTGTGAAGTGAGTTTAATTATGTTACTACATGCTAATCGCCATTTCAAATATCCCATTAGTGAGATTTCGCCATTCAGAAATGATCTAATTTCAGTGCTAACATTCTCCACCAATAGCTATTCATGGAATATGTTGTATCCGCTGGCAAAGTTTTTAGAGTTGAACTAATTTCCAATATCTGGAGGTGTGGCGCATTCTGAGGTTGTCTGGAACCATTACGGATGTCATTAACCTTGTAAGACCAAGCCCAAAATGAATGAATGAATGTTCCCTGAAGGTAATGACGTCACGAAACAAGGAAGTATCTCGAATAGGATCTTTTCTTGTAAGCAATGTTAACCCTCAACTTGGAGTACTTGCCACGCCAATATTTTGTTCGTTTAAGGTGGTTGCAATCAACAGTTTATTTAATTCCAAGGGACTCTTTTATCATTAAAATAATTACCCCAGAACAGATTTTTCTATGTAATATCATGATTAATAACAGTACAAATACTAGTAGGACTGTAATGTTGTCTTCCTTTACATTCAGTTTGAAACTATTTTCTGTTTCTCGACATTTCAAGAATACCACTTACCTAAAAGATCTACTTTCCACTGAAAGAAATTATACATGGATAATATCAAAATTTCAAAAATCAATAACATGTAAATATTAATAAGAATATTTTTTAGAACCCACCTAATGCGAAAAACAACCGACTAATTGGTAAGCTTATAAAAGTTCTCTCCCTACTTCCCTCAAGGCCTTATTTTTGTAGCGAATCAACCACGATGTTAATAATTTAGGCATTTAATTTAATTATTATATTGTAAATAACTGATATTAAACTTTAATGTAATATATTATAGTCTTAAATCATTATCTCTTTGTTAAAAAAGTGTTATATTACTTCATATTGTAGTTTTAAACAATATGGTTTCTTAATTGATATAATATTGAAAACTAACATAAACAATGATTCCTAATTGTTGCAAATAACCAGAACTACTTGAATGAGTATGCTTGAATGCTTGGCCATATGCCACATCATTCATAGTTTATTCTGGAATTGCGTGTATTTTAAAAAAACCGAATGTATGGGCATTAGTGGGGTTGTCAACCATATATCACCCGAACACAGAATTCAGTAAAGAAGTGTATGATTGAAATTACGACACCAGGTAATCTTGTGTGGCCTATCCTGAGCTACGCCAAGACCACCTCTGTTTTCCTATTTTCCGCTATAGAGGTCCTCCAGGGCATGGGTGCCTTTTAGCAGTTTTGTTTCCCCGAAATTGTACCGTTTAGATCCATGCTGATATAAAATATCGTTTCGTGGTACTTTATAGAATGAAACAGCCAATTGAGCTGCTTGATCCACGTTTTAATTTTAAAGTATTACACTTGGGACCCATATAGAATGAACTTGAAGTCCCTTTTTCCGCAGAGAGCTTCAATTAATTTAATGACCAATGTTAGGAATAATTGTAACTAAAGGCCTTTAGCGGTGATAAAGAGTCTGAAAATATGGTTACTGACGCGCCTCTGTGTGCAACAGTATTGAGAGTCTTATATATAGAAAACAATGTTGCAGTAAATATTTAAGAGATTTATTTAGTGAAAATATGTGAATTTCGTGGTTTCCAAGTTAAATAATTCGTAGCGGAGAACGGTTGGGTTTGTATTGAGCTTTGTATATTTCGATATTGTAAAGTTGACGAATAGAATAGACAAAAGCCAGGATTTTTTTTTTTTTTTTTTTTTTTTTTTTTTTTTTTAACAGCACATCAACTATTTGGCTATTTGTTATATGTGATTTCTGCAAATAATGTTTCAGGAATAGCTATTTTATATAAAATTAATTAAACGTATTTATTGCAATGCGTTCCCCTCGTATGTAAGTTGAGGTTTGACTCCGATGAATTTAACAATTTAATATTCCATTTCACATCTGCAAGCTCCAGGATTTTATTCAGAAGTATTTTATTTTATTGTTCAAACAAAATTCCTAACAAAAATTGTAATATACTCGCATTTTGATGTTGTTTGTATTAGTTATGTTTTTGTAATTGAAAAATAGTTTAACTAGATGCACATTGATAGTTTAACTTTGACGATAGATCTTGCAGCAAATATTTCCTCTATCAAGAAATCTTCATAAATTTCGTTAATATTTTTCATTTCTGACGTTTTCATGACACCTCATCCCCGTAAGATTCGAAACGTGAAGAATAAAAATTTAATTTTTTATTTTAACCATGTTCTTGTTATATTTTGTGGATGATTTTATTAATAGTGTAGCTTATGTGTTATTTTGACTAAATTATTTACATAGTATTTGCTGAAAACATTTCAATTGGTTTAATTTAAATGACTGACAGGATTCTGTACAGAAATATCACAACACACACGCAATTCAAGCTCTGCCATCATAGTTGAAATGAACCGTAAATAAAAATGATATTATGAAATAGATACAGTTCGGAAAAAGCTGTCCTGTTATCGTCCTAGGAACGCATGCTGCTCTCTTTAAAACCAACAAAAAATTTAAACCCATCTAAAAATACTTAACAATTTAAATATATATATATATATATATATATATATATATATATATATATATATATATATAAAAACTTACTTAGCGAGAGTTTACATTCTAAAGGGAGTGTCCATGCAAAATTTCAGTGAGTGGTATTTCACAAATATACAGGGTGTTCAAAACTCGATTGACACCCCCCTTTTTCCACAATTTTTGAAATTAAAAAACGAAACTTGGTGGATCTTAACGTGGTCGAATGTACATTCACAAGACCTAATGCACGACCCCTCAACTTTCTCCAGTTCTTCTCCAGCGACCCTAACTCAGGAATCTTCAATGGAAAGGGGTTATTTTTATGGCGGATTATTGTAGAGAATTGAATTTTAGATCGATTTTATATTGGTCATTTTTTCGCTAAAGCGCACCAATGAGTAACAAATTGCCAAAAACCGTTAAATCCCTTGTTTTTTGTCACTTTTCTGCCAATAACGCAGAAAGTATGTCCGTAAAGGAAAAAGTAATTGGTATAAACGTTGTAGAGGATTACATTTTCTTTCCAAAAAGTACCTTTAAATGCCTAAAATGTAAATAGAAATGGAGCAAAACACACTTTTGTTTTTGAAGTTTTCAGAAAAGTTTATTATCAACGTGATCTACGCTTCCGTAAAACTTAATAAACATTTCCTAAACTTTTTGCTCCACCTAAAAATCAAATTCAATTACTTTATAAAGGTATTAAAATAATAAATTTAAAGCAACAGAACTCACCTAATCATTAGAATTTCGTAGTAATTATTTTTGTGTTGGACGATTTTTTTATTTTTATTTTTTGAGTTATTTTGTTTTTTACGGCGTCTTGACATCTAGGCCATTAGTGCCGACATCCAGAGTGCAGCGAGGAATTTTCCCAGCTTTAAATTTATTATTTTAATGCCTTTATAAAGTACTTGAATTTGATTTTTAGGTGGAGCAAAAAGTTTAGGAAATGTTTATTAAGTTTTACGGAAGAGTAGACCACGTTGATCATAAACTTTTCTGAAAACTTCAAAAACAAAAGTGTGTTTTGGTCCATTCCTATTAACTTTTTAGGTATTTAAAGGTACTTTTTGGAAAGAAAATTATATCCTCTACAACGTTTATATCAACTACTTTTTTCATTACGGACATACTTTCTACGTTATTGGCAGAAAAGTGACAAAAAACAAGGGTTTAACGGTTTTTGGCAATTTGTTACTCATTGGTGCGCTTTAGCGAAAAAATGACCGACATAAAATCGACCTAAAATTCAATTCTCTATAATAATCCGTCATAAAAATAACCCCTTTCCATTGGAGATTCCAGAGTTAGGGTCTCTGGAGAACTGGAGAAAGTTGAGGGATCGTGCATTAGGTCCAATGAATGTACATTCGACCACGTTAAGACCCACCAAGTTTCGTTTTTAAATTTCAAAAATTGTGGAAAAAAAGGGGGGTGTCAATCGAGTTTTGAACACCCTGTATAGTAGGTTAATTTAAGATTATTTAATAATTTGTATGTAAACTTCTTTATTCATTATTTTTTTGCGTATTAAAAATTACTCTGCTATATATTTTTGTTTTTAATTTTTTTTTGATTATTCTTTTCTATGGCTGATTACACTTACAGTTCCGTACAAATAAAAGTTTTATTTGTACAATAAACAAATAAAACTTCTTTGGGTGTATCTTTAGGAGGGTTATGTGGATAAACACATTTTACTGTGTGCTTTCTTTGCGATAAAACTTCTTTGGGTGTATCTTTAGGAGGGTTATGTGGATAAACACATTTTACTGTGTGCTTTCTTTGCGATAAAACTTCTTTGGGTGTATCTTTAGGAGGGTTATGTGGATAAACACATTTTACTGTGTGCTTTCTTTGCGATAAAACTTCTTTGGGTGTATCTTTAGGAGGGTTATGTGGATAAACACATTTTACTGTGTGCTTTCTTTGCGATAAAACTTCTTTGGGTGTATCTTTAGGAGGGTTATGTGGATAAACACATTTTACTGTGTGCTTTCTTTGCGATAAAACTTCTTTGGGTGTATCTTTAGGAGGGTTATGTGGATAAACACATTTTACTGTGTGCTTTCTTTGCGATAAAACTGGTCTTATGCGTATGACTGTGGTTACAGAATTTTTTCTTCGAGTTTACTCGACACTCACTCACCTGTCCATTTTTATCCCAGTCAAATTAAACATGAAGCTGTCGCTTGAGTTTGGAAAGGTGTACAGTATTTGTTTGACAGTATTTGTGATGAATAGCGTATGGAGGTCTTTGATCATTTTAATCAGATAGATTGAGTGGAGTGAGCTGGATGGACGCTAAAAAAGAAAGGATTTAGACGTTGTTGTATGAAAGTGGATGTCTGGGAATGGGACAGCCGTTCGAGGGGCTTAGTGAGGATACATTGCGAGGATTACAAACTTTGTGTAAAGCATGAACAAGGGTTTTTTTTCAGGAATCAGGAAACCCGGAGCTCGTTATTGAGACATTAAACATGGGGAAAACGCATGAAGGATAACAGGGTGGGGATCTGAGGGAACGTTAGATTATGAAAAGAAAGATACTATCAAATGTCAAAGGCCGATAAAATCGGAAATACGTATTAAGTTCTACTTGAGTTTTGTTTATGACCATTAAGCTTTCAAATGATCAAATTCGACTTAGCACGAAATAAAAACCATTTGAAAGGTATCCCAGAAAACATACAAAAAGTTAAAAAATGCTCACGTTTGATAGTAATATATTTTGTTTTAAAATATTCCCTCTTGCCTTTATTTATAAATCTTAAGTTGGACTAAATGAGCCCAGCGTAAAAAAAAACTGTAATTTTTGAATTTTTAGCTCTATTCAAACGAATTTTGAAACATTTCGTCAAATCCTGAGCAAACGATACCTAGGACATGGGGTTGAACGAAACCAAATTATTAAATATTTTTGTATACACCATTATTTTTATTTCTTTATTACAAATATTTTGAAATCATGCCAAACATCTGTATCTATTTCAAGCATTCCAAATGAGCCAATAAATAAGAACTCTATGAAAACGCGCTAAGATAAAACAGATCCTGTGAATCGGACGTTTTTTATTAATTTTAGCCATGCTTAATACAAATCACACTATTAAGTGAATAATTCATTGATAGAAATGAAGAAAAAGTCACTTATTTCAGAAAAGGTTCTATTATGGGTTCTTTCAGCAGCTCTTGCTAACATCCTAAGAGATATATCTTGAGCTTTACAATTGAGGGATAAAAGAGTCAGTGAGTCCTCAGCCGAAAAGTTGAACAGATTTTATTAAAATAAATAGTGAACCAAAATGTCAACACTGTTTCCTGTGCAGGCAAAGATGATTAACATAAGCATCAATTTATTAAGAATGTTCCTAGATGCTTTGCATCATTAGATCGCTCTTGTGGAGCCTAAAATAGGAGTTATTCGGATCTTCCTTGATTCTAGGCTTCTGATGTGGCATCTGATGAGGCGAAACATGTAGGGACATTTTTAATAAAGCCCTCAAATTTCTTAATTTGGAATTTTATTCATTGACCTTCCGCCTACAGAAGACATTAGGAGGATAGATGATAGCTGCGAGGATGTTAGCAGAGCTGCTGAAAGCGCTGTGAGCCAATAGTAAAAATTGTTTTCTTAAGAAAATAATTTATTTCATTTCTACTGAAGATCGTCCTTCTCTGCCAGCAACCACGTACTTTCTAGAATTCTTGGCACATTTCTATATTTCTTGGCAATGTAGCTTACAAATATGATAAAAAAAATATAACTTGAAAACAGAATTTGTGTAAGGTAAAAGTAGATAGGTTTAAGAATATAATCCACGGCTGGAAAGAGCATGAGAATCCATGTCGCTTTCTCCTACTATTATTGGGAAAACAACACTTTCTACTTACTCTTCCCATCGTCCGGTTACAATACGAGTTCGTGTAAATGGATGAATCCTGCTCATGGATCTTTTCCAATTTGTAGACGTAACCTCTTCCTCTCTGGGGTTTGCAAGCTTTTTTTTTTTATTATGTACGTAAAATATGCTTTTATATAGCGAAACTCCTTACTTTTAAGTGCTTATAACGTCTCTGCCATGTCAAAATATCGAATATGCAAATCGGAGCAAACTAGCGAACGAAAATATTCTATCCATTGACGAATTTATATATTGAAAAATTGCATTATTCGATACTTTATTTAATGCATTAACCCTGGAACACTAACCTGCGCCATATTGACGCATATGACTGTAATCAATTGTGATTTTCTTCCGTTAAATGGGGGTAGACCCGGTCTACCCCCCATCTATTCCTGGAGCAATTCGTCCTACCCACATACAGCATAATATCACCTCTCAGCGAGTTATTAGATAGGTGTGACCTTGATTTTCCAGAAGACAGTGCATCAAATTGACGTAGAGGTTAGTAATACACGTAAATTTTTCTACGTCGTTTTGAAGCAATGTTAGTAATATGAGCATTAAGTTTACGTTACTCTGAGGTATAGGTAGAAATAAACTCATTATAAATTGCATCAATTTGACACAGAGTTAGTAACGAGCACTTAAAATATAATTACACCATTATTAATTAATTATGTAAGTAATTACAAATTCCACATTGCTAACACAGTAATTATTTTAAAAGTCGGGAAGGCATTGGTATATTATATTATGTATTATTATTATTATTATTCCATTTATTATTTTTTGTGAAAGAGCACGGGCGTATATAAGGGGGGGGAATAAGGGGCTGCAGCCTCCCCCCCCCAAATTTTTTTGATCGGTAAAAATGTGTCATAAAACCGTTAAAAATAAATAAAATAAGATTACTGAGTTCGTAAAAAATATTTAATATTAGGTGTAAGCGTTTTAGTTGTTGAAAACTAAGTTCTAAAATGTTAGTATTCCCTACCCCGGAAATGGTCCATATTTTTTGTTGCTCTATGATTTATGTTTTTAATTTGTATTTTTGTGCATTAAATATGCATATATAATCATTTTTTAAACAACAGATTTTTCCATTATCCTTGATAATCAAGTTCTGAGCCATTTCCTGTGTATATGTCAAATTGATACACAGTTAGTAATAGTGTAGGATGAAATAGGGTTAGTGCTCCAGGGTTAAAGGCTATTCTAACGGGGTTGAGTTCGGACAGTCTGCTACAAGCCGTATCGTCCACAATTCAAGAGCAAAGTTTCGAATCTGAAAAACGAGATTTTTCATATTCGATAGTTTGACATGACAGGGACGATGTGGTCCAGTTAATAATTTAACAAGTTGACTGCGTTGAGACCATACGCTAAACATCGATTAGTGCATTACGGGGTGACCCTCACTTCGTACAGGTTGCGATACGGACTTACGTCGTCCACTATATTTCTAAAATTTAATTTAAGAATTTCTAAGTAAAAGGTGTTTTAAGGATTAAATAAACTATTTTAATTAAATTAATTGCAACAATTTCGTTTCATCGTAATGCCACAAAAATTCTCAATATTTTAATCAATATGAAAAATATTGACAATTGAAAATGAAACGCAGAAATGGATGTATAAGTGGGGAACAGAGACGCGGTTAACACTTCTTCGAGTACAGGATTTATTCCCCTTAACGTTTTAAGTGTACTACAATGATGTAATACAATAATTTAATATAATATAATATATACATGATGTAAATACATAGGCAACAATGTAATGCTATATAATGTAATAATAAATATACACAATGTAAACATATAAACAATAATGTAATATATTAAAAAATATAAGTTGTACATCGCCATGAAGTTGAACAGCAAAAAATAAAAAAGTATGCTATAACTGCAATTGGGGGAATAACTGTTATATTCAATTATTTATACTATTTGATTCGCTTTATTTTCGGAGAGAACGTATGCTGACCTTGGAGAAATTTTATAGGTTCAATACGTTAACTAAAAAATTAGATTAATTTAAATTCCTTGTTTAAATTAAATACTTTCTTAACGAAACGACTTTTTGTTGAGCTTTATGTTGCTATAAGTAATGATCCTATAATAAGTAAAGCAGCAGTAAAATTGTTTAAAGAATGATTCGATCCAATTTTATCATCATTTAAGTTTTCTTCCTAACTTCTAAACTCGCTTTAGTGCCGCTAGAAAATAATTATGGGCCAAATGTGTGTATGCATATATATATATATATATATATATATGTGTGTGTGTGTGTGTGTGTGTGTGTGTGTGTGTGTGTGTGTGTGTTCGTGTTCGCGCTCCAAAATCTTGGTTGTAAAATACCACATTTATTCCTGTTTATAAAATAGAGTTATCAAATATAGGCATTAAATGTATATATATATATATATATATATATATATATATATATATATATATATATATATATATATATATACACGTCTTTGGTTATCAACCCTTTAATTATTTTTGGTGGTACCCAACGAAAATGATTTGCAAATTGTTAAGTCTATATGGAAACGTCAGCTTTATATATATATATTATGAAGTGTTTTCATTAGAGGCTTATTGAATCTTATCAAAAGTAGATCAATTGATGTCTAAATGTTGTCTGTCCCTAATAATATTCTCCATTGCCCAACTCTCGTATTCAGATCCAGAAGAGAATTATGATGGAATCTACTTGGAATACACAATGAGGATATTCAACAAAATCATCATCATTATACTAGCCTTGCTTCTTTATTCATTCCTTATCTCTTTTATTCATCGTACGCAACATATATTTCTGTGCTTACGGATACAGAAGGAATGAATAATGACATTAATAGATAAAAATCATACATTTTAATGTAAACAATTGCAATATAAATATTTAGGGTCCAATAATTCATCCTGTACTTAAAATGACCTGCATAAAATCAAAATGATCATAAATAGTATTCTCCTTTGATTCTGTAATTAACAGCTGCCTACATGATTCTAGTAAGGAACTCGTCTTATCGTTTCTCTGGGTAATGGTATATATCAATTTTCATGTTTTTCAAATTCCTGGCTGCACTCTGGATGTCCGGCGCTAATAGCCACGATTTGTTGATGCGCCGTTAAAAAAAAAAAAAAATAAAGTTAGCCGCTATCTTGTAAACGTGAGCACACACATATATATATATATATATATATATATATATATATATATATATATATATATATATATATATACCTGGGTGAGGAGGATGTGCAAGGGTTCGGGATATTATCACCATGTAAAGCGTAAACTCTATGAGGGAAAAATCACAGTCCATTTCCAGTAATTCAAGGTCTGCCATCATAGTTGAAATTAACCGCAATTCAAAATAATACTATGAAGTACCAACGGCCATAGCCACGTTGAATACACCGGTTCCCGTAGATCACGTGGATAGCGAAGTTACGCAACGTCGGGTGTGGTCAGTACCTGAATGGGTGACCAACCACGTGCTGTTGGCATTATAAAAGGGTAACAACCTGTAAACAGCCCGGCGCTAATAGCCAAATAGTTGACGTGCTGTTAAAAACGGAAAAAACAACAAAATACTATGGAATAGATACAGTACAGTAACAGCTGTTCTGTTATTGTCCTAGCAACGCATGCTTCCTAGGCTTGCCTGCTCTAACTAACTAAAACTTTAAACCCCTCTAAAAATACTTAAAAAATCAAATTTCAAAAAATCCTTTCTTAGCGAGTGTCAATGTTCTATTCTAATTTTTCTGTAGAGTAGTTTGGGCTGGGCGATGATAGGTCAGTGAAGTGAGTGGTATTTGACAAATATATAGTAGATATAAACAAAATAAACCATAAAACAATGGTTTTGTTGTTTTATATTTGTAACGAAAACAAAAAAATAACAAAAATTTATAATTAGGAGGCCCGGTGGACGTGAGTGTTAAGGCGTGAGCACTTAACACCTTGGCACTATGGGGTGGTGGCTTTTCATTAGAAAAAAGAAAAGGCATCAGCCCTGTCCTGCCTTTAAAAGTGTGGTAACCTATAGATAACCCGCCCCAAAATTCGTAGTTAATAATAATGGACATTAAACAGTTGAAATTAGTTTCGTTAAAACACAACAGAAAATAGGACGATTAGTAATTTTGGTCCTGATCTTTCAGAGGGACAGATTTAGACATTTACACGACATTTTGATCTTCAAATGCACACGACGTTTATGGTTTTTCGTTGCAACAGAAGAATTTCGGCCGGCGTGGGAAAATTAGTAATTTGGGTCTGGGGTAAAACTCCTCCCCAGATAGACCATTAACCTGTTAATAACCTGGTTTCCTGTCGAAAAAAACAAAAACTCTGTTGGGAATCGTGGTTTAAATAAATAGATAAATATATATATATATATATATATATATATATATATATATATATATATATATATATACACATATGTATGTATTTAGAAAAATAAATTAATATCTATTGAGTATAGCGGGTAGCATAGTATAGAAAATTATACATTATAATACTCATTTTCGGTAACTACTAGGTAGGACCGTTAAAGAGTCTGAAAAATGTTTTCTTGTGTGCAGCCTAAAGAGCTACAGTCCTTTAGAAACTGTTAATAGACTTTGTATTCATTATAAGTTTTAAAAAAATATGTAGAATCTTATTTTAATTTGTTTTGCATATTTATATATATATATATATATATATATATATATATATATATATATATATATATATATATATGGGATCTTACTTCAATGGATGCTCGGCCACCATATTCATACATAATCCAGGTGATGTCTATTTTCAAGGGAATTCAGTCCAAGTTGTAATTACAGCTATAATGGAAAGACCAGATGGATAATAATATACCTTCTTTATGAAAATGTAAATTGGTTTCCCTCTACTAAAGGATATAAATTGTGTTTTACTTCTGATTTAAATCAATAACAACAACCCAGAAATGTTTTAAAAATGGTTATTATTATTCTTATTTACATTTATTACGGTCTTGATTCCATACATTTTTCTTTAATAGCCCAGATGCTTGTCTTGAAAACTAATCATAATCTTTCGTATGAATGCAAAAACATTTTTATTAAAAAATGTTGTTTATTTATTTATACATTTGTGAGACCGCGTCTATGGCAATTCATCACACTAATACGATATAATATATCGCATATAAATACAATATTGTAAATAATGTATGTAAAATGTTGTTCAATATGTAAACAAATCTTGTTTTAATTTCTAGTATTTCAACCGAAACTTGAAAACCTCCATTATACTAATGCATGAAGTGTTAACTAATCGATGGAATGAAAACTAACTAAGTCACTGTGTTGTGAATACTAAGTAAAGAACATATATTGAGTTTAAAACAATTAAACATACTACATGAAATGTAAAAATGCACAAACATATTTTTCATATAATTAACAGATGAATATCCGCTTTATTTTAAAAAATAGATTTTACAATTAACGGTATTGTAGGATTTCAAGTGAAGTGTTTTCTTTAACTAAGGACTAACTAATAAGGAGTATGATTGCGCAAACAAAAAAAAAAATACATCTAAACAGACTTATTGAAGTTCTAACGCCATGCGCTTTAGCATTTTATGTTCATATATAGAGTTATTTAATGAAAAAAAGTCTAAACAAACCAATGATAGATAAAATATAATGTAAGTTCAAGGTAAGGGTGGGAAAGAATCAATGAATTCTTGAAGTAACTGTAAGAACTTGCTACCCAAAATTGCTTAAAACATTAACTTATATTCGCGACATTTCGAACCTGTTTAGGTTCATCATTAGGTCATAAAATAAAAGTAAAATGAAGAATAGGGAGAATACTTCTCCTATGTCACTAACACCAATACAAATACAATAAATTACATGTAAAATAATACAATACATTAGGTACCATACATTAAGTCGTCGTGTTAAGGTTTATTTTAATTTTTAAATGATGAACCTAAACAGGTTCGAACTTCGCAAATATACGTTAATGTTTTTAACAGTTTTGGGGAGCAACTCCTGCCAGTTACTTCATGTATAAAATATAATAGAAGGCCGTCAGCTGAGACACTATCGATGACATTTATCAGCTGATGATCACAAATAAATAGCAAGACATTTTGCCTTTTGGTAGGTCAATATGCTGATCAGCACAATTTATTTAGTCTGGAATTTTCTAAAATTATAACTTTTTTCATCTCCCAAGTTGAATGTCATGTTGCTCTTTGAAGAGGCTCTTGATAAGACTCATTTAAAAATAATTATTGGCATTAACTGAATTATATTTTAATTATTATATCCCTTAATGAATGTTCACTTCAATGAGGAATGACGCTTATGACCTAAAAGGCTATATAAATTAAAAAAAAAAATTGTAAAAATATACAATTTCCTTTATTTATGAATGCGGAATGAAGTTGCAATTATTATTATATACATATATAGTTTTAAAGAGCAGGTAAAAAAAAGAAACTTTTTCTCTATTTTTTTCCACAAAAGTGAAAATGAAATTTTTCATTTTTTTGTTCCACTTCATATCAAAAATGAAGTGGAACAAAATATTATTATTAAACAAATAATAATAATATTTTGTTCCACTTCATTTTTGATATCGCACATTTTTTGTTGAACACGCGGCACCTATATTAAAGGGACCACTTATGCAGGGTTGTAATTGCCCCTGAAGATGCCTCGAAATATATAGGGTGATACATAAAATAAAATGGGATAAGGAAGATAATAAAATTGCTAGTGCTATATGATATATAGTGTTATATCATATCAGTACCTAGTAATAAAATCATTTCACCGTCACTTTGCATGACACAGAGTAAATGGAGCCCATTTATTCTGGTTAATTTATGTGAATTTCGCCGTAAAACGTTTTACCATGTTATAAAGCAGCTGAAAACCACTGCAGTGTACAACATTATAATTGTCCCTGTTCAACAACCAACAGAACAATAAATGAAAATATATATCATGTGTGTTAGGATTGTTGGGTGAGTCTGTGTGAACATTGTTATTTTAGCTTAGCCTATTTTAGCTATTCTGTCAAGACGCTAAGTCCTAAACTAGTGATCTTAGTAAAGATGCTATTTTGGGCTCTCGGATCACCCTGACGGCTTTGGGGCAATATTGGTTGAGTACAGACAATACTCCAGGGGCGTAAACAATTCCACTCCAACACAGCGGCGTTTCATCATTATTTTATTGAATATATACCATAAATGAAAGGATATTCCGTTTAAAATTTTTGTTGATAGTGATAATAGTAGTTTTCCAAACTAATATTGAGTTATGGTACTCAGGAATGGTAAATTCATTTGAAACATTTCCCAGTTGCTCAAAATTCATCTAAACTAAGACATTCAAGTTTTTGGTACGTTTGAAGTAAGGAAAGTGTAAAAAAAAACGATGATACATACATGAGGTGTTTTTTGGATGTTCGTACATTTTATGACCCAAAATGTTTTGAGGAGATAGAACATAAAATGTGACTTTGGGTCGCTGGCACGTTCAATAATACAGCATTCAATTAGGATTGTAAAGCATTATTTGTGCAGCTGAAGGAAGAAAAAAGAAAATATTTAAATAACAAAAAATAAGAATTTCATCTAGAAAAAATGAATAAAATTAAATAAATTACATGAAACTTACTGATGGCTGCTACATAGGCCGGAAACTTATTACAATTTCAAGGATCAGTCATCTCGAAATCGGTTGGGAAATTGTGAATCGTGATATATATAGTCTGCAATAGTGAATATACGAGAATATCCCTTAAAAATAAAACCATTATCATAAAATCTGACAAAATATGTCAGTTGTGCAATAGATACATTTACAATAGTTTGAAGCACCTAATGCTGTACTGCCAAACGCATAAAATTCAAAGGCAACAATATTTACATTCATACATTTTGGAAAACAGGGACGAATCATCGTTAGAAAATGTGCTAAATATTGATAGTACTGTAAAGTTAAATAGTTTATTTTTATTCTTAAAAAGTAGTACTATAATTGTTATAACATTTACCTGAAGATCTTCCTTCTCTGCCAGCAACCTCAAAGTTTTTATTAAAACCATTAACACAAAATGGCCAGATTCAATGTACTTGGCAATGTCAATGAACTTGTGCCAAATAAATTCTATTCTATTCTATATACATACAAACAAATGTGAACCACCGGTAATTTCGCGTCTTATGGGGTCTGAAACGTGGACATTTCTCCACCGTTATATATTTCGTGGACCTCTGGTTATAGCGTCATGATGTCAACCCTGGTTTCCTTCCTATGGAGGGAGGGAAGAAATGCAATATAATTGGAGTGGTGGAGAAGTATTTATCTAAAGGATTTTACCTAGGTCGATAACCTAGATAAACTCAGCTCATTATAAACTTTTTATTTCCCTTAAAAGAGTAACTAGGAATTTGTGCTTAATTTATGCAGCTCCTCTGAGAAAGGAGCGTATTCTTATTCCATCAATTATTTTATTTAGCTTGTTATCATAAATATCTTAACGAGCTCATAATAAGCTTTAACTGATACATTTATAATGTAATAATATTCATCCATCTCTAAGAGGAACTTGTTTATCATTTCTCCGCAACTGTAGAAATCAGAACTGTTTAAAGTTGTACTTCAACGTTACAGCAGTAAAATATTAGCACTTTCCTTAGAAATGTTGTTATTGGACTTGAAATCAGTAGAATATTCAGTGATCTAGCTGCTAGATTCTAAGACCAACTTATGAAAATAAATAATATATATATATATATATATATATATATATATATATATATATATATATAACACACATATGAATGCATATATGTCTGTGGGAACAATAATTTTGCCAAAAAACAATAATTATTATTTTTTTTTCGAAGAAACTTGTATACAGCGTTTCCATAATACATAATTCGATGTATTCGTTGATCAGTAAAGTAGGTACGTCCATTCGAAGGATAGGGGTTACTAAGGATACAAAATAATATTATGTTCCAACGGAAGAAATATATTGCATCGAAAGATGGCATACCTTGTGAGAATCTGAAGGGAAAGACGTGTTATACTAAAAAGTTAAATCTGTAAATCTGAAGGGGGAGGATTTATGCAAGAAAAAATAAAAAGGCCCGTATCGGTGGATTTCATATCCGACAGGTAAGGCTTCGAGTTCCGCCTGCAGCAGGATGGGTTTTCCAGTTATGGGTCCCTTGAAATAGTTCCCTCTTCCTCGATGGATGTTGAGGAAGGTTGGAAACCTAATGGACTACCCGGCGCACAGTGGTGCCAAACATCCTTTCAAAAAACGCTACAGCCTCTAAAGCTTGACGAATTTTAATGCACTTTTTTTTTCTATCAATGCTAATAAAATTTAGAACAACTTTGTCTAGCCAGATTTTTGTTTTTTGTTTCCCCTCTTTAATTAACTTGTAAAGACGTTAAATTCATGAAGTACTACAGAACATAAAATAACATTTCATTTTTCATCTAAGTTAATACTAGCACCGATATCGTACAAATTAAACATTCAAATCCTGATTAGACCTGGGAAAAAAATCATAGTGACACATCTTCATAAAACTTCAAAATTCAACAATTAATTTGAAGTAATAATTAGTTTAGGTAATAATTTTAATAGAATTAATAAGGTGCTGAAGGGGTCTCCCGTGGTCTAGTGGCTAGCGCGCTAGATTCATAAACGGGAGATGGTGGGTTCGATCCCCATCGGCGGCAGGAATTTTCTCATCCCACGGCTCGCTGAGAAAATTCCTGGCTGCTCCCTGGATCTCGGCGCTAATGGCCAAGAATTATTTTGATGCGCCGTAAAAAAAAATAAAAATAAAAAAAAATTAAAATAAGGTGCTGAAATATTATCACTTATTAATTTTTCTAATACCTACATGAAAAAACGCTTGTTTAGTCTTATTCGATAATTTATTTAAGAAATTTCCGGCTATTCCAAAGGGGTTAGAGTTTTGAAAATTTACGTCAAGCCATATCGTCCACAATCCAAGAGCGAAGTCTCGAATCTGAAAAATGAGATTTTGCATATTCGATAGTTTGACATTGCAGGGACGATATGTATCATTCATCCTTATCAATCTATAATGTTTTTCCTTTCATTTGTTCAACTCTGCTCTTCTTATTTTCAGCTCTGATAAAGGCTTGAAATTAGGCAAAATTTAAACGCGTTTTCTTATAAAAAAAATGTAGTTTTATTAAGATAGGAAACGACCCAACCCTGATTGTATCTACCTTGGTAATTAGTCTTTGTCCCATCGCTAAACGTGCTTATAGTAACACATATGAATACAACATAGAATAAAATGGCTCCCGCAAATCGAATTAAAAAATATCAACTGAAAATGAGTCACTCTTGCCTATGTAAGGGGAATGGTATTAAGACAAGAGGAATGACACAAGTGCCCTCAGGTGTACAATCTCTGAAGCTAGGTATATATAGTTTTGATGGTTGATAAAGAGATATATTTAGCATGTCTTTCATAGTCATAACTGAAAAACACCGATTTTTGAGTTGCGTCACTTTAGAAATACTAGTGCGATATTCGATGTAACTTTAGGTGAATATTGACAATTCATATGACATATTTTTTTTAGGTAAGTGGACTTCTAGCCTACGTCCTCGGAAGGGTGCTACTCACATACAAATAGATGCTCGCAATGATATTGGGGGTTCTTTTGACAGTTCATTTTATTATAATTCTATTATAATTTATAGTTAAATTACCTCCTAGCAAGAAATGTTTTCTGACTAGGGGATACCTCATCTTGGACAGAAGGTAACCGTAGACTTTGTTTTGGAACCTTCTCTGTACTGTATTGTTATTTCTTGCATTAATGTAATTTTGTGTTTTCGAATAGAATTCTCTCTGCCCCAGGGGTCAGCAGCTCTTTGTAGAATACCCAAGACCGGTCAATTGGAAGACGCCTTTGATAGATACAATATTATCCCTAGAATAGTTGTGAACTTCTCGTTTGCATAATTTATAGTCGGCCAAATAGAATTACTTTCCAATGTATTTCTGTACTGGTTCTCTTGATTAAAAAAAAAAAAAATATCCGTCATGAATTTCAGATTTTGAACAGTAGTCAGGGCGTGTCTTTAAAAAAGTTGCTATATTTAGATTTCGAGAGAGGGGACGCTTATATTTGTAGAATTCTCTTAAGAACAACTCAAATAATAATACTTGAGGTATGCCTGAATGGAGAAATACCCGGAACATTATTTCTTTTCATAAATTTTTGGCCTTCATATTCCAAAAAACGTTCATATAATAAATATACAATAAAATAACCCATCAAGTTAAACAGGTTTGATTGTTATTTAATAAAAAGTTTGGAATTCAGGTATCACTTCAACATTTATCAAATTGCTGAAAAATCCATACGAAATGCTACATACATTTGAAAAAAAAAAGTCCGACTCGCAGGAACTGCAGCATCTTAGCGCGGTTCCGTTCATGTCCCTAGTGCCATTTGATAAGCTTAGAAAAGAAATAAACTTTTTTTTTTATATATATATATATATATCTGGTGAAAATTGTCAAAATCCTCTCGAACATCTCGAATAAAAGTGATATTAAGGCGTCAGGGACACCGACAGTAGCTAACTTTTACACAGAAGCGGAAATTACAGAATCTGGCTCTCATTCTAAAGCAAAGCTCTATAAATCAATACAAAATATGCCTAATAAAGCCTTTCTAGAGGATACAGAAGCATGGGCGTATATGAGGGGGGGCTGAGGGGGCTGCAGCCCCTCCCGAAACTTTGAATTGATGATAAAAACTTCTCGTAAAACCCTTAAAAATAAATTAAATAAGATCACTTAGTTCATAAAACATATTTTATTTTACGTGTAATAGCGTTTTAGTTGCCAACAACTATTCCAAGCTCTAAATATTTAGTATTCCATACCCTGGAAATGGTCTCAGCCCCCCCTGTTTTTCTATACCCCCATCTACAGAAGGATCAAGAAGAAGTACACAAGATTGAGTAGAATACCCTGCCTAATATAGCCTATATAGAATAATATGCCGAATAAAACCTATCTAGTAAATACACAAGGACAAATAAGTCTTGACGAACAACAAGTCAAGAAAAAAAAAACTTTAGTTGCCCAACTACAATAGAATAATATACCTAATTAAGTCTATGGAGTACACACAAATGGACCAAAAACAAGTCTTGTGGAATATTGTTTTTTTTTCTAATTAAATACTTTTTATCAATATTTAGTATATAACCTTTGTTGAAAACTATTGATTGCTAATTGATGAATCGGTTTACAACTTAATGAGTCTTTATGAATATTTATTACATAACCTATGTTTGGATCTGTGTTTTTGGGATGCTCTCCGCCTAGGCTTTGTATTTGTGTCGGCAGATACCTGGGGTATATTTACAGCTCTTGAGGATTAACTCTTAGCAGGTAAATTTCCTGCGGCCCCCTTGTTTCTACGGGCATTGAACCGCCATATTCGCTCATAGTATCTAACCGTTGTGAAGTTTATTTTTTGGATTTAGGACTTAATATACATATATAGACTAAATCATAGCAAGAAGTAATCCTCCGTCGTCGGTTCTTAACTACGTAGACTCGCTAATGTTATCCAATCTTAGATACATCGTATTTAAAATCCACAGCAAAAACACGACATTTCATCAGAATCCCCTGCTGAATAAAACTTATATAGAACAATATGCAAAATAATGCCTATCTATTGGATAAAAATAGAGGAAAAAAGCCGTTCGTGGTGGTAGAAAATCTTAAAAGTATTTCGCTCAGAAATCTCCGAAACATTGTCACTAATTTTACGTATCCTGTTTTATAGCCAAATAGATTTATATTCTATAATCAATAAGAAAAACCTACTAACAATAAAAAACTAGGGTAACAGATGAAAATAGGGAATACCAAGAATAATTCTAAAGAACGAAATCAACACCAGTACTGTAATCTAGATATTCATACGGCATCTTCGAATTCTAACAAACCAAATATTGATTCTAATTATACGTATCCTGTTTTATTGACAAATACATTTGACTACTATAAGCAATTAAAACACTAGGGAATATGCCAGAGAACTCGGAGTAGGAGCCTCGACAGTTTCAAGACATTTGAAGGAAATCGACAAATCCAAAACTGACATTTCATACGGTACAGCCTGATATATTTTTAACAATGAATTGTTTTTCTTATTTTATTGTCAAATACATTATCCAACTTTAAGCAATTAAAAAATAACAAGGAATAAAAACAAACAAAAAGAACCGTTCGAATAAGCGAAATCAATTACTTCAAAGTTTAAGCACTTGTTTCTCCGATTGACGTAGCCTAATCAAAAATTGTTTCATAATCTTTTTTGTCTTCGCATGGTAACCCTCCGTTTACCAATATTCCTAACCGTCTTCGAGATATTAGGGAATGTATACGAAGTTCCCAAAACATTTCATGTCTGTTAATAAAATATTTTATTCTAATCCTTCCTTAGCTCCAAACGTAACCAAAATTTTAACATATTAGTGTTGATGAAATTCAACCATGCAGAAAATGTTTCAACTGAATCCCATAATTTTAAGTATCAAAATCAAAGACAAAAAGAACAGTTCGAATAAGCGAAATCAATTACTTTAAAGTTTTAAGCACTTATTTCTCCGATTGACATCGCCTAATCAAAACTTCCATTAGAACCTTTTTTGTAGAGCATTTAGTAAGCTTTCTAATGGTATTCTTCTGTTTCCCAAATTCTCAACCTTTTTCGAGATATTAAGGAAAGTATACAAAGTTACGAAAACTTTTTATGTCTGTTAATAAAATATTTTATTCTAACCCTTCCTTAACTCCAAACGCAACAAAAATTTCAACATATTAGTTTTAATGAAAGTAGAACATGCAGTAAATGTTTCAACTGAATCCCATGATTCTAAGTACCCAAACCAAAAACGGCATTCAAAAATTATTTTTTTCATTTTTCTCGAAAACGGTTAAAGCTATCGCCTTGAAAATGGTTCCATTCGTTTTCCTAGCCCAAGAAGCCTATAAAACGAGTACTTACAAGCTTATGAACTCAAAAACGTAATTGTTGTTTTTTTGCGCGAATTTCGCCCGAAACGCCATCTTCCAGTGGGCGGATTTTGCTGGTTAACGAACTTGACATTTCAAATTGGTCGACAGATTTTTGTACCAAATGTCATCAAAATCCGACCATCAGGGAAGCCAGAAATGAGCGAACAGACAAATATATATATATATATATATATATAAATATATACATATATATATATATATATATATATATATATATATATATATATATACAAATTTGAACCACCGTTATTTTCGGTCTCTAGGGGTTCTGAAACGCGAAATTTTCTTGTCGGCACTTCCGGATTGTTTCATTGTATCAACCTTATAAGCGGGGTTCCTCCCTATGGAGGAGGGAGGAACCGCGCTAAAAATAAAGAATACAGAAGCTTCCAAAAAATTTTTACTGATAGAAAATCGGTAAATGTAGTCGGCCTCTGGAATTTTTCAAATTTCTTTTGAGTTTTTTGCTTCGAAACAAATGAAGGTGTCAGGGCCAAATAGTGTCAAACAACATTTTTTACAAAACTTGACTGTAGCTGTTATATGTTGCATGAGCACATAACACTCCGTGCCAGGGGTCTTGGCTTCGATTTCCACTATGGGGTGGTGGCTTTTCTTTAGATAAAAGAAAATACATCAGCCCTTCCCTGTCCAAAATTCTTAGTTCATAATAAAAGACGTTAAAATTTAAATAAATGAATATGTTAGATATTATGTGGGACTATCAGTCTAAAATGCTAATGCTACTAAAGTATGACTACAAGCTCTGTATGCTACTTAATCTTGTTCTCCCTAAACATTTCAACTGATAGTCCCACATAATAACCAACACATAACAGCTACAGTTAGGGTTTGTTAAAAATGTGGCTTTGCACTATTTTTCCCCGACCCCTTCAAATGCAATGTTCCAACGGATCACGTTGGAAAGTGCTTAACAAGACGCTTTTAGTTTTTCGTTTGCATTCAATATGTCCTGAACATCGAAGTCCAATCTCAACATTCGTCACGCATGTTTTAATAATTGCAATTATTTTTCGAAATTCAAAATTGATTTGAACGTTTGGATGTAAACAGCTGTTCACTTGATCCGTATTCTTGTTGCAAAGTACGTGTATATGTATATATGTTTCCATACACTCAACAACAAAAACATATATATATATATATATATATATATATATATATATATATATATATAGATAGATAGATATAAATTTGAACCACCGTTATTTTTTAGATCTATAGGTTCTAAAATGTGAAATTTTCTAGTCGCCACTTACGGATTGCGTCATGGGGTCAATCTCGTAAGCGGGTTTCCTCCCTATGGAGGGAGGGAGGCACCGCGCAAAACCTCAGTAAGTTCGGAGATGTACTTATAAAAAATGTATAACACCAGAGAATAGGGAATAATAGGTAGAAATAAGGTGTCTTATCATATTATGATGATCACCTTACTTCTTAGTGATGACATAAAGATAGTGACTTAGTCAAAAATTATTTACAGAATATAGTCGAAAATCTATTTACCAATATAAAAATGATTTATACTTATGTACAACTAGCTGAATACCCGTGCTTCACCACGGCCGATAAGTATTTTTATATTGAGTTAAATAAGATATGATCAAAATTAACGCTACTACATAATTTATGCAAGGGTTCCGGATATTATTACCTCACCTGGAAAACCTAAGGATATGCCATACATCACGGTTTGACCGGGACTGTCCCGGTATTTTGCAATTGTTTCGGTGTCCCGCCCAGTTTTATCAATGTCCCGGAAAAGGCTGTAAGATGTAAAAAGTAATGAATTCATGTTTATAAGAATCTTTTATAAATCGGTTACTTTTCTACAATTAACATTTTCACACACTGCTCACAGTGTCAAAGAAATGAGAAGTAATCTAACTGTAAAACGCTGGAACTACCTGTACAACGCTACCAGCTGCCAGGCACTACTATATGGCTGAGAGATTGTTTTAAGAAAATCAAGTAGCAAAAAAAGTTCCCTTCTTATTTTTAAGGTTTGGGTAGACTAAATGTTTAGGATTCCCCCTTCCCGTTAGTTGCTAGGCTTAAAACTCACCAACCATTTTGCTTATAATTTGTACTCTTTTTATCCCCCCCCCCTGGTATGCCCATCCCATATTAATGTGTCGCGGTTTAACTCTCCAAAAATATGCCAAGCCAATCTGACGGGGACAGGCAGAAAAGAAACGCAATTAAAACTCTATGAGGGACAGTTAATTCAAGGTCTGCCATCATAGTTGAAATTAACCTCAATTAGAAATAAAACTATGAGATAGATAATGTAAGGTAACAGCTGTTCTTTATCGTCCTAGAAACGCAGGCTGCCTAGGCTTGCCTTCTCTAACCAACTCAAACTTTAAACCCACCTAAAAATGCTTAAAAATACGAATATCAAAAATCCTTTCTTAGCGAGCGCTTACGTTATATAGGGAGTGTCCATGCAAAATTTCAAAATTTTCTGTCGAGCGGTTTGGGCTGGGCGTTGATAGATGAGTGAGTGAGTGAGTGGTATTTGACAAATATATAGTAGATTTATTTATTTACTATGGGCATCTAAAAATGGTCTTACGATTCTAGCAACACCAATTAGAAATGCTAGCTGTAATAATATTGCTATTTGGTCCGATAATTTCAGATATTCGTTTGTAGGCCAAGTCTTGATATAGCTTTTAGGCCTATGCTTTCCGGATATTCTCATCATTCGTTATCAAGTATTTCAGCCGTTTTGATTTTCTTTTCGATGGTGATTTCCCTCGTATATTTAATCATTCTCTGAAAGTCTTAGTGGTTCTTAGCGGTATAGAGTTCCGGTTAGTATAGTAATATTATTGTTAGACGTTGCAATAATTCCATTAATTTTTCTTATGTGATATAAAGTTGCGTGTAATGTCCACATACAGAGGAGGAAGATGTAGTGTATTCAAAGATAAAAGACAATTACCGATTTGACATGGTTTTCAGTCAAACAGACTGGAACAAGTCAAGGTTCGACTGAATAGACATCTATGTAGTTCTGCTTTCAGAGATTCTGCTTGTGGGTTGAGGGATCCATTTCTCTTTGTAGTCAAAATGATTAAAGGTTCGACTGTGTTTTAAAATTGTAACACTTAATTAACAGTAAGGATTATTAATGTTTAATATATTTACAGGAAATAGTAAAGATATCGTTCTGTCACGGACCGTATTTTTATAAGGATTATAGGGATATAGGTTTATTAAAAATAAATTGTCATCTCTAAGTATCAGAATTTATTTTCATTACATAAACAGTTTATAATTTATATATCCTCGCAATAAAACTTAATAAATAATAAATCAGATATAAGTTATAAATCAGATGTTCAGAAAAATCCAACTGTCACTAAGATTATAAAATATCCATTATAAAAAAAAAAAAAAAAAAAAAAAAAAAACTTTTAACCTAAGAAGGAAAATTTTTTATCCACTATTTTTGAGGCATTTCGACCACTTGGGTCATTAATGCCTTGAATGGAGGCAGTGACGATGTACCTGCCACAGGCACATATCAGAAAATTTAATGTTGAAAGCTTTCAAAATGAGAAAATATAATTTTTTCTCTCAGTTGAAGAATATAAATTAATTGTTTGTTATTATTTATATTTATTTAATTTTCTAAGCATATATCAAGGTGGCCATGTAGTTTACTTTTTAATATTATCTACCATGACGAAATTTTATACAAATAAAATATTTATATATTGAATAGTAATTTTCTTAATTTCAAGAATTGTCTTAATTGATTTATATTTGTTTCGTTGTTGTATAGTATTTCGTCCATATGAACAGGCATTTACTTTTTATAATTTTGGCATTCAGTTAAAATGTGCTTAACAGTTTGTGGGATATCACAACGCTCACTTATGGTCTGTTCCTCTATACATGTACATATATATATATATATATATATATATATATATATATATATATATATATATATATATATATATATAGAGAGAGAGAGAGAGAGAGAGAGAGAGAGAGAGAGATTTGTTTCTTTCCAATTCGGTTTGGTGAGAGCATGGACACCGATTGGTGACATTGGACCTGTCCTTTGTGCAATTTGGTCCTTTAAAGTGTGTGTTAAATTTAGTTTTTATTTTCATAAACTCGATTTATCCACAAGAAAATTAAAAATATATTTTATAAACATTGCCATCAAATGAAAAGAAAAAAAACACTTTATTTTGGGACATTTGTGCCTTGAAATCAACAATTAAATTTAAATAAATAAATAAAATTCTAATTCTACTTGCAAAACTTGAATACTAATATACCTCTACATATTATAAAAATGAAGGGAGTGAATATGGAGGGATTTGCAGCCATGTTGGGTTCAGAGTGGTGGAGTTTTATTGTTATTGATTTCAACAAGGTAGGGGTTTTTCATTCCAAGAAATAAAAAGTTTCAGCCTTAACCTTTAACGAAATTTGTATTATGTGTAAGTGGACGTTAATATTTAAATAAAATATTATTATTGGTAGATCGTTTGTTTTACACAGATACCGAACATCCACTACTCGGGGACGTTTTAATAATATGAAAGTTTTCAGTAACAAATAATCAATTATTATAAAATATTTGCTTATTATAACTAATAAGCAATTATTTTAAATGTGATTTTATAAATTAGAAAATAAATGGTTTTACTACTGTTGAAGAGGGTTTTCATTGAATGGGCTTCATATAGAAGATGTACTAAACAAAAATAAATTCTTTTACTTGTAATACTCTGTCAGGGATTTTTCTGTAAAACTTCAAAGCCAACTTCCCTCAGAGAAAAAGCTTTAAACCTCAAACGAAGGGAAACCGATTGCATTCAACTTAATCAAAGGAAATTATTCTAGTGCTCAGGAGAATTGTAAGTAGAAGTAAAAATATAGTTTCTGAAGGATTTTGCTTATATCCACTGCTCCATTTCATAGATGTTAGATAAAATAAAATAAAATATAAATACAATATATGGATGAATTATCCTATTACTGAATAGGAATGACCATGCAAGACATTTGATATCATCATTCCAGGATAAATAGGAAGTCGAAATTGCAGGAACTGCGTCACCTTAACGGGTTTTCATTTAATTCTTACATTTCCTGTGTTTTGAAAGCTTGGTGGAGAAGCTCTTTATATAACGCCTTTAAACTAATGAAACCATCACTTTCAGAAATTCAATCATTGTTTTCTTTGGCTGAGATGGCTCTGTCGAAATTTATCTTTAAACTTTTTTTTATATAAAAGTTAGACTGAAGACCGGCCCCTTAAGTATCTTGATGTAAGAACGTGTTGAGGATTTAGTTTTCGTAATGATAGCGAAGTGAAGGGGTGGCAGGCTTAGAACATATCCTCTTGGGATTCCCAATGTTCAGCAATCACGCACTAACAAGGCACCTGTATCATTCAACACCATTCTAAGAATAGAATGTTGAAATCAAACATGCCCTATTTTAGCAACATGTATACATTTTCACCAGACGGTGTGAAAGCTGCAAGATTCATGTTTCTCCTCTTACCTTCACCCTCATCCCTCACTTTCCCTTTGAAGGTACCTTGCACTCAAGAATGAATTATTTAAAAATTTCCACTGATCCTGCATACTAAAAAATTACCCTTGTTAAAATGTGTGTGCGCACGTGTGTGTATATATATGTATATATGTGTATATACATGTACATATATATATATATATATATATATATATATATATATACATATATATATATATATATAAATTTTAAGAAAAATGTTAAAACATATTGGCCACATCATTAGGATGTTTTTTGTTTTCGGCTTTCAATGTGCCTATAATAAAATGTAACAATAATATAAATAACGAGCAAGTCGCTACTTTGCGGGCTCGTAAATAAAATGAATAAATAAATAAAATGTTTTCGACAACGATCGAACGCCTTCGTAAACCTGTGAAATCGGCCCATTTAGAGGGGGCGGAGGGTAACTCTGGTGCCAAATTAGCATATTTGTTGTATAAAATATATTACTGTTCGTTTTACTCTAATAACCAAAATATAATTACCATAGAATTTGTTTTTTTGATATTCTACAGTTTTTGATAATGAAGAAAGTAGTTCTACAATGTATTAGTATACATATAACAAAATATTCGTAGGAAGTATATTCATTGAAACAGTAAATAAAATATTTTCAGGGGCATTTATGGAAATTCCTGTTTTTGTTTAAAACTAATGATTTTATAAAAACGTTTTCTCGAGGTAGGTCACTGTAAATTTTATTATTACATGAGAAACAGAAGTAAGAACATTCATGAATACTGGAAAAACAAAGTTGAATAATAGACTAGAGATAATAAATAATAGAAATTGAGATGATTCTATATTCTAAGAGGAGAAAAAAATCGCTTGGAAATCAAAAATTTAACTCTCTAGGGGAGAAACATTTTCCTTATTTCTTTAAACTGTTTTTTTTTTTTTTTTTTTTTAAAGTTTTTTCTTTTCCCCTGTGACTTCAACTAGAGGATTTGTAGCTATGTGGAAGTTTTCCAAAAATTTCGATCATGGAATTTTAAATTTTTAAGAGGAACTCTCACATGTATTCCCTAATATTACAATTTTTTTTATTTATTTGTTGGTGTTCCGCTTCATGGCAATGTACATCTTATATTATATGTTTATTGAGTACATTATATATATATATATAAATATATATATATATATATATATATATATATATATATAAAATTCTCTTGTCACAGTGTTTGTAACAAAACTCCTCCGACACGGCTTGCCCCGATTTTTAAGAAATGTTTTTGTGTTTTCGGTAGGTCTGAGAATAGGATTTAAACTATCTTTCATACCCTTCTATATTTCTTGGACAAAATCTTTTATTTTTATATTTGTATGATTCTGGCATTTAAAAATACATACAACCCTAAATTTTCACCCTTCTACCACCAATTTTTTAAGTGCTTAATTTTCACCCGAACAGTTATACCCGCCAGGCTTCTACTGGTGACACTAAACATAATTTATATGGTGTCTATTAACTGCGTATATATTCTTATGCACATAAACTTGTTTTGGTATAGGTGATTCACATATTTCTAATTATTTTAAGCGTCAAACTGTTCAAAACAAAAAATTAAAATGTGTATCTGTGTTATCCATGGTTAGTTTTGATACATGTTTGTAATTAATTCGTGTGATGTTAGTAGGGGAAGGTGTTGTGCCTCTGACCATATTGTACCTTTGACCACTCAGGCTGTGGCAGCATGTAGCAACATTTTATAAATTTTGATGTAATTAGTGTTTAGCTCCTTCACTAGAGGGCTTGTTTAACCTACTTTGGATTATTCAAGTCAGAGAGGATTCTTGAAAAAAATACTTATTCATTTATATAATAAAAATGTAAGTTATTTATTGATGACGTTTTGCCTCATAATATTTTTTGTATTATTTCATTTTAGAACATGGTGTAGCTCCTGGAATTGATTTATCTTAACCCTAAAATTTTTAGTATGCTTATTAACTTGCGCTACCAGGGTGTTGTACCTCTGACCACGACTAGTTGTTGTTCGTTTGACCTGGTCAAAGGAACAACACTCCTGAGTAATTTTTTCATAATTCAACTTTTATGTTCTTCTGCTTCAAATTTTTAAGAAATAATTAATATTGGTTACTTCAATTCTTCAAAGAATTAAAAAAATAACAAATGAAATAAGTTCAATATGACTTTATCAATCCTTAGTGTAGCAGTTCGTTCCGCTTGAAGTTGTAAGATCTCATCAAAAAGCGCTGGCAAGGAAAATATCAAATAGAGGCCGGCCTAAAGGGAAACCTCGTATCTTCACAGATATTCCTGAAAAGCTAATTATTAAAGGTGAAAAAAAAAACGAAAGCACCACCGTAAACGTTAGACACCTCATACAAATAAACTCCTTCCTAAAAAAAAGTAGCAAATAAAAAGAAAATTATTCTGACAGTTCAGATTCTGATACTGACACCGAAAATTCTTCAGGAAAAAGTGGTGTAGATGTCTGATAAATGTCGCGAGTCAGAGGTACAACACCCCATTGTCAAAGGTACAACTACATGTTGTACCTTTGACCACTGTACGATTATTTTTTAAAAAATTAATAAAAAATGTTAAATGTAAAGCTAGAATTTTGACAAAATTAAATATGATGAGCAATAGAATACTAATTACCATGAAATAAAAAAAAATGAATTTAGCCTTAATATTTGAGCTAAAAAAAATTCAATTTTGCTAAGTGGTCAAAGGTACAACACCTTCCCCTAGTGTGTTGGCAGTACGTTTTAGTAGAATATATATCTTTAATCCTATGATAGGTAGGTTATCTACTTCTCTGATTTATATAAATGTAAACATTAGAAAAAGTGGATTTCTATAAAAATGAATAATTTTATGTAATTTAATAAATTGAGGATCTTCATCTGCATTTTCATAGCCCGTAAAATATGTTTGTATTTTTTTTTAAGTACATTTATATTTTGACAACAATCTGAGTGTAGTTTAGCCATGTCGTCAGTTAAGTCATAGTTTTCCAACAATAAGCATTGAGTAAAGATGTGTTTTGTATATAAAGCATTTTCACCCCCGAACAAAACAAACTAATAATCTATTTAGACTCCCTATCAACACTGATGGCAATATTAAATCCATTCAGTAACCACCCTCTTATTGTCAATATTTTGGAATCGATACATGAACTGAGAAGAAGGAATGTAAGAGTAATTTTCACGTGGGTACCCAGCCACTGTGGCATTCAAAACAACGAAAAGCAGTAGATTGTTTTGCAATAAACGCCATCTCATATAAAACGACTCATCTGGGCAGAGTGGGAACGCCAATGGATGGACATGCGTGAAAACAAACTGAGAGAAATAAAAAATAACGTAAAACCATGGAAAACGTCTCTAAACACCAATAGAAAATATGATTCCATTATCACAAGATTAAGAATAGGTCACAGCAGATTGACTCACTCATATCTAATGTCCAAGGAGCCCCCTCCACTCTGTACCTCTTGTAACACCCAGCTAACCATAAAACATATCTTAACAGAATGCCAAATGTACGAAAATCAAAGAAATAATTTCAATATCTCCTCATCCTCCAGAAATATTAGGAAATAATGAAACCCAAATAAATAAAGTTTTAGACTTCCTAGAAGCAACCAAGTTAATAAACAAAATATAACAGTGAAAATAACTTGATTCAACTCCCCACTTAATGTATTCCCTCTTCTGATTGACTGGAGCGGGCGGTAGTTGGGGGGGGGGGCTGTGCCTTGGTGGCTGGGTTGGGCCCCCTACTATAGGTTCGAGAGGATCTGGACGGCCTGGTCCAGATCCTCCGCTCCGAGCCTAATGTCACAGGGATCATGCCCGCTCTTTAGAAAGATGAGGTCTGGCTGAGCCATCGGAGGTCCGGCGCCCTCTCTCTCCCTCTCGCTCTTGCCAATCAGATTCTCACTGTAATATTTATATCACTTACCCCATTAATTTCTACATTTATCTTCTCCTTGCATCTTTCAAATATTTCCATCGCAGTGTCTCAGTAAATTTTTTAGAGTGGCCCATATTTCTCACGCTGGCTGTCATGACCCTAGTGGTTGAAAGCCAGAAAAAAAAAATTGTTTTATTATCAATGGGGTGGCACACAATCCAAAAATCTATCTATCTTCTTTATGGAGATGTAATTGAGTCAGCTGTGAATGGCCTATTTTTAACCATCATAACACAACTTCTTCTCTGCCATTCTGCCTATTTTCGGATGCCCAATTACGACTGTTTGTTTAATATCCCTCAGTTTTTGTCTTTTTTTATGTTCCAAGATAGGTTTCTAGCTGTATTGAGGATTTGATGAGGGGGGTGTGAGGATTGGTAATGGAGAAGTCGGCCAGAGTAAGTGGGTTTGGTGTACCAATCGGTGGATAAGGAGCCATCGGGGTTTCTAATCACAAGTGGGTCTAGGAAGGGTAGAGAGTTATTGGATTCGGTTTCAACGGTGAATTTCAATCGGGGGTGGTAGGAGTTAAAGGCGGCTAAGATCTGAGGAATACTATGCGGGTTGAGGATGAGGAAAAGGTCATCTACATATTTTTTAATGAAAATTATGTCGTTGGGGAACATCCCCAACGACATAACCTAATATTTCGATCCCTTACCCTATCTGATCCTAAATTTCATCCCAAGAACACATCCCGACTCCTAGAAATACTCAAAGCCAATGGATTCCCGAAACACACCATCACCTCCCTCATAAATTCAATTAAAAATCCTAAACCCCCCTCCACCTCGCAAGATAGTGTCGCCCCCCTATTCAGATCCCTTCCGTACATCCCTAACCTCTCTGAAAAAATCCAAAAATCCCTCAGAAGCACATTTCCCAACCTAAATCTAGGTCTATCCACTAAAAATAAACTGAAAACCCTATATACCACACTCAAAGACCCCATCCCACAAGGAAATAGATCCAACGTCGTTTACCGAATTCCTTGCTCTACACCACACTGCAACAGCACTTACATTGGACAGACGAAGAACCGCATTCATAGCAGACTCACAACACACAAATACAACATTAAGAACAGAGACATTAAAACCGCACTTTCTAGACACGCAATCACGGACGGACATAAATTTGATTTCCAAAACTTCTCCATCCTCTCCACTGAACCCAACCTTGAGAAGCGTCTCCTTTCTGAATCCATATATATCCATCTAGAAAACAATCCCGTCAATGACAAAATTGACAAAGAAGTCATCTCCTCAACCTATTCCAACATTTTCCATATCCTCAAAGCCTCCCGTTAGGTAATCCCACCCGGTTCGTTGCCCTATTCCCACACACCGTCTGATCCTTCCTTGTACCTGCAATACCCATCGGCAAGTCCTTTATCTTTACCGCCGTCCCTCTGTCCTTACTCCCAGGTCGACTTCCCCCCACCCCCTCACCCCCTTCCTCTCCTGTCTAGCCCTTGCCCAATCCTTCCCTGTACCTGCAATATCCATCGGCAAGTCCTTTATCTTCACCGCGGTCTTTACCCTCGGCCCTTACTCCCAGCTCCACTTCCCTCTATCCCCTCCCCCCCATTCTCTTCTGTCTAGCCCTGCCCCATCCGTCCAGTCTTCAGAAATGTTCTCTTCTTGAAACGGGACAGTTCTCAATCTTCTCAATAGGTATGTTACTATGACACTTGTACTGTATTCGCTTGGATACCATATACATGTATATTTATTTATATTGCTATTATTATACTATATATACATATATATATATATATATATATATATATATATATATATATATATATTTATATTTTCAAGCATATAGGTACTCATATTTATGTTAATGTTTCTAGCCTTTTTTTTTTTTTTTTTGTCCTTACCATTGTTATACCATATATGTTTTTACAGCCCTGAAGATGGCTTGTATAGCAAGCCGAAACGTTGGCGGCAATAAATATACATTTTAGCAAAGAAAATGTGTTTTATTGAATAAGAACACTGACCGAAACCCCGACGATCAACGCTTCCTACTTCCGAACGGTCGACCATATCTTCTCAATGAATATTGTAAGAATGATCATTCGTTTCTGGAAATAACGTGTGATTGAACATTTTATATTTATATTATTGGAACTTCAATTAATTTTTAATGAAATTTTAACACCGAAAAACAGAAACCACGAGCGACTTGTGATCTTTTTAGAGTTGATTCCAATATGAGATATAAGGAGTGACTTAGCCTTGAAGAAGACTTGTTAATTGGAGAAGGTCCCTTGTACTAAATGCCAAGGTTGAGGTGCTCATCCCTGCCATCCTCTTCAAACCAGTCAACAGGAATCTACTTCGCAGGAATATTCAGCCCAATTAACTCAAGAAAGGCCTACTGGAGAAGGCTACCAGAGACTAGATTAAAGTCTAACATTTTTTTGAAATATAAATACAAAACGTTTGTCTAGAAGGAAGTGCGGTATCTTATCGTGTCTCCAATTCTAGGTCAAGTTCCGGCCTACGTACACTGTGGTTATATTTCACACCCTCTGATATTATAACTTTGAACCGATAAACTTATGAAATTTTAGAAAGGTATTATACTAATAAATGTGAGTAAAATTAGAAAATTTCATAATTCTACATTCAAGCGTTTCTGAGATATATGCGATGGAAAATAGGAATTTATAGGACTCACTCACTCACTTATCAAAATTATTAGGCACTTCCCGAAAAACTAGAGTTGTTACATCGGAAACCTATCATTTCTTCCGAAACCATCATGTATATTATGAGAACTTTTACGACCAAAGCCTGAGAAAAAGAACCATTCTCCCTACAAGACGAAGTAAATGTATCCAGGTTCGGATAGGCCACACTCGATTTATCCACTCATACTTACTACATGGTAAAAAAAGAAGACACATGCAGCAAGGCAATGCAACAACTGTTAAACATAAATACTGACTGACTCTAGACAACGCAGCAACTTAACAATTACTCACGACGAACATGACTTACTGACAGGAGATTATTTCACACATTTACTCAAAAGTATACTGATATGTCATTTTTAATCAAAATATTTTATTTTTATCGTATATAATTATTTTTTGTTAATTTTGACATTTTTATAACCAACGTTGATTCTGCCGTTCTAAGTTTATTTATTTATTTATTTATTTATTTATTGTGAGTATCGCAACTGAGGCGACGAGCTCATTAAAACGACAGAATCAAAGGCAGTTAGTTTGGGTCAAATCTACGAATGATCAGTTGTCCTTAAAAAAAAAAGAAGAAAAAAAACGATCGTTTTCCTAAAAATATGTAAACTAACAAAGATTATTAATCAAAATCAGTATATAGAATAAAAATAAAAAGGAAATAAAAATATTTGCCTAAAACGTACGTTATATTTTTGAATAGATGTTTTCATGCTTTAAATGTGTTAGTACTGTTTGTGTGTACGGACTACCTTCCGTCAGTAAGTCATGTAAGTCGTAAGGAATGGTTAGGTTGCTACGTTGTCTACAGTCAGTTAGTATATGTTTGACGGTTAGTGTTCTGTTGCATATTCGACAAGTGGGTATTTCTTTTCTGTCTAGTAAGTACGAATGGGTAAGTAGGGTGTGTCCTATCCGAAGCCTGGATAAAATAACTTCGTCTCGTCGAGAGAATTGTTCTTTTACCCAGGCTTTGGTCGTATTCTTAATTTCCCTTAGTTTGGAAGTACTTCTCAACCAATGTTGTTCCCATTAGCACAATGTGTTAGTACGTAAAGTTTTGTTCAGGTCGAAAGTTGTCAAGGTGTTTACATCGGGTATGGATCGGCTTGTAGCCAGTTTCGCCTGTAAGTCAACAGTTGTACTCATAGGGATGTCTTCGTGTCCTGGTAGCCAAAGGAGTATAATATTTTTGTCTTTACCTTGTAGAGTGTTTATTTGTGTAAATATGTTTATGATAATTGGATGAGTGCTGTAAATGTTCTGTAAGGACATTAAGGAACTTAAGGAATCGGTGCAAACAGTGATCGTGTCAGTTTCTGTTTCTTGAACGTTGGTCAGTGCTAAAAGTATCCCGTAGAGTTCAGCAGTATATATAGTCGTCTGTTCCGGTAATTTGATTTGGTATGTATTGTCTTGTACAATGGCCGCTGCCCCTGTTCCAGAGTCTGTCTTGGATCCGTCAGTATAAGTGTATAAAGTTTTTGGATTTCGCCTTATTATTGAGTTGATTGAATTTTTGTAAAATAATCTTGAAGTTGGATCTGTCTTTTTATATTTTGTTAGTGTCAAGTCAATCCTTAAGTTCCTCAATCTCCAAGGTGGTGTGTCGGTGAATTTGTTTTTGAGAATAGGAGTTTCCGTTAAAATTGAATTACTTCTATCTTCTAGTGCCCTTACTATAAAAGGTTTTCGTTTAAAATTAAGTTGCGTATATTTATTAAAATTCATATTTTCGAGAAAACCTCTAACACAGGACGTTCCAAGCCCTTTTGATTTTACATAAAATGCTGAGCACAACATTTCACGCCTGTACTGTAGCGGGGGTTCTCCTGCCAAGGCGCAAAGGCTATCTGCAGGACTGGTTCTGAAAGCTCCTGTGACAAGCCTGAGTCCTGTGTTGTGTATTGTGTCGAGAAGTCTTAAAGTGGTTGGACTGGCAGATGAATATGCTATACATCCATAATCCAGAAGAGACCTGGTGTAAGATCGATAGAATGTAAGCATGGTACATTTGTCAGCACCCCATTTGGTGTTACTAAGGATTCTTAACAAATTCAACGACCTTTTGCATTTGGTAAGAAGTCCTTTCAGGTGGGGTAATCATGTTAGTTTTTTGTCAAGTGTCATACCTAAAAATGTCAGTAAGTCAGTTTTCTCAATTATTGTCTGATGTATTGTTAAGTAGGATATTTGGTCTGCTCTTTTTCTAGAGAATATTATATATTTAGTCTTGTCTCTAGAAAATTGAAAACCAGTTATGGAGCACCACTTGTCTAACTCCTGTAGTGTATTCTGTACCTGTTGTTTACCTTTATTGATGTCCGTGTATGTGGTGTAGATAAGGAGGTCATCGGCATACAGGCAATATGACATTCCTTGAGTAATACATCCAGTAACGGAATTTATTGCGATATTAAAGAGAGTCGTACTCAGCACACCTCCTTGAGGCACTCCATTCTCCTGTAAAAACTCTTCTGAAAGAGCCGTACCTATTCTCACTCTGAATGATCTTCGGGTAAGATAGCTCTTCAAGTAAAGCCGTTCTAAGTTAAAATTTTTTAAAGATTAAACCAATTTATGTGCATTCAAGAACTTAATCTCAGTAAAAAGTCGTGAGTGAAAAATAGTAAAACAAAAAATAAACATAGAAGCCTATAAACGCTGAACCTAATTGCTACGATTTCTTTCACGCGAATTTCGTCGAAAAAAACCCAGAGTTCTGGCGGACGGAATTCTATATTTAAAGAACCAGTCCCTCCGTTTTCAACGAAGTATTTTTCACAGACAATTCATAATTTCCAACACTTGTAAATTGAGCATAAGATGAATCCTTCTGGGGTTATCTCATTTTCAAGGGTGTCGAATTAAGGGGAGCCCTTGTTATTCTGGCAGTATTTGGTTTAGAATATCCATGATCCTCTCATGTAGGCCATTTCCAAGCCCACAAGAAGTTAACATTTGTTTCTTGATTATTTCTAAGGCGTTCCTTATTAAAATAATCAATTCTGCTTTATTATCCAGTGGTGTATCTATTTTCCCAGGTCTTACGAAGCAGGCTCCTCTAGTTCGTAGCGGTTGAGAATAAATAAATGTATAAAGGATACACAATGAAGGACTGTATAATCAATGACAGTATATATCCATTCATGCGCATGTAAGAAATGCGAAATAAACGGGAGTTATTATGTAGTTTCCTAAAACACGTTTTCAGAAATTATGGTGATTTAACGCAACACGTTGTTGTTTAAGAATGTAAATATGATTTATTATTTAAAATCTAGAAGCATAATTCAATGGAATATAAGTAATTGATTATTTTAGAAGAAGTACGGTCCCGTTAATACAATGCATGTCTGAAATTAAGAGAGCATATCTCTCCGTAAAATAAAATAATACTCCCCATAATTGCGTCCATCGATTTACGTTATTGAAAAAAAAAAACGGGCACGAAATTAAAAACTTGCATTTTAATTTTATTGTCCACTAAATGGACAAATATTATAGAATTTCTTGAAAAAATCCCAAGGTAGCAAAGAACGCCTACCGTAGTTGACTGCTGCTATATATAGAAAGGTTGAAAAGTAATTTTATCCCAAATCCTGTTTTATCTTCCCACTCTTAAGCATGAAAATACGTATTAGATCACAGAATTCAGAAAAAAATAAAGTAGTACTTTCAACGGAGAAAATGAGGGGCCAATCAGTCTTCAAAACTTCTAATACTCAGAAGTAGTTATTGATTCAGGAAAAAAACCTCGCCAGACTCGTCAGTTAAAAGGATCGACAAAGTGTTATTTCTCGATTCAGTGAGCTGTGGTATTAAGCTGTTCTTATTTGACGAAATGAATTCTCTGCTTATTTCCGATAACGAAGGATACTCAAGTAATGAGAATTTCATCTATCAGATTTTTTTGCAAATGAATGTAGCATTTGAGGTTGCACTCATAAAAGAAGTATCTTCAAATCTTCATCGATCCTACTCACTAGATACCTAACATGACCCCCATTAATAAGTGTGTGCATGTGTGTGTGTGTGTGTGTGTTGTTGTTGTGTAGTGTGTTTGTGTAAGATTGTTGTTGTTGTTGTATGTGCTTGAGTGTGTTTGTATGTATTTACGCACGGTAATGTCGTTTAACACGATAGTGGCCATAATATTTTTTTTCCGGGCTCTTCCGTGGTCTAGTGGCTAGCGCCTTGGATTCATAAGCGGGAGATGGTTGGTTCGATCCCCATCGGCGGCAGGAATTTTCTCATCCCACGGCTCGTTGGGAAAATTTCTAGGCTAATAGCCTAGATTTGTCGATGCGTCGTAAAAAAAAAAAAAAAAAAAAAAAAAAAAAAAAAAAAAAAAAAAAAATCCCGCCTTGATACATGTTAATACCGCAGCAAACGATTCGTCATCCACCCAAATCTGTCCATGTAAAGGAGCTGTTTAGTCTCGACAAAAATTACTGATTTTTCTACACCGGCTGCTTTGTCCCAAAGTGAAATATCTATTGTAAAAGGAAACTAAATCGATTCATTAGTAGGGGGATTACTCCGGAAACAAATTATAAATTTTTATGCACCGGCAATTATTTATACTTCCTTGAAAGAAAGTCTAATTTAATACAGTATTTCATTTATTTAGATAATAATTGTGGCTCGGTAATTACCGATTTCTGTACAAATTCAAAGTTTATTCAACCTGAGGGAGGTCCGAATAAATTAAAAGTACTTACGAAATAAATGAGAAACACTTTTTTATTAACGTAGATTAATTTTATAAATAACTTACAGTTTTTTATAATATACATATCATTTTGCGTTGAGATGTGAGGAAAGTGAGAAAGAGCAAAAAATATAAGAAAAAATAAGAGAAATATATTTAAAAAAAGTCCGACTCGCAGGAACTGCATCATCTTAGCGCGGTTCCGTTTATATCCCTAGTGGCATTTGAAAAGCATAGAAAAGAAATAACCTTTGAATATATCTCGTGAAAATTGTCAAAATCCTCTCGAACATCTCAAATAAAAGTGATATTAAGGCGTCTGAGACACCGACAGTAGCTAACATATACACAGAAGCGGAAATTACACAATCCGGCTCTAATTCTAAAGCAAAGCTCTATAAATCAATTCAAAATATGCCTAATAAAGCCTTTTCTAGTGGATACAGAAGGAACAAGAAGAAGTACTCAAGATTGAGAAGAATACCATGCCTAATATAGCCTATATAGAATAATATGCAGAATAAGGCCTATCTAGTAGATACAGAAGGACAAATAACAAGTCTTGACGAATAACGAGTCAATATATAAAATAATAAACCTAATTAAGTCTGTGGAGTAGATACAAATGGACCAAAAACAAGTCCTGAGGAAGCTTGTTTCTTTTTCTACTTAAATACTTTTTATCAATATTTAGTATATAACCTGTGTTCAAAACTATTGATTGCTAATTGATGAATCGGGTTACAACTAAGTTGTCTTTATGAATATTCAGTATATAACCTATGTTTGGAAGTGTGTAATTTCAGAATCTAGTGTAGTTTAAGAAATTTTGGCGAATGAAATCATTAAATTGCTCTCTGCACCCTGCCTATGCTTTGTATTTGTGTCGACAGATACCTGGGGTATATTTACAACTCTTGAGGATATACACCTAGCAGGTAAATATCCTGGGGACCTTGTGTTTCCATGGCAACTGAACCGACTCTCTATTCGCTCATAGTATCTAACCGTTGTGAAGTT
The DNA here is from genome assembly GCA_946811695.1 of Gonocerus acuteangulatus. Taxonomy (NCBI): domain Eukaryota; kingdom Metazoa; phylum Arthropoda; class Insecta; order Hemiptera; family Coreidae; genus Gonocerus; species Gonocerus acuteangulatus. Next base: position 84,893,118 of record OX328123.1, read on the forward strand.
TATTTTTTGGATTTAGGACTTAATATACATATTTAGACTAAATCATAGCAAGAAGTCTACCTCCGTCGTCCGTTCTTAACTTTGTAGACTCGCCAATGTTACCCAATCTTAGATACTTCGTAGTTAATATCCACAGAAAAAAGACGACTTTCATCAGAATCCCCAGCTTAATAAAACATATATAGAATAATATGCCAAATAAAGCCTATCTAGTGGATACAAATAGAGGAAAAACGCCGTTCGTGGGGGTAGAAAGGCATTTCGCTCAGAAATCTCCGAAATATTGTTACTAATTTTACGTATCCTGTTTTATAGCCAAATAGATTTATAATCTATAATCAATAAGAAAAAACTACTAGCAATAAAAAACTATAGGTTACAGCTGAAAATAGGGAATATCAAGAACAATTCTAAAGAACGAAATCAACACCTGTACTGTAATCTAGATATTCATACGGTATCTTCGAATTTTAACAAACAAAATATTGCTTCTAATTATACGTTTCCTGTTTACTGATAAATACATTTGACTGCTCTAAGCAAGTACAAAAATAACGAGCAGTGAAAAAAAACTGCGGGAAACACACAAATAGATCCGTTTAAATAAACGAAACTAACTAACTAAGTTTTAAGCACTTATTTCTCCTAATTTGACGACCCCATCAAACATTTCTTCAAAACATTTTTTTGTAGAGAATTTAGTAAGCTTTCGAACTGTTACATTTCACTTGCCACGATTTCCTAACCCTTTTCGAGATATTAAGGAAAAAATACGAAGGGGGCCTAATAGATATTCATACGGGATCTGAGAATCCCAAGATTCCGCAAAAATAAAATATTGTTTCTAATTATTCGTATCCTGTTTTCTAGGCAAATACATTTGACTACTATAAGCAATTGCAAACACTAGGGAATATGCCAAAGAATTCGGAGTAGGAGCCTCGACAGTTTCAAGACATTTGAAGGAAATCGGCAAATCCAAAACTGACATTTCATACGGTACAGCCTGATATATTTCTAACAATGAATTGTTTTTCTTCTTTTAATTAATCTGCTTTATTGTCAAATACATTATCCTTTTTTGTATGGCGATTTAGTAAGCTTTCGAATGGTAACCTTTCGCTTCACAAGATTTTCAAGGTTTTCGAGATATTAATGAAAATATACGAAGTTACCAAAACTTTACATTACTCCTAGCAACAGAAAATTGGTCTCATTTTACCTATCCTGTTTTACACACAAATACATTTTCCTTACAAATACAACATACGAAATTACAAAAATAAAAAGCAATAAAAAACTAAGGGAAAGACAAAAAATTACAAAAAGAACGACAAAAACCCGTTCATAAGAACTAAACAGACGTATTTGAAGTTTTAAGCACTTATTTCTTCGATCGACATCAACTAATCAAAAATTGTTTCAGATTCTTTTTTGTAGAGAATGTAGAAAGCTTTCAAATAGTTTCTATACACTTATCAAAATTTCTCAACCGTGTTCGAGATATTAATGAAAGTATACGAAGTTCCCAAAACTTTTCATGTCTGTTCATAAAATATTTTATTCTAACCCTTCCTTAACTCCAAACGTAACCAAAAGTTTAACATGTTAGTTTTGATGAAATTCAAACATGCAAAAAATGTTTCAACTGAATCCCATAATTATAAATACCCAAACCAAAAATGTTATTCAGCAACCATTTTTCCAATTTTCTCAAAAACGGTTGAAGCTATCGCCTTAAAAATGGTGTCATTCGCTTTGCTAGGCCAAGAAGCCTATAAAACAAGTAGTTACAAGCATATGAACTCAAAAACGTAAGCGTTACGATTTTTTTTGCGCGAATTTCGCCCCAAACGCCATCTTCCAGTGAGCGGATTTTGCTGGTTAACGAACTTTACCTTTTAAATTGGAGGAAAGATTTTTGTACCAAATTTCATCAAAATCCGACCATTGCTCTCTGAGCTACGCCGCGAACAGACAAATATATATATATACAAATTTGAACCACCGTCATTTTCGGTCTCTAGGGGTTCTGAAACGCAAAATTTTCTAGTCGGCACTTCCGGATTGTTTCCTGAGATCAACCTTATAAGCGGGGTTCCTCCCTATGAAGGGAGGGAGGAACTGCGCTAAAAAGATCGGAAAAACTATAGAAAAAGTTTTTATATTTTGGAATATATTTTTCAATTCTTTTGATGTAATAATATGTGTTCACATTCTGTAAGCACATGATTTAATGTAATTACTGCATTACATTTCATGCACAAAGATTTGCTATTTGGCGTGTCAAATTCTGAAATTGGCCAGTACATATTACTCACTATTTCTTCACAATTCTCTAAATTATAGTCTTGATTTGACTAAGGACAACCTCAGATTATCTAGATCTCGACACAAGCCTGATATATTATAACATTTTATATTTTCTTACATTTTAAATCCTTTTACCTCAAGCAGAAATTTTGAAGGATTTTTGAATTCAAGTGTATATTTTGAATTTCAGGATTTGACCTACCGCCCCCAGTCTTGACGCTTGACAGGCAATGGGAGATCCCTGACTCAGAGCCTCCAGATTCTGTAGTGACAAGAGTCCGTGTATCTGATACCTCTGATCCTGGAGTCCAGCTGGTCTTTGGGCTGGAGAAGAATGACGAATGGACACCTTCTGGAGCTTCTCCTGATAAAAGACCGTTGCCTTTCAGGATAGACAGAGACACTGGCGTAGTTTATACGAACCAATCCTTACAAGGAAGGGTGAGATTATTTATTTTATTTAATTTTTTTAATTTGAATTTATAAATTAATATGGAATTGCTAATGACCAAATATATGGAGCGACACAACTATGACGAATTATCGCGATATATATTTTGCTAGTACTCGCGATGTTTTCCAATATTCCGATCCGTATGTATTGCAAAATAAACAATATTATAAATTTTATCAAAGCCTGCATGAAGAAGTTAAAAGTTCTGCAAGTTTACACCTTTCCTATGTTTGGCCGTGGATATTACCTAATATTAATTGGTGTCAGCAGGTCGCCGATTGGTATGTCAATTTTTTTACGCATGAATACAGGCATAAGTGCAAACAATTATACCTATTTGGGCGTACTAATATTGGAAAAACGACCTTTGTAAATTTTTTACTCCGGTATATTTATCCGCATGTGTATATTGCTGGTAGGGGTACCTATTGTATGGGTGCTTTTAATAGTAAAATTCATAAAGCGGTAATTTTTGACGAATTTGACATTTCGATGAATCTTATTTAAAGGTTATTTGGGAAGGTGGTCCTTTCAACATTTCACAGAAGTATGAGAAGGATCGGTTGGAATCTGTTAGGGTTCCCATATTTATAATTAGTAACTATCATCCTAATTGCGATGCTGCTTTACAGGGTCGGATAAATATTATTCATGGCACCGACGCGATCGCGCACGAGGCTGAGGAACTTAAGGCGCCGGAGTTCTCGCCGTTTATCAACTTTGACGAAGAAATTTGGAAGGCTCATAATCAGGAGGAAACGCCAGAGGAGGAGGAGATTCAGGAGGGGGAACCGTAGAATGAGATCTCGCCGAATGATGTCCCTTGCAACTAATATCACCCCTAATAATTTAGCTAGATATAGACAAAGATGGATCGCTTCAGCAGTGTTAACTTTTAGTACAGGATTTGGGGTAGATACTTCCCATTTCCAATCTTTTATTCAACTTAAATTGCCTAGTACGTATGCCGGATTATTTTCAAACTTTTGTCAACAGTATGACCGTTGTTTATTAACTCGGCTTACCTTTAAAGCAACAAAATTTAATGTTGTGAGGTATGCAACATGTAGTGACCGAAAAAAGTTTGCTGATACTTTTGGTAACATTGGCACCGTTACTAACTTGAACGAAATTTTGAAATCTGATTCTGGTATACCTACTACTATATTATGTACCCGTGAGGATGTACATGATTATCCTATGGAATTTGTTTATAAGTCTGTAGAGCCCAATGATATTGATGTTGCTTCCCATTTGAAGTTTGACATTAATTTAGCTAATAAGATGTCACTTATTTCTCCGATTGACATCGCCTAATTAAAACTTTCTTCAGAATCCTTTTTGTAGAGCATTTAGTAAGCTTTCGAATGGTAATCTTTCGCTTCACAAGATTGTCAACGGTTTTCGAGATACTAACGAAAGTATACTAAGTTACCAAAACTTTTTTTGTCTGTTAATAAAATATTTTATGCTAACCCTTCCTTTCCTCTAAACGTAACAAAAATTTCAACATATTAGTGTTGATGAAATTCGAACAAGCAGAAAATGTTTCAACTGTATCCCATAATTCTAAGTACCAAAATCAACGACAAACAACCCTCCCTAGGAAGGACGCTAGGCAGTTGAAAAGCTATATCTTGGAAATCCATATCTCTAACATTAAATTGTTTTTCTTATTTTTCTAAACCTGTTTCATTTTCAAATACATTATCCAACTATAAGCAATTAAAAAATAACAAGGAATAAAAAACAGACAAAAAGAACAGTTCGAATAAGCGAAATCAATTACTTTAAAGTTTTAAGCTCTTATTTCACCAATTGATATCGCCTAATCAAAACTTTCATTAGAACCTTTTTTTTCAGCATTTAATAAGCTTTCTAATGGTATTCTTTTGTTTACTAAGATTCTCAACCATTTTCGAGATATTAAGGAAAGTAAACAAAGTTACCAAACCTTTTTATGTCTGTTAATAAAATATTTTATTCTAACCCTTCCTTAACTCCAAACGTAACCAAAATTTCAACATATTAGTTTTAATGAAAGTAGAACATGCAGAAAATGTTTCAACTGAAACCCATGATTCTAAGTACCCAAACCAAAAACGGTATTCAAAAACTATTTTTCCAATTTTCTCGAAAACAGTTAAAGCTATCGCCTTGAAAATGGTTTCATTCGTTTTCCTAGCCCAAGAAGCATATAAAACAAGTACTTACAAGCTTATGAGCTCAAAAACGTAAGCGTTACGATTTCTTTTTGCGCGAATTTCGCCCCAAACGCCATCTTCCAGTAGGCGGATTTTGCTGGTTAACGAACTTGACCTTTCAAATTAGACGAAAGATTTTGTTTACTTAGGATGAGGACCCACTCAAACATTCAGTGGCAGCGTTATAAGGCAGAACCATTTGCTTGATTTAAATAAATATAATGCTATATCGCCTAAAGATTAGAAAAATAATTTCACTTACTGACCTTGCGCATTAGAGAAAAAGTCTTAAAAACTCATACTTATCAATGGAGCTAGGAGTCAAAAAGTTACTCAACTGCTTAAATAATGAAGCAGAATATATTATTGTATTTAACCATAAATTACAAAAAAATAAAAGAAATGATTATATTAAAATCATTATAGAATTCCGGAAACATCACAAGCAATCAGAATATCGTACAAGAATACAAATGCAAGAGAATCTGAGAGTTACCAAAAAAAACCCGCACTCTCTCCATAAGAGTTGTTAATATCAAACTGCAATACTTAAAGGACATCGGAAATGTACTGTATTGGGAGAAATATAAATTAAGGAAATGAAAAGCTAATAACTTCTGTTTAGGATTCTATAAATAATAATTATATAGTTTTTAAGAGATAAGTGAATAAGAAAATGCTTTTAGGAAAGCACCAAAACAAATCATATTCATGCAACAATAATTACATACATATATTATTTTAATTTCATTCAGGGAGGCGAGAACATCTACCTGTATGTTACTGTGTCGAATGGAAAACTGACCCAGAAAACGGAGGTATGGGCTAGCATTCTTGATAGCAAAGGCCTATCTAGCAAGAAGAGATTGCCTGGGATACCTCCAGGTGTACGGCTGCCTCCTCAACCTCGGCCTGCAATACCCAGGCCACCTACCGTCTTAAGGTAAAGATAAACTACAATATCCCTTCATACATTATAATTCATTCTAATACTAACTACAGAAAATAATAATGAGATCAGGATAGCCGTTAAGGTGATAGGAAGTCAAGGAATGGGAAGGATTTGTCTTCAGAAAATCTATATTTGGAACGTTTCGGCATATTCTTTGACAGCATTCTTCAGCAAGAATGCCTAGGGAATGAAAAAAAATACCAACGTTGACATTTTCAGTGGCCATGGTGAAATATATGTGAATATATTTCATATATTCTTCACCATTACTGCTTGCTTTGATATCTTCCATCCCCTAGACATTTATTGCTGAAGAAGGCTGCCAAAGAGATAGATTTTTCTGAAAATGGGACGTTTTCTCTTACCCGAATCCATACCATTCCTTGACTACTTACAGAAAATGATTAGTTTTATCTCTAATCGGGGCGGAGGTAGATTCCCCTTATCTATATATCGATATCGTCACCAGTCTACTCACTGCTGAATTTTCTAAGCCACCGTAATAATGGTAATTAATGGACTCAATTACCATTATTACTTCCATATGGAAGTATGGACTTAATTTTAGAGAGTCCTTGTCTAAAACAAAGTAAACTCATCTGCCATTCTCTGCCTTGACGTAATGGGGCACCACACTCAAATGAAGAAGACCACTAGTACTTTTAATTTTATGAATAAATGCCCTTCATTATTTTCATATTTATTTTCAGTTCATTAAATATAAGATTTGAATAGATAGATAGATTTTAATTGATAGATCGTTCGTTTTTGCAGAGAAACTATTTCAATAGCACCAAGGTAGGAGATGGTGAAAATTTAATAATCTATTTATTTAGTACAATCATTTAATGATAGCTCATACCGGATTAGATGAAAAAGACTAATTACGGCCCAGTGCATGATTTTCCTGAAAAAAACGAGGAAAGGTAACTAACAGTTATATCCGGGAAATCATAGGCGCCGCCGTCTTGCACGGAAGCCCTGGACCAGAATTGGTCTACTCCATCTACTTGCCAGATTAAATAATTTTATCTTGCATTAATATAATATTATTATCACTATTTAGTATTAAACTGGCAGTTTCATTCACTTCTTTAAATGTTTGAATAATTCTAACATTGTTGAATAATGCAGGCCTGCGCCTGCCGCACCGCCTCCTCTTCCCCCGGCCATTCCGCCGGTATATCCTGAAGATCAACATGAAGTAGGAGAAGTACCTCAGGATGTGAGACAACCAGGACCACCTCATGACCTACCGACTCCATCAACACCAGGGAATGTGTCTGCTGAAGTTGGTGCACCATCCAGACCCAATCCCAGCATGACAGATCTAGCTCTGACAGTGCTTCCTCTGGTGATGGTGTGTCTTGCATTCGGAGTTCTTGGTGTGACTGCCTTCCTTTTCAGGCGGAGGATATGCAATAACAAGAAGAAGTCCTCAAAGGAAGAAATGGTGAGTAGATCCTATATTTATATCAAAACATTGGAGTTCCTCCTGGAATAGTAAATCGGTTATCATATTTATGTTAATAGGCGTCAGAATGTAAAATTTAATTGTATTTTAAAGCTTTCGACGTAATTTATAATATAACTGAAAAAATATCGGTATTCACATGTGATAGATGCGAGTCCAAGACCCGCCTGTAACAGAGTAGAGTGTCTTTAGACCATTCTTATTACACTGGGTGACCCTCTCTTTTAGCAAGTCTCCATAACAACCAATTTCTCAGGAATTTATACACTTCCATCAAAGATTATTCTAAAAATCTGTAGAGAGAAGAGAGAAAACTTTATTATAAACAAATAAAATGGGCTGCCCAATTAAATTGTGTTGCTAGATACACAGCGTGCTTATCATCCATTCGGAAATTGGGTTAATTTTCAGGCTGAAGATGTTAGGAGTTCAAAACGAGAAATAGCGAATAAAGAAGATGAAGACTAAAGAAGGCTATAGTGATGGAAGAGAAGGAATTTATGATATTGAGGAGTATCAACTTCCCTCAAAGTATACCTCAGTCCAAATAATATACCATGGCCATTGTTCGATACTATTATGAAATCTTGTATTGGATACACTTAATATGTACCGTTGACATGGCATGGGCGTATATAGAAAATAATTTCGGAGGGGGCTGGGGAAATTTCGGGGGGGGGGGGGCTGAGACCATTTCATAATATTCACGGATTCACGGGGGGGGCTTTCACGGATTCATAATATTTATTTATCGCTAGCGGCTATTTCAAGCACCGACATCTGGGTGGGCCATTAGCACCTTCGGCCTGTTAATAAAATAGAAATTTAAATATTTTCGTTTAGACGAATATCAAACGTCTGGAAAAAGTTTCAACTGAATCAATTTTTTTCCCTATTCTCAAAAACTGTTACAGGTATCGCCTTGAACATGGGTTCATTCGTTCCTCTAAGTTTCATAAACTAAAAAATTGTTACCTTAAAGCCTACAAAGGAAAATTCTTAAGCATTCCCATTGCAAGCTAGTCTAACTCCACGTCCAACCATCAGAGATAGGACTGCCGCTCATCGTTTTGCTTCTAGGCTTACAGTTCATATGTCCAATTTCAAACATTTTCAATCGTCTCCATCTGGTAGAATGAACAATATCCAGTCAACCAAATAAATCCTACAGTGCTTGAAGCGCATTGTCTTCAACTGCCCAAAATATAATTGTACAATACAACAATGATAAAAATTGCTTTAAAAACGCAGAATGCGAAGCTTCACAACAAGCAATTGCTAATAAGATTATAATTGGTATTTTGTATGATTATTTGTCATTTCGTTTTATCGTTTTTTCGTCTTTATTTAGTATTGTAATTTTGTAAAATAGGTCTTGCAGGCCTCGGTGCGGTTCCTCGGTTAGCCGGGCACCTGGTTTTCTAATCTAATTTTTCTAGTATTGTCATTTAAGTAGTTTTTAAGTAAAATACTTAATAATAATTATTATATAAATAAAAATGCATGTAGCCATGGGGGTCTCTCCGTAGTCTAGTGGCTAAAGCGTTCCTTACCGCACCCTGGATGTCAGTGCTAATGTCCCAGTGTTGGTCCACCCTATAAAAAAGGAATATGCATGTAATATCAATATTATTGATCATGCAGAAAATAAATGCATATATTACAGGCTTATTACATTTTGCGAAAATATCGAAATTATAAACTCACATTTTATTAAAAATACAATCCTGTAATTGAGGCATTCTATTAAAGGTCAGTAACATGCGTGTAGAACATGTCCACGTCATTACTTTACATGTAAAATACATTCCATCCAAAATGGCAGAAATAAACAGTACACTAAGAAACATTTCAAATACCTACATACATTTCCTTATAGGTTGTTATCATTTATAAGGCAAAGAGCGCTTTTTATGAGGTGTTGAAGCTAAAAGCGGACTCCGGATATTCTTGCCAGTTCGTACGATATGATGCAATTACTCATCCAGGAACTATAGCATCAAGGTCTTCACGGTTGTGATGTTTTGCTTGTTTTGAGCAGAATAATGGTTAAGAGCAGTCACGATTCATAAATCTGGTGCCTTTTTATTCATTTGATGATTATTAATTACGTGATTACCTCAAAAGTCAGTATTCTTTCTCAATAGGCTACTATCAACAAGAAATATGAACTATGAAATATATATTTACATTTATACAACTGAGTGCCACATTCAAAAATCCGCCTAATCCAAACAGGACGAGGGAAAAAAGTCATTTTTATAACATTTCTAAACGGACAAAGCAGTTTTTTTAAAGTCGTGTCGTACATTTAAGCAACTATTTTTTTTTTTTCGCAGTCTAGAGAGAAGAGAAAAAAACTTTATTGCACAAAAAAGTTTGGTTTCCCAACTAAATTGGATTGGTCCGTACAATCCAAAATACAGTCTTACTTAAAATTGAAAGAAGGTTGAATATATTCACATATCGTCCCTACCATGTCAAACTATCGACCATGCAAGAACCCCTTTTTCAGATTCGAGACTCTGCTCTTAGATTGTGGACGATACGGCATGTCGGAAAGTGTTTCAACTATAACCCCTTTAGAATATCCTTTAATGCCTTAAATAAAGTATCGAATAAGATCATTTTTCAATATATTACTTCGACAATCGATAGAATATGTTCGTTCTCTAGTTTTCTCCTTTTTGCATATTCGATAGTTTGACGTGGTAGGGACGACGTGTAGAATCCATGTCCTGTTCAGCAACTACACACAGCGTCAAAAGCAAACCATTATGTGAGAGATAAAGTCTTCTTCTGACGCTATGAACTAAAAAAACAATGTTTTAAGGGTCTCCTCATGGATAGTGGCTAACGCCTGGGATTCTCATGAGGGAGATGGGGTTTCGAGTCCCACCTGCAGCGGGGATTTTTCTCATTTCAGAGCCTGTTGAGAAAATTCCATGAATGTCGGAGCTAATGGCCCAGATGTCGGTGCGCCGTTTAAAAAAACATTCGCACTTAACGCACATTGATTTTGCCTTCGATAACAGTCACTGTACAGAGTAGTTTTAAATACAATTTACTAGAATATGTAATCTTTTACCATAATTTCATGGCACTTAATAAAGTTACTACATGACATAATATGACCAACTCCGCCTAATCCGAAAAGGGCTCGGTCCCAATTAGTTGGGATTACCGGGACCGTACTTTATATATCTGTGTTTGATACGGCCTATATACTTATAGGTCGCCATTCCATGTGCAAATACTAATAACTTTAGGCCCTTCGTACCCAGTTTTCGTTAAGTGCTGGCTGTTTGAACTTACATAGAGTTCATCAAACTTGATCATATTGTCATCGCAGTAACTAAATAGACTCTTGAAGTCTCTTATTTGAATCAAAATAAATATCAAAACTCGTTAGTGGTTAAATTTTAGCCGAAAGGCTCAGAAAGGTTGTGATTTTCTTTTTATTCTCCGGAAACGGTTACAGATATAGCTTTGAACATAATGTTATTTTATTCCTCAACGTAATAATACCAACAATTATTGTACCTGGAAGTCTGTAAACACAAAACCATAATCGCTAAGATTTTTTTGACAAGACTTTAGGTGAAAAAATGTGTGTTCATGTTGGCGAATTAGGTTAAAAAACTCGATTTATAGTTTGAGACGAAGAATTAATGCACCAAATTTCATAAAATGATTTTTGAGTCTATTAAAGAGTAAAATATAAAATATAAATATACACAAATTACACCTGATATATTTACCCTTACGGCCTATGAGGTCTGAATCGTAGGCATTTCTCATCGGTCCCGAATTCGTCATGTAAACATAAGTGTTTTATATATATATATATATATATATATATATATATATATATATATTCCTAATGTTTTATATTATGACCAATTTTTAATCTTCAATAACATGCCGTACGTATAACTCAGGACTGACAATCAAGGATATACTGACTGACAGCTATTTAAGACAGAACCTTGATGTACCTACTGACTTGACAGAACTCCTCGGAGATGACAGCCACCACATTGATACAATACTCAAACATTTAAAGGACATAGACATTTACAAGAACATCTAAAACAAAATATTAAGTAAATACCAAGTCAAAATATCTGGTTAAAATGTTTTAAAATTATTTAAGGACATTCACTGTTTCAGGAATATACTAGACTAAACCTATTTTACATCGCCCTCTACTGAAAAGTATCGAAAAAATGCACTTCGCCAAAGATGTGGTGCGATAAATAAATATAATAATAATAATCTGCAATGATAAAAAAATGAATTTATTAAAAGCAGAGTGGTAAATACCTTGTAGATGAGAAGGATTTAAATGCAGACTAGGGCAATCAACCGACATCAAGAAAGCAAATAGTTTTTGGAGAAGTAAAAAAAAATAAATGAACGGGGAAACGATAAGATGGGAAAGCTGTAATGATTAAAAAAGTTACTTCTGGCAAAACCATGTGAAGTGAAGGATTTGTATCGGATACAAGTAGAATAGTGATGAGTAATTGTTTGTGGTTTAGGATGGAGGAGTTTTATCTCCAAAACATTTTCTCAATTCCATTATTCTATTCCATCTCTTGAAATAACATTTAGAGGACTGCAATTTCTACAACGGTTCTCTCCTAAATCAAGGATGAAATTACGAGACAATATCCGTAAAGCGGTCTCAGAATGAACGGCATACTCTGGAAGCGTTTTTTTCGCTCTATCGAGCCACTTGAATTTTGTTTTGTAACTATTGAAACATTTAAATGGCGTTTCCAGGGTAATATATATATAAATATATATATATATATATATATATATATATATATATATATATATATTCACAGCACGTAAAGAATAAAAGTATTTGATAGTGATGGAGGTGATGGAGAAAAAAGTTTATGTAATGTATGTTTCAATTCCTAACTTAAACAGAGTAAATTCAAATTTCGTATTTTTTTTATGTCGATCGTGTTTTTTTAGGAATAAGAAGCAATTACTAAAAAAATGTTTATGGTTAATAAAATCTTATTATTATTATTATTATTCTTATATATTAAAAAAAAAATAGTCATACACATACATAAAACGAAGTTATTCGTGAACAAACAATATTGTATTATATATGCAAAAACATGCAAAATAAAATCTTTCCCTTATTGATACTTTAGGGAATAAATAGAGAAAAATAAATTGAGAACCATATCAGATTCTCTTTATGCTATATTAATAAAAACTATTTATTTTCAGAAAAAGAAAAGTTCATCTTCAGGCGGAAACATGGAAGAGCCAATGGTACTCCACCATTGGCAGGGACCTAGAGCATTTTCCAACAGGTATACTGCCTGGGACACACAGCTTTCAGATCCAGTGCCTCAGCAGGTTGGTTTAAGATCAAGTTCGAAATGAGTTTGCAGAATGTAGTCATCGCTATTAGTGACCTTAGGGAAGAATTTCAAAGGAATTCTCATTGAGTCTCGAAGAACTACTTGAGGAACCTTAAGGATGATTTCTGATCAAAATATAGAAAGATCAAAATATAGATATGTATTTAAAACTTGTTGGTATTTCGGCGTGAGTGTGATTTGCACAAAAAATTAATATATTAATGTGAAAAAGGGTAAAAACGAATCTCTGTTATACTTGGTTGGCAATTAATTAATTTAGATTGGAATGTAAAGACGCCTCAAACCGTCCTTCGCGTTTTGCAGTTCACTTAGGCCGAGGAAGGTTAACTTTTTCTTGCCTCAGCTACACTCAAGGAATAATAATAAAAGGTTGATACATTTTTCTAATGTCATAGATGCCTTAGGATTTCTTGCAGTCAACAAACGTTCTGAGCAAAAGGAATTATATTTATTGAGAGGGGATCGTTGACCATTGAAATTGCGAAGGTAGATAAGGTCATTTGGTATCTTAATGAAAATAGATTACTACCTCATCTAAATTATCGATTCAAAACAAACTTACAATATATAAAACAATTATTCGACCCATATGGACATACGGACTCTGGGGATGTGCAAAAGCATCCAACATTAACAGAATACAGGCATTCCATTCAAAAGTCCTTCGTAAAATTGTACATGCACCTATCTATGTATCCAACAAAACCCTTCATAATGACCTCAACATCCCATTTGTCCTTGACCTTGCTAAAGCCGATTCCAAATGTTCCACTCCAAATTGTCTTACCGTCCTAATCCTGAAGGTCTATCCTAATCTTCCCAATCCCATCCAGACAATCCTCCCAGGCGGCTAAAGAGACATTGGCCTTGAGACGATTTAATCATCTGATCTTATCGTGACCATTAAAACATTTACCAAGACATCACTGGAAGTGCAACAGTGGTTGTCTTCTTCCATATTTTGTGTCTCTTTTTTTTTTTTCTTCTTTTCTTTTATTTTACTTTTACCGTTTTTGTTAAATTGTACATAATATCTGTATGAACAGACTTGATTATTGTAGTGCTAATAATTGTACAGATTTCAAATAAATAAATGGAAAAAAAAGTCCGACTCGCAGGGACTGCGTCATCTTAGCGCGGTTACATCTCGAAGAAATGGAATAGATTAGCATCACAAATCACAGGAAACTGACAGTAGTCAACTTACAAAGAAGCGGATAATTCTTAATCTGTATAAGTCAATACAATTATGTACTGAAAACGTACTTACTCTTTGGCTACTCCTGAGAAGGCACTATTCTAAACAACCAAAAATTCCTTGTCATTAGCGCGGTTCCTGCCTCCCCCATAGGGAGGAACCCCGCTTATAAGGTTGATCTCATAACGCAATCCGGAAGTGCCGACTAGATAATTTTGCGTTTCAGAACCACTAGAGACCGAAAATGATATTGGTTAAAATTTGTATATATATATATATATATATATATATATTTGTCTGTTCGCTCTGTAGCTCCCAGACGAATGGTACGATTTTGATGAAATTTGGTACAAAAATCTTTCGTCTAATTTGAAAGGTCAAGTTCGTTAACCAGCAAAATCCGCCCACTGGAAGATTGCGTTTGGGGCGAAATTCGCGCAAAAAAAATCGTAACGCTTACGTTTTTAGCGCGATTACTCCCTATCTCCATAGGGAGAACCCGCTTATGAGGTTGACCTCACGACGCAATCCGGAAGTGCCGACTAGAAACTTTTACGTTTCAGACCCTATAGATCACGAAAATATTGGTGGCCCAAATTTGTATATATATATATATATATATATATATATATATATATATATATATTTATATATATGCTTGTCTGTTCAAGCTCTAGCAAGCCCAAAAATGGTCCGATTTTAACGAAATTTAGTACAAAAATCTGTCGTCTAATTTGAAAGGTCAAGTTCGTTAACCAGCAGAATCCGCCCACTAGAAGATAGTGTTTAGGGCTAAATTCGCGCAGAAAAAATCCTAACGCTTACGTTTTTCAGTTTATATGCTTGCAGGTACTTGTTTTATAGGTTTCTTAACATAAGAAAACGAATGAAACCATTTTTAAGGCGATATCTGTATCCGTTCCTGAGAAAAGTGGAATCAATATTTTTGTAAGTCATTATATTTTTGTGAGTACTTTGAATCCTAAGCATTCGAATGGTCACCTTCCACTTAGCACGAATTCCCAACCGTAATCGAGATATTTACGAAAAATATATGAAGATCTGAAAACTTTTCATGTCTATTAATAAAATAATTTTTTTCGCACACTTCCTTAACTCCAAATATAACCAAAATTTAAACATCTTAGTTAGGATTAATTTTCAAGTTGTAGAAAATATTTTAATTGAATTCCGAGATTCAAAGTACTCACAAAAATATAATGACTTACAAAAACATTGATTCCACTTTTCTCAATAGTATCTAACTGTGTGAAGTTGAATATTGTTCCTTATTATACGTGTCCTGTTTTATTGACAAATACATTTGACTACTATAATCAATTACAAACACTAGGGAATATGCCAAAGAACTCGGAGTAGGAGCCTCGACAGTTTCGAGTCATTTTAAGGAAATTGGCAAATCCAAAACTGACGTTTCATACGGTACAGCCTGATATATTTCTAGCAATGAATTGTTTTCCTTATTTTAATTAATCTGTTTTATTGTCAAATACATTATCCTACTATAAGCAATGAAATAATAACAAGGAATATAAACAAACATGAAGAACCGTTCAAATAAACGAAATCAATTACTTCAAAGTTTAAGCACGTATTTCTCCGATTGACATCGCCTAATCAAAAATTGTTTCAGAATCTTTTTTGTAGAAGATTTAGTAAGCTTTCGCATGGTATCCCTCCGTTTCCCAATATTTCAAACAGTTTTCGAGATATTAGGGAAAGTATACGAAGTTCCCAAAACTTTTCATGTCTGTTAATAAAATATTTTATTTTAATCCTTCCTTAACTCCAAACGTAACCAAAATTTCAACATATTAGTTTTAATGAAAGTAGAACATGTAGAAAATGTTTCAACTGAATCCCATGATTCTAAGTACCCAAACCAAAAACGGTATTCAAAAACTATTTTTCGAATTTTCTCTAAAACGGTTAAAGCTATCGCCTTGAAAATGGTTTCATTCGTTTTCCTAGCCCAAGAAGCATATTAAACGAGTACTTACAAGCTTATGAACTCAAAAGTCCGACTCGCAGGAACAGCGTCATCTTAGCGCGGTTACGTACATCTCGAAGAAATACAATAGATTAGCATTACAAATCATAGGAAACTGACAGTAGCCAACTTACACAGAAGCGGATAATTTTTAAGAATCTTGTTTTACTAGCAAATACGTTTTACTGTTATAATCAACTGTAAATATGTGCTTCGTGGCGAATTAAATTCCATTCTGTCGAGGTTAAAATCTTTCTATAAAATAAGAAATAACGGTAACTTCAGTTTGAAGCTATGAGGAAGGTTATATAGATGGAGAATTCAAAACAACTACGTCATCATGATTTGCCACTGCCATCATGATTACTACACCCACTCCAAACTTATTATAAATACCTTTCACCTTTTCTTAGCTTATTTTACTACAATACTAATTTTACAGATAAATGTAATTTATAACTAGGAACAACCAATTAAAAAGTGAGATAAAGAAAGAGAAAAACCATTTTAAAACAACAAAACAAACACTTTTTAAGTTTTAAGCGCTTATATCTCTCATTGACGTTTCCCCATCGAATATTGCTTTAGAACCTTA
Organism: Gonocerus acuteangulatus; assembly: GCA_946811695.1. Taxonomy (NCBI): domain Eukaryota; kingdom Metazoa; phylum Arthropoda; class Insecta; order Hemiptera; family Coreidae; genus Gonocerus; species Gonocerus acuteangulatus. The sequence continues at coordinate 84,909,736 of OX328123.1, forward strand.
TTTGTAGAGAATTTAGTAAGCACTCGAATGGTCACTTACCACTTACCACGATTTCCCAACTGTTATCGAGATAGTTACGAAAAATGTATGGAGATCCGAAAACTTTTCATGTCTTTTAATAAAATAATTTTTTTCGCATACTTTCTTATAGCCAAATAAAACCAAAATTTAAACATATTAGTTGGGACTAATTTCCAAGATGTACAAAATATTTCAATTGAATCCTGCGATTCTAAGTACTCACAAAAAAATAATGACTTACAAAAACATGGATTTCACTTATCTCAGAAACGGCTAAAGATATCGCCTTCAAAATGGTTTCATTCGTTTTCTTATCTTAAGAAACCTATAAAACAAGTACCTGCAAGCATATGAACTCAAAAACGTAAGCGTTACGATTTTTTTGCGCGAATTTCGCCCCAAACACTATCTTCTAGTGGGCGGATTCTGCTGGTTAACGATCTTGACCTTTCTAATTAGACGACAGATTTTTGTACCAAATTTCGTCAAAATCGGACCATTTTTGAGCTTGCTAGAGAGCGAACAGACAAGCATATATATAAATATATACTTATAGATGGAACGGCATTTCTCTCCAGCGGTGGTCCTGCTCCTCACTTCTTCCTGGAATATTTCGATGGATTCATCTCCATCTTCTTCAGCCAGGTACTTGTTTCTTCCTCGGTGGTAGCCAAGGGAATGACATTTTTCTCGATCTGGGCTCCTTATCTCCCCTCTAGCCACAGTATCGGCGGACGAATGGTGTTGAAGCTCCCTGGTGTAGTTGGGATTCTGTCCGTTGGCAGCGCTGATGGTATTGCGTCTTTTTTCTCTCCTGCTTCTATTTTCCTCGCCGTAAGGATTTATATGCTTGATGTTATTTTTCGTCGCTGGGATAGTATTTTTAGATGGAACGGCATTTCTCTCCAGCGGTGGTCCTGCTCCTCACTTCTTCCTGGAATATTTCGATGGATTCATCTCCATCTTCTTCAGCCAGGTACTTGTTTCTTCCTCGGTGGTAGCCAAGGGAATGACATTTTTCTCGATCTGGGCTCCTTATCTCCCCTCTAGCCACAGTATCGGCGGACGAATGGTGTTGAAGCTCCCTGGTGTAGTTGGGATTCTGTCCGTTGGCAGCGCTGATGGTATTGCGTCTTTTTTCTCTCCTGCTTCTATTTTCCTCGCCGTAAGGATTTATATGGTTGATGTTATTTTTCGTCGCTGGGATAGTATTTTTAGATGGAACGGCATTTCTCTCCAGCGGTGGTCCTGCTCCTCACTTCTTCCTGGAATATTTCGATGGATTCATCTCCATCTTCTTCAGCCAGGTACTTGTTTCTTCCTCGGTGGTAGCCAAGGGAATGACATTTTTCTCGATCTGGGCTCCTTATCTCCCCTCTAGCCACAGTATCGGCGGACGAATGGTGTTGAAGCTCCCTGGTGTAGTTGGGATTCTGTCCGTTGGCAGCGCTGATGGTATTGCGTCTTTTTTCTCTCCTGCTTCTATTTTCCTCGCCGTAAGGATTTATATGCTTGATGTTATTTTTCGTCGCTGGGATAGTATTTTTAGATGGAACGGCATTTCTCTCCAGCGGTGGTCCTGCTCCTCACTTCTTCCTGGAATATTTCGATGGATTCATCTCCATCTTCTTCAGCCAGGTACTTGTTTCTTCCTCGGTGGTAGCCAAGGGAATGACATTTTTCTCGATCTGGGCTCCTTATCTCCCCTCTAGCCACAGTATCGGCGGACGAATGGTGTTGAAGCTCCCTGGTGTAGTTGGGATTCTGTCCGTTGGCAGCGCTGATGGTATTGCGTCTTTTTTCTCTCCTGCTTCTATTTTCCTCGCCGTAAGGATTTATATGCTTGATGTTATTTTTCGTCGCTGGGATAGTATTTTTAGATGGAACGCCATTTCTCTCCAGCGGTGGTCCTGCTCCTCACTTCTTCCTGGAATATTTCGATGGATTCATCTCCATCTTCTTCAGCCAGGTACTTGTTTCTTCCTCGGTGGTAGCCAAGGGAATGACATTTTTCTCGATCTGGGCTCCTTATCTCCCCTCTAGCCACAGTATCGGCGGACGAATGTTGTTGAAGCTCCCTGGTGTAGTTGGGATTCTGTCCGTTGGCAGCGCTGATGGTACTGCGTCTTTTTTCTCTCCTGCTTCTATTTTCCTCGCCGTAAGGATTTATATGCTTGATGTTATTTTTCGTCGCTGGGATACTATTTTTAGATGGAACGGCATTTCTCTCCAGCGGTGGTCCTGCTCCTCACTTCTTCCTGGAATATTTCGATGGATTCATCTCCATCTTCTTCAGCCAGGTACTTGTTTCTTCCTCGGTGGTAGCCAAGGGAATGACATTTTTCTCGATCTGGGCTCCTTATCTCCCCTCTAGCCACAGTATCGGCGGACGAATGGTGTTGAAGCTCCCTGGTGTAGTTGGGATTCTGTCCGTTGGCAGCGCTGATGGTATTGCGTCTTTTTTCTCTCCTGCTTCTATTTTCCTCGCCGTAAGGATTTATATGCTTGATGTTATTTTTCGTCGCTGGGATAGTATTTTTAGATGGAACGGCATTTCTCTCCAGCGGTGGTCCTGCTCCTCACTTCTTCCTGGAATATTTCGATGGATTCATCTCCATCTTCTTCAGCCAGGTACTTGTTTCTTCCTCGGTGGTAGCCAAGGGAATGACATTTTTCTCGATCTGGGCTCCTTATCTCCCCTCTAGCCACAGTATCGGCGGACGAATGGTGTTGAAGCTCCCTGGTGTAGTTGGGATTCTGTCCGTTGGCAGCGCTGATGGTATTGCGTCTTTTTTCTCTCCTGCTTCTATTTTCCTCGCCGTAAGGATTTATATGCTTGATGTTATTTTTCGTCGCTGGGATAGTATTTTTAGATGGAACGGCATTTCTCTCCAGCGGTGGTCCTGCTCCTCACTTCTTCCTGGAATATTTCGATGGATTCATCTCCATCTTCTTCAGCCAGGTACTTGTTTCTTCCTCGGTGGTAGCCAAGGGAATGACATTTTTTTTTTTTTTTTTTTTTTTTTCCTAAACCCCACTTTAGATAAGAGAGAAATAAAAAGCATGCAAGGAAGGGCATGATGAAAACGAAAGTGAAAGAAAAACGTGCAGAAACGCAAAGAAAAACTAAGGACCTCGAACGACACAGGCGGGCGTAAGGGCCACAGGTAGAGGGAGGATGAGGGAGGAGGTGTCCTTATTCTGCATGAATGCACTTGAAGGCGGTAAGTAAAGGAGAAAAAGGTGTAGGATTCCCAAAGGGAGGTATGTGTAATGTGCTGTGTGGGGCACAGCGATAGAGGAGGAGGTAAAACGAAAGATAGTCGGAGAGTAGAAGAAAGAGGAAAGGGGAAGAAGGTCAGTTATACTGTCTTACGTGTCAAGTGTCAGTGTAACTTGTGTTTGTTGGAAATGTGTTGTGTTCTAGTACGTCTACTAGCCGTCGTGTAAACTCTGTTGGTCCTTGCCAGCGTCCTGGTCGTCCAGGTGGTGTGATGTCGTTAAAAAGTGGATTGTCATGGTACTTAAGTCCGTCAAAGAATTTGATGTGTCGTCGTTTTATGAATTCTGAAACTGTAGGGAGTTCTAAAAGTTTGTGTAATTCGGGGGCTTTGAGTTTATTGTGTGAGGTGCTCCGTGTGACTGTTTTGAGTATTCGGTTCTGAAAAGATTGTAGTGTTCTGAGTATGGTGGGGTTCAGAAACCGAAAGAGTGGTGTGCCGTATAGTAGTGCCGGTCGTAGGACTCCTTTGTATATGAGTAGCTTCAGTCTGAGTGAGAGGTTTGGTGAGTTGAGTAAGTATCCAAGAGAGCGGGCTTTCGTCCTGACAAGCTTTAGCTTCTTGGTAAAGTGTGTGTGAAAACTGAGGTGTGTTCCTAAGTGTATCCCCAAGTAATTTATATGTCTTTTTAACTTGTTTCTTTTGTTTCTAACCGTGAAATACTTGGGGCGTGCTCGTGTTGAATTGCCATGAAAGGCGAAGAGTAGTGCGTCTGTCTTGGTCGGGTTTACTGTGATGTGTATTCGTCGCAGTTCGTCTACTACGTCTGCGCAAACCTCTTCAGCTTGTTTCAATGCCTTTGAATGTGACATGGATGTGCTGTATATCGCGATATCGTCGGCGTATGCGGCTATTTTTGTGTCTGGGTACTGTTCACCGACGATTTCTGATGTGTAAATGGAAAAGAGTGTTGGTGCGAGTACTGACCCCTGTGGTACACCGCAGGGGATTGGGTGTGTGCTGGAGAGGCTTGCCCCTACCCTAACCGTCATAGTACGTCCGTATAAAAAGGAGTGTATTATGTTATAGAGTTGTTCTGGACATTCGTAAGTTCTGAGTTGCTGCATGAGTATATTATGTGAAACAGAGTCAAAAGCTTTCGTACAGTCAATCGATATGAGTGCTGTAGTCCGGTTCATGAGCATGTTGTTTGTGATGTGTGATTGGAGCCTTACTAGCTGGTGTTCTGAACTGTGTGCAGGGCGGAAGCCGAACTGCTCAGCAGGGATTATATCCTCCTCTGCGCAAAAGTCTTTCAGATATCTCAGTATGATCTTTTCATACACTTTTGATAGATGAGGCAGTAGGCTTATGGGTCTGTAGTGTTCAGGTGTGTCGCCCTTTTTGTTAGGTTTGAGTAGTGGAGTGATGATGGCGTGTCTCCAGTGTTCGGGGAAGTGTCTGAGGCGGAGGCATGTGTTATATATGTGTACGAGATAGTGTAGTCCTTTTCTCGGTAGCTGTTTGAGTAATATGTACTGGAGTCTGTCATGTCCTGGGGATTTATTCCCTCGTGTCTGTCTGAGTATGGCTGTCAGTTGTTTTGGTGAGACGTACATGTAATTGTCTTGTTGTGTGAGTCTGTATTCAGGTGTACGGTCTTTGTTGCGAGTCTGAGCGTCATGTGAGTAGTAGGTAGCGAGTATGTCCGCCTGGTCTTTTTCGTCTAGTAGAGTATCTTGTCTGTGTATTTTTACTGTGTTAGTCTTATGCGTGCGTGTTCGTATGAGCCTCCAGAATTGCCTATAGTCACCATGTGTCTGTCTGAGTTTCTCATGCCACATGGACGTCTTCCATTGTGACATGAGAGTGCGTATTTGTGTAGTGAGTGAATTTAGTGCAGTTTTATAGTGTCTGTCTCGTGTTCTGTACCAAATGTTTTTGATATTGTTTCGTTGTTTGATGAGTGTGAGAATGTGTTGTGGTGGTTTCCTAAGATTTGGAGGTGCTGGCGCGAACTTAGGAATGCTCGAGTCGGCCGCGAAGGTGATTGTGTCTGTGAATTGTTTAATGGCCTCGTCGAGAATTTGCGTGTCATGTATGGGTGTGATAGGGGGGGTGTGTTCGTGTATGAGGTGTTTGTATTTGTGCCAGTCTGCCTTACTGTAGTGGTAGTTTGTGGCTGTGGGTATGGGGATGTGCCCGTGTAGTTCGTATAAGACCGGCCTGTGGTCTGATGTGATAAAATCGAGTGCAGTGCACGCGGTTATTACGTGTGGTTGTCGCGTAACTAGCAAGTCAATCGTTGAAGTCATGCTGGGATCTGCGAAATGTCTGAATGTGTGTGTGCCTGGGTGTATGACTGTTAGGGGGTATTTGGTCAGCTTAGTCCCTGCGGGGTTATTTCTCGTATTATGCCAGGCAGTGTGTCTAGCGTTCAGGTCACCTATGAGTATGTGTCGTCTGTCTGTCGAAGTTTCCGAAAGGAGAAGTCCCAGTCGTGAAAGTCGTCCTCTCGGTCTCCGATAGTATGCGGTCAGTTTGTACGTCTTGTTCAGTTTTACTATAATTGTCAGAACAGAATTGTATTCGTCTGGGTCTATGATAGGGTCTATCCGTTGAAAGCGTGTACCGTGTCGAAGGCCGATGGCGACTCCACCGGCTAGTGTGTTGTCCATGTCGTGCCGGAGAAGTGTATAGCCTTGGAAGTGTGCGTAACTACCTCTGGTCAGTCGTGTGTCGGTTAGTATGAATACAGTGGGCTGTATTTGTCGTAGTAGTAAGTCCACGTCTTGTAGTTTTGGAGTTAGTCCGTTCGTGTTTAAGTTAAGTATAGTGTGTCTGGTCATTTTGTTATCAGTTTTGTCATGAGTTCAACTAATGTACGTATCATGGACATCATGTCGGTCATGGTGTTAGTCAGTCGTTCGACCCATGCGGGTGTACTGTCACTGGTGTGTTGTTGTGGTGCAATAGGTGTTGGTAATTGGTAGGTTGGTGGTGTGGGTGGGGTGGGCAACAGAGCTGGTCTGGTGTTTTGTGTGCGTTGGGGAAGTGGTTGTGTTGGTGGTGGTGGTGGAGGGGGAAGTTGTGTGGTGTGGCCAGTGAAGGCATTAGAGTAGCTGAAGGCTGGGTCTACTGTTCTGTATGTTCGTGCGTTAGCCGGGGGGGCTACTATTGTCTGTCGGGCTTTTCGGCTCTTCTCTAATAGGTCGAGCCGGGCTGGGCATTGCCTGTATGAGGCGGGGTGCTGCTCCTGACAGTTGGGGCACTGGAGTGTGTTGGTGATCCGGTCGCAGTCTTTCGACGCGTGTGCTTTGCCACAGCGAACGCAACGTTCGCGTAAGTTGCAATTATTTCTGGTGTGGCCGAAGCGCTGACACCGGAAACACTGAGAGATTGAGTTGTCTCCCTTGTAGGGTTTGAAATACACTATTATTTGATCGATCGATTTGATCGATTTTAGGTGTGTTGGGTTGAATTTAGGGGTGAATGTGAGTAAGACAGGGGGGATGGGGGCTCTAGTACCGTCTGTCGTGGTTTTGCTCATACGTTTCACTGATACCAGTTGATCCGTTTGGAGCTCCTGCTTAATGTTCTCTAGCGGGTGGTCAACATCCAGCCCGAAGAGCACGAATGATTGGTTTTTGGGGGAGCCCTTGGGTGTGTAAGAGTAAAATTGCGTCTTGTTAGTCGTAAGTTTGTTTTTGATTGTTTCGAAAGTCTTGAGGTCTTGGGCAAAGATCTTATTTCCGCCTTTACATCTTTGTACAGTGTAACTTTTGATACCGGCTGTGTTCAGTGTTCTGACGAGACTGTTCACGTCAGTGTAGTGTGGGGGCAGTACAATGGGTGGTGGTTTTATGTTCCTGAGGGGTTCAAATTTGTTCTGAGTTTTAATAGGGGCGGGGGTGTTGTTAACAGTGGGTGTGGTGTTACGGGCCACCTTCCGGTGTTTTTTGCCCTGTGGCTTGACCAGTGTAAAGATTTCACTGTCAGTGATATCTTCGCTATCTGAAGAGCTGCTGGTCTCAATAGGTCTCTTGGAGGCCGGGGGAAGGTTGGGAAAGTCTTTCGTATTTTCTAAGGCGATTCCCTGTTCCATAGGAGACTCGGGGGCCAGAATGTTGAAGAGACGATCCATCTCTTCGCTTGTGAATGTTCGTGTGGCGAGGGCTTCTAGAGTGTCCTTTTGGATGTGTGTGCTTGTAGAGGGTGGTGGTGTGTCTGAGCGTGTTTGGTGGGTTGTGTGAGGGTGTTCATGTGAAAACATGGTGGGGGGTGGGCGTGGCGAGAAGAGGGGGTAAAAGAGAGAGGGGAGAGTCAGAGTGGGGGTAGTAAGAGTGGGGGTACCCTGGTGGTGGGGGCCGCCTGCGGTCGTACCTGAACCGACCGTCAGACGGGTGGGCAAAGCCCCGGAAAGCAGAACCCCTTAGCAATTCCCTTGTGGGTCCGGACCCAACGGCTTGCTTAGAGATCCTGGATGTGCCCCTTACTCTCTTCTTCTGCGACTGCTGCTGCTACACCAGGCGCTTCTGCTCTTTCGAGCTTACTGTCCGAGCGGATGCTCGGGGCCTAGCTTCTTGAGTAGCTGGTCCTGCTGGAGGTGACTGGTGAGCTGCCGGTGAATACACGAGAGCTGCGACAAGGTAGAGGAGTTCCAAGCAAACAGACGATGTGATCAGCACAGATGTTCATGAAGGAATGTTGTTCATGATGACATTTTTCTCGATCTGGGCTCCTTATCTCCCCTCTAGCCACAGTATCGGCGGACGAATGGTGTTGAAGCTCCCTGGTGTAGTTGGGATTCTGTCCGTTGGCAGCGCTGATGGTACTGCGTCTTTTTTCTCTCCTGCTTCTATTTTCCTCGCCGTAAGGATTTATATGCTTGATGTTATTTTTCGTCGCTGGGATACTATTTTTAGATGGAACGGCATTTCTCTCCAGCGGTGGTCCTGCTCCTCACTTCTTCCTGGAATATTTCGATGGATTCATCTCCATCTTTTTCAGCCAGGTACTTGTTTCTTCCTCGGTGGTAGCCAAGGGAATGACATTTTTCTCGATCTGGGCTCCTTATCTCCCCTCTAGCCACAGTATCGGCGGACGAATGGTGTTGAAGCTCCCTGGTGTAGTTGGGATTCTGTCCGTTGGCAGCGCTGATGGTATTGCGTCTTTTTTCTCTCCTGCTTCTATTTTCCTCGCCGTAAGGATTTATATGCTTGATGTTATTTTTCGTCGCTGGGATAGTATTTTTAGATGGAACGGCATTTCTCTCCAGCGGTGGTCCTGCTCCTCACTTCTTCCTGGAATATTTCGATGGATTCATCTCCATCTTCTTCAGCCAGGTACTTGTTTCTTCCTCGGTGGTAGCCAAGGGAATGACATTTTTCTCGATCTGGGCTCCTTATCTCCCCTCTAGCCACAGTATCGGCGGACGAATGGTGTTGAAGCTCCCTGGTGTAGTTGGGATTCTGTCCGTTGGCAGCGCTGATGGTATTGCGTCTTTTTTCTCTCCTGCTTCTATTTTCCTCGCCGTAAGGATTTATATGCTTGATGTTATTTTTCGTCGCTGGGATAGTATTTTTAGATGGAACGGCATTTCTCTCCAGCGGTGGTCCTGCTCCTCACTTCTTCCTGGAATATTTCGATGGATTCATCTCCATCTTCTTCAGCCAGGTACTTGTTTCTTCCTCGGTTGTAGCCAAGGGAATGACATTTTTTTTTTTTTTTTTTTTTCCTAAACCCCACTTTAGATAAAAGAGAAATAAAAAGCATGCAAGGAAGGGCATGATGAAAACGAAAGTGAAAGAAAAACGTGCAGAAACGCAAAGAAAAACTAAGGACCTCGAACGACACAGGCGGGCGTAAGGGCCACAGGTAGAGGGAGGATGAGGGAGGAGGTGTCCTTATTCTGCATTAATGCACTTGAAGGCGGTAAGTAAAGGAGAAAAAGGTGTAGGATTCCCAAAGGGAGGTATGTGTAATGTGCTGTGTGGGGCACAGCGATAGAGGAGGAGGTAAAACGAAAGATAGTCGGAGAGTAGAAGAAAGAAGAAAGAGGAAGAAGGTCAGTTATACTGTCTTACGTGTCAAGTGTCAGTGTAACTTGTGTTTGTTGGGTTGTTCCTAACGTGTTCTAAAATGTGTTGTGTTCTAGTACGTCTACTAGTCGTCGTGTGAACTCTGTTGGTCCTTGCCAGCGTCCTGGTCGTCCAGGTGGTGTGATGTCGTTAAAGAGTGGATTGTCATGGTACTTAAGTCCGTCAAAGAATTTGATGTGACGTCGTTTTATGAATTCTGAAACTGTAGGGAGTTCTAAAAGTTTGTGTAAGTCGGGGGCTTTGAGTTTATTGTGTGAGGTGCTCCGTGTGACTGTTTTGAGTATTCGGTTCTGAAAAGATTGTAGTGTTCTGAGTATGGTGGGGTTCAGAAACCGAAAGAGTGGTGTGCCGTATAGTAGTGCCGGTCGTAGGACTCCTTTGTATATGAGTAGCTTCAGTCTGAGTGAGAGGTTTGGTGAATTGAGTAAGTATCCAAGAGAGCGGGCTTTCGTCCTGACAAGCTTTAGCTTCTTGGTAAAGTGTGTGTGAAAACTGAGGTGTGTTCCTAAGTGTATCCCCAAGTAATTGATATGTCTTTTTAACTTGTTTCTTTTGTTTCTAACCGTGAAATACTTGGCGCGTGCTCGTGTTGAATTGCCATGAAAGGCGAAGAGTAGTGCGTCTGTCTTGGTCGGGTTTACTGTGATGTGTATTCGTCGCAGTTCGTCTACTACGTCTGCGCAAACCTCTTCAGCTTGTTTTAATGCCTTTGAATGTGACATGGATGTGCTGTATATCGCGATATCGTCGGCGTATGCGGCTATTTTTGTGTCTGGGTACTGTTCACCGACGATTTCTGATGTGTAAATGGAGAAGAGTGTTGGTGCGAGTACTGACCCCTGTGGTACACCGCAGGGGATTGGGTGTGTGCTGGAGAGGCTTGCCCCTACCCTAACCGTCATAGTACGTCCGTATAGAAAAGAGTGTATTATGTTATAGAGTTGTTCTGGACATTCGTAAGTTCTGAGTTGCTGCATGAGTATATTATGTGAAACAGAGTCAAAAGCTTTCGTACAGTCAATCGATATGAGTGCTGTAGTCCGGTTCATGAGCATGTTGTTTGTGATATGTGATTGGAGCCTTACTAGCTGGTGTTCTGAACTGTGTGCAGGGCGGAAGCCGAACTGCTCAGCAGGGATAATATCCTCCTCTGCGCAAAAGTCTTTAAGATATCTCAGTATTATCTTTTCATATACTTTTGATAAATGAGGCAGTAGGCTAATTGGTCTGTAGTGTTCAGGTGTGTCGCCCTTTTTGTTGGGTTTGAGTAGTGGTGTGATTATAGCGTGTCTCCAGTGTTCGGGGAAGTGTCTGAGGCGGAGGCATGTGTTATATATGTGTACGAGATAGTGTAGTCCTTTTCTCGGTAACTGTTTGAGTAGTATGTTCTGAAGTCTGTCATGTCCTGGGGATTTATTCCCTCGTGTCTGTCTGAGTATGGCTGTCAGTAGTTTTGGTGAGACGTACATGTAATTGTCTTGTAGTGTGAGTCTGTATTCAGGTGTACGGTCTTTGTTGCGAGTCTGAGCGTCATGTGAGTAGTAGGTAGCGAGTATGTCCGCCTGGTCTTTTTCGTCTAGTAGAGTATCTTGTCTGTGTATTTTTACTGTGTTAGTCTTATGCGTGCGTGTTCGTATGAGCCTCCAGAATTGCCTATAGTCACCATGTGTCTGCCTGAGTTTCTCATGCCACATGGACGTCTTCCATTGTGACATGAGAGTGCGTATTTGTGTCGTGAGTGAATTTAGTGCAGTTTTATAGTGTCTGTCTCGTGTTCTGTACCAAATGTTTTTGATGTTATTTCGTTGTTTGATGAGTGTGAGAATGTGCTGTGGTGGTTTCCTAAGATTTGGAGGTGCTGGCGCGAACTTAGGAATGCTCGAGTCGGCCGCGAAGGTGATTGTGTCTGTGAATTGTTTAATGGCCTCATCGAGAATTCGTGTGTCATGTATGGGTGTGATAGGGGGGGTGTGTTCGTGTATGAGGTGTTTGTATTTGTGCCAGTCTGCCTTACTGTAGTGGTAGTTTGTGGCTGTGGGTGTGGGGATGTGCCCGTGTAGTTCGTATAAGACCGGCCTGTGGTCTGATGTGATAAAATCGAGTGCAGTGCACGCGGTTATTACGTGTGGTTGTCGCGTAACTAGCAAGTCAATCGTTGAAGTCATGCTGGGATCTGCGAAGTGTCTGAATGTGTGTGTGCCTGGGTGTATGACTGTCAGGGGGTATTTTGTCAGCTTAGTCCCTGCGGGGTTATTTCTCGTATTATGCCAGGCAGTGTGTCTAGCGTTCAGGTCACCTATGAGTATGTGTCGTCTGTCTGTCGAAGTTTCCGAAAGGAGAAGTCCCAGTCGTGAAAGTCGTCCTCTCGGTCTCCGATAGTATGCGGTCAGTTTGTACGTCTTGTTCAGTTTTACTATAATTGTCAGAACAAAATTGTATTCGTCTGGGTGTATGATAGGGTCTATCCGTTGAAAGCGTGTACCGTGTCGAAGGCCGATGGCGACTCCACCGGCTAGTGTATTGTCCATGTCGTGCCGGAGAAGTGTATAGCCCTGGAAATGTGCGTAACTACCTCTGGTCAGTCGTGTGTCGGTTAGTATGAATACAGTGGGCTGTATTTGTCGTAGAAGTAAGTCCACGTCTTGTAGTTTTGGAGTTAGTCCGTTCGTGTTTAAATTGAGTATAGTGTGTCTGGTCATTTTGTTATCAGTTTTGTCATAAGTTCTACTAATGTTCGTATCATTGACATCATGTCAGTCATGGTGTTTGTCAGTCGTTCGACCCATGCGGGTGAACTGTCACTGGTATGTTGTTGTGGTGCGATAGGTGTTGGTATTTGGTAGATAGGTGGTGTAGGTGGGGTGGGAAGTAGAGCTGGTCTGGTGTTTTGTGTGCGTTGGGGAAGTGGTTGTGTCGGTGGTGGTGGTGGAGGGGGAAGCTGTGTACTGAGGCCAGTGAAGGCATTAGAGTAGCTGAATGTTGGGTCAACTGTTCTATATGTACGTGTGGGTGTGCTGTTTGCCGGGGGGGGGCTACAGTTGTTTGTCGGGCTTTCCGGCTCTTCTCGAGAAGGTTGAGCCGGGTTGGGCATTGCCTGTAAGAGGCGGGGTGCTCTTCCTGACAGTTAGGACATTTCAGTGAATTGTTAGCTCGATCGCAGTCTTTTGACGCGTGTGAATTGCCGCAACGGACACAACGTTCGCGCAAGTTACAGTTGTTTCTGGTGTGGCCGAAGCGCTGGCACCGGAAACACTGGGAGATGCTGTTTTCTCCCCTATAGGGTTTTATATATACAATTATTTGATCGATCGATTTGATCGATTTTAAGTGTGAGGGGTTAAATTTGTGATCGAACGTGAGTATGATAGGTGGGATGGGGACCCTAGTTCCGTCTGTCTGGGTCTTGCTCATACGCTTCACTGACACGAGATGTTCAGTGTTGAGCTGTTGTTTTACGCTCTCTAGCGGGTGGTCGATGTCCAGCCCGAGGAGCACGAAGTTTTGGTTCTTTGGGGAGCCCTTAGGAGTGAAGGAGTAGAATTGTGTCTTGTTCGTGGTCAGTTTAGTTTTTATGGTTTCAAAGGTAGTGAGGTCCTGGGCAAAAATTTTGTTTCCGTCTTTACATCTCTGTACAGTGTATTTGGAGATTCCGGCATTGTTTAGTGTGCGTACGAGGCTGTTAACCTCGGTGTAGTGTGGTGGTAGTATGATTGGTGGTGGCCTAATTTTGTTGAGGGGCTCAAACCTGTTCTGTGTGGTGGTCGGGGCTGGGGAAGATTTAGTGGGTGGATTTTTGGGCGCCACCTTTCGGTGCTTCCTGCCCTTACTTGGTTTTACCAGCGTGAAGATTTCACTATCTGTTAGGGGTTCGCTCTCCGAGGAGCTGCTTGTGTCAATGGGCCTTTTAGAGGCCGGAGGGAGGCCAGGGAAGTCTGTAGTATTTTCAAGATCGGCGCCCTGCTCCATAGGAGACTCAGGGCCCAGTATGCTGAAGAGACGTTCCATCTCTTCTGTGGTGAAGGTTCTGGTAGAGAGGGCTTTAGTGAGGGTCTCTTGGGTAAGATGTGAGCTGGTAGTGGGTGGTGGTGTGAGTGTACGTGTCTGGTGGAGGGGAGTGTGTTCATGTGAATACATGGTGGGGGGTGGGCGTGGCGAGAAGAGGGGGTAAAAGAGAGAGGGGAGAGTCAGAGTGGGGGTACCCTGGTGGTGGGAGCCGCCTGCAGTCGTACCTGAACCGACCGACAGACGGGTGTGCAAAGCCCCGGAATGCAGAACCCCTTAGCAATTCCCTTGTGGGTCCGGACCCAACGGCTTGCTTAGAGATCCTGGATGTGCCCCTTACTCTCTTCTTCTGCAACTGCTGCTGGTCCTAGCTGCTACACCAGGCGCTTCTGCTCTTACGAGCTTACTGACCGAGCGGGTGCTCGGGGCCTAGCTTCTTGAGTAGCTGGTCCTGCTGGAGATCACTGGAGAGCTGCCGGCGAATGCACAAGAGCTGTGACGAGGTAGAAGAGATTCCAAGTAAGCAGACGATGTGTTCAGAACAGGAGTTCATGAAGGAATGTGTTGTGACATTTTTCTCGATCTGGGCTCCTTATCTCCCCTCTAGCCACAGTATCGGCGGACGAATGGTGTTGAAGCTCCCTGGTGTAGTTGGGATTCTGTCCGTTGGCAGCGCTGATGGTATTGCGTCTTTTTTCTCTCCTGCTTCTATTTTCCTCGCCGTAAGGATTTATATGCTTGATGTTATTTTTCGTCGCTGGGATAGTATTTGTAGATGGAACGGCATTTCTCTCCAGCGGTGGTCCTGCTCCTCACTTCTTCCTGGAATATTTCGATGGATTCATCTCCATCTTCTTCAGCCAGGTACTTGTTTCTTCCTCGGTGGTAGCCAAGGGAATGACATTTTTCTCGATCTGGGCTCCTTATCTCCCCTCTAGCCACAGTATCGGCGGACGAATGGTGTTGAAGCTCCCTGGTGCAGTTGGGATTCTGTCCGTTGGCAGCGCTGATGGTATTGCGTCTTTTTTCTCTCCTGCTTCTATTTTCCTCGCCGTAAGGATTTATATGCTTGATGTTATTTTTCGTCGCTGGGATAGTATTTTTAGATGGAACGGCATTTCTCTCCAGCGGTGGTCCTGCTCCTCACTTCTTCCTGGAATATTTCGATGGATTCATCTCCATCTTCTTCAGCCAGGTACTTGTTTCTTCCTCGGTGGTAGCCAAGGGAATGACATTTTTCTCGATCTGGGCTTTTTATCTCCCCTCTAGCCACAGTATCGGCGGACGAATGGTGTTGAAGCTCCCTGGTGTAGTTGGGATTCTGTCCGTTGGCAGCGCTGATGGTATTGCGTCTTTTTTCTCTCCTGCTTCTATTTTCCTCGCCGTAAGGATTTATATGCTTGATGTTATTTTTCGTCGCTGGGATAGTATTTTTAGATGGAACGGCATTTCTCTCCAGCGGTGGTCCTGCTCCTCACTTCTATCCCGGACCACCGCTGGAGAGAAATGCCGTTCCATCTAAAAATACTATCCCAGCGACGAAAAATAACATCAAGCATATAAATCCTTACGGCGAGGAAAATAGAAGCAGGAGAGAAAAAAGACCCAATACCATCAGCGCTGCCAACGGACAGAATCCCAACTACACCAGGGAGCTTCAACACCATTCGTCCGCCGATACTGTGGCTAGAGGGGAGATAAGGAGCCCAGATCGAGAAAAATGTCATGTGCATTAATGCAGAATAAGGACACCTCCTCCCTCATCCTCCCTCTACCTGTGGCCCTACGCCCGCCTGTGTCGTTCGAGGTCCTTAGTTTTTCTTTGCGTTTCTGCACGTTTTTCTTTCACTTTCGTTTTCATCATGCCCTTCCTTGCATGCTTTTTATTTCTCTTTTATCTTAAGTGGGGTTTAGGAAAAAAAAAAAAAAAAAAAAAAAAAATGTCATTCCCTTGGCTACCACCGAGGAAGAAACAAGTACCTGGCTGAAGAAGATGGAGATGAATCCATCGAAATATTCCAGGAAGAAGTGAGGAGCAGGACCACCGCTGGAGAGAAATGCCGTTCCATCTAAAAATACTATCCCAGCGACGAAAAATAACATCAAGCATATAAATCCTTACGGCGAGGAAAATAGAAGCAGGAGAGAAAAAAGACGCAATACCATCAGCGCTGCCAACGGACAGAATCCCAACTACACCAGGGAGCTTCAACACCATTCGTCCGCCGATACTGTGGCTAGAGGGGAGATAAGGAGCCCAGATCGAGAAAAATGTCATTCCCTTGGCTACCACCGAGGAAGAAACAAGTACCTGGCTGAAAAAGATGGAGATGAATCCATCGAAATATTCCAGGAAGAAGTGAGGAGCAGGACCACCGCTGGAGAGAAATGCCGTTCCATCTAAAAATACTATCCCAGCGACGAAAAATAACATCAAGCATATAAATCCTTACGGCGAGGAAAATAGAAGCAGGAGAGAAAAAAGACGCAATACCATCAGCGCTGCCAACGGACAGAATCCCAACCACACCAGGGAGCTTCAACACCATTCGTCCGCCGATACTGTGGCTAGAGGGGAGATAAGGAGCCCAGATCGAGAAAAATGTCATTCCCTTGGTTACCACCGAGGAAGAAACAAGTACCTGGCTGAAGAAGATGGAGATGAATCCATCGAAATATTCCAGGAAGAAGTGAGGAGCAGGACCACCGCTGGAGAGAAATGCCGTTCCATCTAAAAATACTATCCCAGCGACGAAAAATAACATCATGCATAAATATATACATATATATATATATATATATATATATATATATATATATATATACATACATACAAATTTTAGCCACCTATATTTTCGTGATCTATAGGGTCTGAAACGTGAAAGTTTCTAGTCGGCACTTCCGGATTGCGTCATGAGGTAGACCTCATAAGCGGGTTCTCCCTATGGAGATAGGGAGTAACCGCGCTAAAAAGTTACCCAAGTTTCAAATCTCTATCAATCTACCTTTAATTAAAGCTTTTGCTATACCATACATTTATGTATAATTCACATTTACGTATAATTCATCCTCGTCTATTTATAATGTTGTTCCTTTCATTTTATGTGTATATAAATTAGAATTAAGTATGTCTTCTTCGATAAACTTGCTTGAAGTCTTAAATTTCAACCCAAAACGACACACAGTAGGCAAAAATACATTTTTAGGTGGACAAAATTATTTTTTTATGTTGTACAATGTTTCCTGGACTTAACATGCTTATTTGGAGAGATCTGGGATAAATTTCCAGAATACTCTTCTGTTATGTAAATAGTATACCTCTAGTTTTTTTTTTTATTTTGTGGTGCCTCGACTGCTAGGGCCATTAGCGCCATATACCTCTAGTTGTTAATATTAATGAAAGCATACATTTGAAGTATTTAATGATTTGGTTCTTGGAGAATGAGGTCGGAAAGTAAACAGGTCAGTAGGAGACAGGCGTGGAGAGTGGAGTCGGTCAGACTGAACTGGTCACTGACTCGCTACCTTTCTATGACTCACTTAGTCTCACATTCCCGGGCCTTAAGGCATAGTTCTATCTACCGAGCTTTAGGGCAGAGACTCCGGGATTTTAATGGAAGAATTAGCAAATTGAAAACAAACAAAACAATTTTATTGGACCAATACAAAACGTATTATACACAAAACAATATTAGTAAGATAAAAATTTAAAGGGTTAAAATGTCTTGATAAAGTCTGTGTTTGATTCGCGAGGTTTTTCTTTGTCCAAGTTGATAAAACATGGAACTGCTGGAGGCTGGAAGAGTCTGGTGATATTTTCGCACTAGCTTTTCTATGTGAGTGAAAAATGGATCAACCTCCAATTCTCTATGGATCTGGCTGTTCCTTACGAACCAAGGAGCATTGGACACTATTCGGAGTACTCTGTTTTGAAATGTTTGTAGACGTTTTATGTGTGTGGTTCTGGCGCCAAACCAGACAGGACATGCGTACGTTAGTATGGGTAGTATTGTCGATTTGTATAGTAGTGTACCACAGGTGTGTTTTAGGGGAGTTTTTCTATTTATTAATGGGTAAATTTGTAACAGTCGTGTGTGAGCTTCTTGTAGTTTTTTGTGTATGTGATGTCGCCAAGTCAGTCTTGTGTCTAGATGTACTCCGAGATAGCGTATACTCTGGTCTTTTGGAGTCCAGAGAATTGAGTGATGACCAATTTTCAGCTCTGGTAAATCTTCATTTTGGAATTTTCTGAGAGAAAACACTTTACATGAAGATTTCACCGGATTTATTGCTAGTTTCCATTTTCGGAACCAGGATGACACCTCATCTGCAGCTTCTTGCAAGTGAAGAATCGCTTCCTTGACGTCGGTGCTCTTCGTGATGATGAGTGTATCGTCTGCAAAGGTAGCAAGGGCTGAGTTGTCAGGTTCTGGCATATCACTGCAGTACAATATGTAGAGCAAAGGGCTTAGTATGGCCCCCTGCGGTACACCAGCTTTGATAGTTCTTTTCGTGCTGAGTGTTGTCTTCACTCTTCCTTGGAATGTCCTGCCACGAAGAAAGGAGGAAATGATGGAGTAGAGGTAAGCTGGAGGCTTGGTGTTCCGTAGCTTGTGCAGGAGTCCTTCGTGCCAAACTGAGTCGAAAGCGTTGGCTACGTCGAGAAACAGTCCAGTGGCGTATTCCTTCTTATTAAAACAATTTGTTATCATTTCAGAGACTCTTTGTAATTGTTGGACAGAAGAGTGCTTCGGTTTAAATGCGAACTGATGGTTAGGTATGCTGTCTACAAGATGTCTTCTTAATCTAACGTCAACGAGCCTTTCGAGAAGTTTCCCCAGAGTATTCAGCAGACTTATTGGCCGATAACAGCCAGCGTTGTTCTTCGGTTTCCCAGGCTTGTGGATGAAGATCACAATGGCATGTTTCCATCTTTCTGGAAAATGTCCTCGCCGGAGACAAGCATTGAAGATACTTGTTAACAGGCTGATGCATTTCCTGGGTAACTGTTTCAACACCGAGTTCGTTATCTGATCTTCTCCAGGTGATTTATTTTTAGGAAGCCTACGTATGAGAAGCGAAATTTCTTTAGGCTGTGTGAAGTCGATTGTACTGTCAGTTAGTCTTGTTTCTGAGAGTGAAGTACATACTGCAATGTCCGTCTGTGGGTCGTTGTGGTCTCCAGTTTTCAGTTTGTTTTCAAAACATTCTGTTAAAAGTCTACACTTGTCTGCATCAGTTGTTACAATGTTTTGTCCGTCTTTTAAGGGGGGAATTTCAGAGGATTGTTTTAGTAGTCGTCTTGTCTCTCGCCAAAGCGATGGGTCTCCAGGAGTCATGTTTGTCAAGTAATTGCTATATTTGTGTATCCTGTCTTTGTCAAGTTCAAAACGAATATTGCGCGATAAACGGTTTACTTGTCGCTTGAGTTCCGGGTCTCTAGATCTTTGCCATCTCTTTCGAAGAATATTTTTTTCATGGATGAGTTTTAGAACATGTGGGGGCGTGGTTGTATTAGATAATCGACAGCTTAATGATGGGTGCGTTTTTAAAGAATTTTGTACAGCCATGTGTATCGTTTGAATGAATTTTGCTATAGTCGAGTCAATGTCATGACTGGATTTGTATGTAAGTGGAATGTCCGTGTTGTCATGCATTTCTGTCTTGAATTTTCCCCAGTCTATAGGTCCATTGATGAGTCTTGGTGGGGGTGGTTCAGATTTTGGAATTTCATGGAAAGTAAGAATGACAGGTAAATGGTCAGAGTCTAAGTCAGTAAGTACGTCATGATATAATGGCAATTGGAAGTTCTGAATTATGGCTATGTCTAGTATGTCGGATTTGTAGCGTCTTTGAGTCGGGTAAAATGTTGGTTCGTCAGGTGATGAAATAATGAGTCCAAGATTTTCAGTAATTCTCAATAGTTGTGTCCCATTATTGTTTTGCTTATGGCAATTCCAAGAGAGATGTTTACTATTTAAATCACCCATCATTATTGTAGGAGCCCCTGTAAATAGTTTTTGAAAATCGTCTTGTATGAGCCGAATCCCAGGTCTGCTATACGCAGATATTATATTAACACTACTCCTGTTTTGAAGTGCCAAACTAATTCCTACTGCTTCTAGGCGATCAAGGGAGGGCAGAACCAAACTATTGTGGGCTAAATGTTTCTTAATTAGAATTGCGACTCCACCGCGTCTAGATCGTTGGTCCGTTCTGTACATTCGGTATCCTGGTGTCCTGTATTTGTCAGTGCTAATGAGATGTGTTTCAGTGATGCAAGCAACGTCAATGTCGTTTCTGCTAAGAAAGTTTGTCAGTAAGGTCTGTCTTTTTTTTAGTCCGTTTGCATTCCAGTTAAGTAAAGAGAGATTGCCCAAATTAGGAACTGTCATTGTTTAAAGAAGAGAAAATAGATGTTAAAAAGTTAGTTATGAAAGCTTTTATTGTTGGAATAAGTGGTTTTATAAGGTTGAGAAGTAGGTCTGTCATATTGTTGATTGAATTTTGGTTAGTGTCAGTAAGGTTGGATGTTTTAGTCTGTTCTTCGTCTGTTCTACGATGCTGAGTCCATGCGTTCTGTAGCGGGAAAGAGGTTTGTCTTTGTTGAGTGTTAGTTGGTAGGTTTTCAGTTGGAGGTGGTGGTGGAGGTTTTGCTGGAGCGGGTTTAGAGGGAAAGGGTTTAGAACTCCTAGTGGGGAAGGATTTATTTTCAGAAGCTATTATTTTTTTTTGCAGTATGTTTTTTAATTTTTTGTATTCCAGGCATCCTCTATGGTTTGCAGAGTGGTTGCCTCCACAGTTTACACAGTGGGATTCAGTGCTATTTCGATTAGGGCAAGCTAAATAGTTGTGATCTCCCGAACACTTAGCACATTTTGTGTCTAAACGACAGTAATTTTTTGTGTGTCCCATGCGGCAACAGTTTTTACACTGAAGAACACCCCTGTGTTGCTTCCTTTCTTCAACCGAGACTATTGAATAAAAAAGGGTCTCTAGGTTAAATATTGATTTACCGTTGGGACTATTTTCCAGCTCTACTGCAATAAGAGGTGTGGGGAACCTTTCTCTGTTCAGTAATCTAGTAACCTTGGAGACAGGGTATTTTTCTGACAATTCATCAAACAGTTCTTGATCGGTAATACTGTATGGCACGCCTCTAATAATAACCGACAATTTTCTGTCCGCGGGATTTCGGAAAGTATAGTACTTTACGTCCTCTTTGTCGTAAAATTTGGTCAAAGAACGGAAATCGTCAATCGAAGTTAATGTAACTTTTATTTTTTTAAAACACTGTTGCAAACAAAATTTTGACTTTACAATAGTTTTTATGTCACTTAAAACTTTTTGGTAGTCGTCAGCGTCACAAACGAATATTGGTGGGATTTTAACACTATTTTTATTTGTTTCTGTATTGTTATTATTGTCATTATCATTTAAGTTTTGAATTGGAGAGAAAGAATTATGAAGTTGAACAGGTGTTGAAACAGTATTTAAAACAGCTGATTTTGAACAATATCTATTTCTTTTTCTTTGAGGTTCAATGAATGGGTTTGATTTGGTCTCCAGTGAAAACAGCTGTTGAGAACTAGCAGTGTTGCCAATCGCAGGGAATTCAATATAATAATTTGAGGTTACCTGAGGTTCTGAAGTGAATGGTAGATCTCCCGTTGCCATGGAAACGTCTTCACTTACTTCTTCTGTACTGCCTAGGTTAGGATCTTCCTTCATACATTCCAGGCTTTTCCTCTTTCCTCCTTCCTTCCGGCGCCCAGTTTTCATACTTCTTCTTAAAGAAGGTATTAATCCGCGCCAAAGCGGATCAAATTCTTGCGAATACACTTTGTAATAGTTGCACAATGCTAATCTTTAAACAGAGTGAAAAAAGAACCTAGTGAACACACTCAGCAGAACAGCTGATCTCGCATTAGCAAATTGAAGAGATACCATTAATGTGGAGAAGGAAATGGCTTGAAAGAGCTCCTCCATACATGAGCATGGATGTTTAGATATCAAGGTACATTCATATGATAATGTCATAGCAGAATCAGATAAATATAATCGCAATCGTACGTTAATAAATAAAATGTACCTAAAGACACATTAGCTGAATTGATGAGGTTCTTTCAATTAATTGGTGTACATTCGTTAGACATTTACATTGAAGTTCGTACACCAAGAAAAACTGCACCAGTAATTCGCCATGACACAATACAATATAACAATGCAAAACTTCCTCCATCATTAAGAAAGCCCTACTCGCAGAGTTCAGTCATCTTGCTGCGTTCCATATCGGTCTTATCTTTCCTATCAATAAAACATAAAAAAGAGAGTGTTATTATTATTTCTTAAACCTATTGCAATTTTTATAGGAAAGCTACTTCGGCAAACTAATTTTATTTTTAATGTTAAATGTCTACTACAATATAATCTCCATTAGAAGAGAAATTTTATATTGTTAAATGGACATAATGCACAGAACGTTGTTAGAAGCTAACTGAAAGTTCCCCATTCTCTTCCTCGTATTCGACCTCCACTCGTCCATATGAGGTGTTTTCAGACAAAGATCAAATAATATACATTTTTTCTTCTCCTAGACTAATGGAAAAACGCATTTTACAACTAAAAGTTAAAAATAAAACAAGACAAACAACCTAAAGAAATAAAAATATTTATTGAACTGTAAATTTCTGAAATTTGAATGATTTCTGAATTGAGTTCCTACTGATTTCTGGAGATCTTATGGAGTTTTCGAATGCCCACCTTACACTTGCCACAATAATGTAACAGTCTTCCAGATATTAAAAAAAAAATTACACGAAAATATTAACATTTCTCATATACGTTTTACATTTTTTTTTTTCTTTTGCGTCCTCTACTCCAAGCAAAATTAGTGTATGATCACGAGTACAGTGTCAATAGCTTTCATTCCTTTGGAATTTACTAAAGTACACAATCCTAAAAGAAGTACTAAAGCTAGTAGCTGAAATTTAATAAAACTCAGGAGATGGAATGTAGACCAATTTCGAGGCGTTCCCTATGAAATAAACTATCAGGTCGTTTATTATTATAACTAGAGCCCGGAAGTTAGGCAAAATGCCTTTTTTATCTTAATGGATATATTGAAGAATCAGATAGAAATAAATATGTTTTCAAGCATTTAGGAAGTGTAGTGACAGTTTTTATTTTGCCTTTTTTGCCTATTTTGGCTATCGTTGCCTATTTTAATATTTAAAGCCTTTTTTGCTCGTTATGCAACTTTTTTTTATTACGTCTCCTTCCTCACGCCCCTTTTGCTGTGACAATGCGTAATTACCTGGTATTCCGGATTTTGAATTGATAAGATAATGCAGAGGAAGTTTTTCCATGATGAAAAACATTTTTCCTGAGAAGGTCTATGACATTTCATACTTCGAAAAAGCATCTTGTGTTGCTTGTAACAAGGGAATGTAAGAGTAAGTACACTAATTCTGTGATAAATCTATACATATGTATACAAATCTACACCGTTTGACCGATATTGACCAAACTTGGCACACAGGTACGTCTTGATACGAGAAATCTCCTAGGCTATGTCAAAATAGTCGACTTTTAAAAATTGGCTACACTGAACCATTCAGATTGTGACGGAAATTTTGAATCGACTACTACTGCCCTCTGTCGGCTGTTAGATGAAGTGCTGTTGTGCTGGCCTCTGCCGGTATCATTATGAACTAAAAAAAATTCACATCGTTTGACCGATTTTCGTAACTGGGTATAGACAACTAGGTATCAAGTAGATCTTGATACGGGGAGAGTTATAGACAGAAAGTAGGTGTAGCATGGCATACTGGGTAACAGCTAGATTGTAATAAAGAAATGAATGATTATTTAAAATACATATTTTCATTAATAATGAGTGAGATTCCTCTTTGCCTTCACTCCTAGTAAATGCCTGTTTTAATTACAGTTCTGCCTATTTTCAGTATTTCAAGTGGCTTTTTGCCTGCCTATTTTAACCAAAAATAAATGCCAAACTAAAATCCTTTATACCAAATTAGTTTCCTCTTGAGAGTTAATTAAATCCTAGAGCGTGTACCTTCTCTAGAGGCTGTAACATCGTCTGGCTTCCGATAAATATAGCCCTATGCCTTTTGTCTATATACATGCCATATCGGAACCCTGATTGTTTCGTAACATTGCGCAGGAAATATATCAAGATGCTAACGATTTTGCCATCATAGAATTGCAAAAAACAGTTTTGAAAGATATTTCAGTTATAGATCCGTAAGCAAATGTGAGCGTGCTGTGGAAAGTCTTTAGTGATTAAATTGTTCATGGACCTTGCAAGGTAAAATTAAAAAGGTAGTAGAAATTGTAGCAACAATGAGCACTCTCATCAAATGCGATTCGCTCAATACAATTATTATATTGCAAATGTTCTACAATTTATTATACATCCAATTGTACACCTTATCAAATCTGTGAAGAAATTGCAAAATAATGAGGATTTTTAAGTTTTCCAACTTTTCATAGTAGTATATAATATTTATTGAATATTGTCATTACCGTCCCCGGCCCCTCCCAGACCCTAGGTGCCTTGAGTTACTGATGAATATTTGTGTTCTACCATCCGTTAAGCAAAATTGTTCTGTTGTTTAAAATGAGGTTTTTAGTGTAGAGACTCTTATGGGATTTGGCTGTGGAACCACTACAAAGCCAAATCAAAGCCCATTTAATTCAGAATATACAAGATTTTCCTAATTTTGCCGTTGTAGTTAATCATATACATTAGAGCGTAAGGGGGGGGGGGGGGGGGTTAGTGTACTAGGCATGATGGCTTTTCATTGATAATGTTCCCAATCCTGGAATGCTTACCAGCTGACTCAGTAGTTAATAAAAAAAATCTAAGAAAAATAGCTCCCAAACGTCATCAGCAAATCATTATTTGACAAATTATGTATACCGACTTTCGCTAAAAGGAATTACATAGTTTTACCCGTGTGGGCCTATTTGCGTCTTCCTGATTGTGAAAAATATTGATGAACTACATTATGTGATTTTAGGACGCACCGGAACCACCTGTGAAAAGTCAAGACCGGTGGGAGTTCCCGCGACACCATCTGAAGGTGTTCAGCATTCTTGGCGAAGGATGTTTTGGCCAGGTGTGGAAATGTGAAGCAACAAATATTGCAGGTAAGAAAACCGATGCGGTATTCTTTCACTATTAGACATAGAAATGATAATTATAATACAAACCTTAAAAAAAGGATTTAATTTACAATTAGTTAAATTTAGATATGCATATATATTTATATATTGAAGTTATATGGTAACAACCAGTCTGATAAGAGTATTCTAAAATTAAAATTTCGTCTCCCTTATATATTAAAATTTTGATATATATATATATATATATATACAGGGTGTCCCGTAAATGTCTAGTCATATTCTGCGGGATGATAGAGGACCCTTAGGGGAATTTACTATAAGTCTAGTTGGGAGTAAACATAAAAATGAATGAATGTAAGTATGTATATCTTACCAAAAGAAAGCTATTCTAAATTTCCTGACATTTTCTTGATATTTCTTTCCAGCGTTACTCCTCAATGGGGAGGATCTGAGATTTCCGGGTTTCAGAAAAACTTTCTCATTTAAACAGCTTTCCATTCATATATCACAACCCTGTCTTATTGGAGTATTTGAACGATTTAAGAACAAAAGTTTAAAAAAAAACATGGATCTGTGAAAAGAAAATTATATTTTTTTCTTCAGTTTATTCAAAAAGCTGAAGAGAAATATTTATTTTTATAAATTTTTACATAAATAATAAGTAAATATTTACTTAAAACAATAAAAAAAATACTTCCATAAATATAAAAAAATATCCTAAAACAGTAAATAAATAAAATACACATTTATTTTGAATTTGTTAATTACAGTAACTAATACTGGGTCCAGGAGGTGGCCATTAATGAACCCCAACGACACATTAACCTCAAAAATTACTATTTTTACCTAGATCACGCTTTTGAACACATTTTTACAGGACTATTTACATCTTATTTATGAGGGATAGAATTTTTAATTACCACAACAAAAACGCATGGGCCCACGAGAATCCCAGTGAGTTTCACAAGCGTAGCCATCAGTATAAATTCAAGGTAAAGCATTTGTTTTCGAAATATAAATACCTGTAAAAATGTGTACAAATGCGTGATCTAGGTAAAAATAGTAATTTTTGAGGTTAATGTGTGGTTGGGGTTCATTAATGGCCACCTCCTGGACCCAGTATTAGTTACTGTAATTAAAAAATTCAAAAAAAAATGTGTATTTTATTTATTTACTGTTTTAGGATATTTTTTTATATTTATGGAAGTTTTTTTTTTATTGTTTTAAGTAAATATTTACTTAATATTTATGTAAAAATTTATAAAAATAAATATTTCTCTTCAGCTTTTTGAATAAACTGAAGAAAAAAATATAATTTTCTTTTCACAGATCCATGTTTTTTTTAAACTTTTGTTCTTAAATCGTTCAAATACTCCAATAAGACAGGGTTGTGATACATGAATGGAAAGCTGTTTAAATGAGAAAGTTTTTCTGAAACCCCGAAATCTCAGATCCTCCCCATTGAGGAGTAACGCTGGAAAGAAATATCAAGAAAATGTCAGGAAATTTAGAATAGCTTTCTTTTGGTAAGATATACATACTTACATTCATTCATTTTTATGTTTACTCCCAACTAGACTTATAGTAAATTTACTCACCTTTCGATTGGTTTCACTTTCTTTCTAGTAGTACCACCTAGGACGGAGCTACAACGATTATTCTTCTAAAAACCACGTTTGTATTGAAAAAGCAATAAAACGACGTTTTCTCCCTTATGGGTGAGAATTCGGGAAATCGTCATAGAACATTTTTTGTTCCCCTAAGGGTCCTCTATCACCCCTCACAATATGACTAGACATTTACGGGACACCCTGTATATATATATATTCTTTTTTATCCTAGGAGGCATTAAAGCAGTCTTCCTTTATTACACCACTTTATTTATTGGGCCCGACATGTTTCGTGCATCTTTTCTTCGCACCTCTTCAGGTGCGAAGAAATTCTTAGTTGTTTTCCTAGTTAAGTCTACTCGTCGAATATATTTTTATAAATTTTTGGGTATTAATCTATTATTCCATAGAAAATTTGGTGAACATTTTTCAGATCAGTTCTTTTATTCACTGCTATTTTCGAATTTTTTAAAATATAAATATTTTCTTTTATTTTTCTTTTCAGGGTATTTCTTTCTTTATTTAATATTTTGAATTCTTTGAAATTGAAACTGTGTTTTTTTGTTATTGCATGATCCGTCAATGCTGTACCGTTTTCTTGTGTGTCAATGCTCTTTACGTGTTGTATAATTCTTTTACCTAATAATTGCGCAGATTCCCCAATATAACATTTGTTACAGTCATTGCAGTTGATTTTATAAATATTATATTTTGAACTTGAAGCTTTAACCCTGTCTTTAATATTACTAAATGCATTGTTTATTGTATGTTTATATTTCCAGCCAATTTTACACACATCTTTACATATTGTTTTTATTTTGTTTTCTATAAGAGGATGATAATCGAAAGTAAAATATTGCTTAATTGGATTTACATCTTTGTCAATACTGTTATTTAAAACCAGTTGTTTCCTTTTTTGTAAAAATAAGTGATTATTTAACGTGGTTTCTTCTAATCTGCCGTTATTTTTAATGAAAAAATATTTAATATTAGTTTGCACCAATAATCTTTGTTTTTTGTTCGATATATCGGAGTAATCATTAAGATCTCTTTTACGCTTATTATTCTGCACTTCCTTGTTTATTACTTCTGTATCTGCTTTAACTGCAAGGTAGGACTCAACACCTTTTATAAAAAAATATGTAATTTAGCTATAATTATTGCAATATTTAGGGTAGGAGTAACATTTAATGAGCATGATAATATTTTAATGCATTGTGTGGAACAGTTCAAAGATCGTATTGATAGTTTTAATATAGTAGAAAAAAGGTTTGTGTGGGTGTTCAAAAAATTATATTTTGTTGTAGAAGTGCCCCTGAAGAGGTGCGAAGAAAAGATGCACGAAACATGTCGGGCCCAATAAATAAAGTGGTGTAATAAAGGAAGACTGCTTTAATGACCCCATGCCTCCTAGGATAAAAAGTCCGTCACGCAGGAGCTGCATAACTAAGCACTTTCCTCAGAATTTGGGTAGTGTAGACTGCTTTCCAGAACAATTTGCTTAAAATATCCTAAATAAATAAAATAAAAACATGAATAGTTCTCTTTTAATTTCGTAATGAGTAACTGATAAATTATTAATTTGCTTCCAGAGTTATGTTTACACATGGTACCTACTACACTACGTAATAAATACAAAAAACCTCGTATTATCGTATTTTGATCTAACGCATGAACCGGATACAGTCCCTCTAGCGCTCCTTGCGGCGCCTTTGTGAACCTATATCTGGCTGGCTTTTCTATTGAAATATATTACAAAGTAAACCCCCCTTTCCGATTGACCGATTCAGCTCATTTTTACAACTCTTCTTTCTCATGAGTTACCCACGACGTATACCGCGTTTCGTTACAATACAGCAGAAATTACGACCGGTATGAGTATATTAGTAATTTGGGTCCGGAGTAAACCCCCCCCCCCTCCTAATGAACCGATTTAGTTTATTTTTACAACACATATTTACCTGTAGATTACCACTACGAATACCGAGTTTCGTCGAAATATACCAAAAATCACGGTTGGTAGTGGCGAATTGGTATTGTGGGTCTGGAGTAAACCCCCCCCCCCTCCTAATGAACCGATTTAGTTTATTTTTACAACACATATTTACCTGTAGATTACCACTATGAATACCGAGTTTCGTCGAAATATACCTAAAATCACGGCTGGTAGTGGCGAATTGGTATTGTCGGTCCGGAGTAAACCCCCCCCTCCTCATGAACCGATTTAGTTCATTTTTATATCTCACTTTTCTCTCTATATTACCACTACGAATACCAAGTTTTGTTGAAATATAACAAATATTACGGCTGAAATGGTCAAATTAGTGTTTTGGGTTCGGGGTAAACCCCCCCTTCCGGTGGACCGATTTTGGTGGTTAACGAACTCGTTCAATCGTTTGCTAATTGAATGCTATATACCAAGTTTCGTGACGAAAAAACAAAAACTCTGGCCGCTATCGTGTTAACAGACACACACATATATATATATATATATATATATATATATATATATGCATATATATATATATATATATATATATATATATATATAGATATATATAAATTTTAACGGGGGTCATTTTCGGTGTCTACTAGGTAGGATCGATAAAGATTTGAAGAAATTTTTCAAAAATTCCGTCATGAGTCCAACCTCAATAGCTACTTTCCTTCGGAGGAAAGTGCTAAAAAGAATTTTGATATTTTGGGTCATCTATAAGAATAAATAATATATATATATATATATATATATATATATA
The DNA here is from genome assembly GCA_946811695.1 of Gonocerus acuteangulatus. Taxonomy (NCBI): domain Eukaryota; kingdom Metazoa; phylum Arthropoda; class Insecta; order Hemiptera; family Coreidae; genus Gonocerus; species Gonocerus acuteangulatus. The sequence goes on from OX328123.1 coordinate 84,938,598, forward strand.
TATATATATATATATATATATATATATAAACACACACACACACACACACACACACAAACATATATCTAAGGGCACAAAGCACCGAGGGGGCAGATAGTGTACGACACACGAGGGAGACAGTGTCGTATGCACCGACCCACAAGGGGGGAATGATACCACAAGTGAAAAAAGTACCTTTAAATTTTGATAGAATTTAGCCATGTTCCTATGACACAAATCCCTATGAACCTATTTGAACATTTATAAAAATGATCTCCGCGGAAATATTTTTTGAAAAAAAAAATAAAATCTCACTTGTAATATTTCTGTCAAGTTGTGGCAAAGATCGACTTGTTCTATTGTCTTATTTAGGTTTTCTACTTGAATCATTCGCAGAGATCAGCTGCGACCATGTGCACAATAACAAATACAGAAAGCATTATTTTGCTGGTTGTAAATAAAGAGAGATATTTACCAGTGATTATGGTTGGTACTATATATCTGTTACAGAACACAAATTGCTAATTAATGGACAAAACATAATTTATTATAATAATAAAACTGTTTGGTACCCATAGGAAAAATGTCATGGGAAACTCGAGAATCTCTGAATAAAACGTTTCCGAAAACGGGAAAATTCAGGTCACGAAAAATGAATTGTACGAAACTGCAATTGTACATCACTCTTAATAGACTGGTTGTTAGCTATGAATCGGAAGCCTGGTGCTATCGACAAAAACAGATAGTTTTTCAAAAAGTCATAAGGAGGATGTATCGTCCCTACCGTGTCAAACTATCGAATATGCAAATCGGAGCAAACTAGAAAACGAACATATTTTATCCATCGAAGAAGTAATATATTGAAAAATGATTTTTAATTTAAGGCATTAAAAGCTTTATCGTCCTCAAACCAAGAATCTGAAAAACGAGATTTTGCATATTCGATAGTTTGACGTTGTAGGAACGATATGATTCAGTAGAGATTAAGGAATGTCAGAAATCGTAGCTTACAAAAAAGCAGGATATTACCGATGTTTTTCTTTTTTTTACGACACATCGACGGCTATTAGCGCCTTGAGTATACGGTTATTTTTATAAAATCGGCTTGGCTATGATGGGCAAGTCTTGTTGAATGAAGAGAGGTTGTAGAAGATAAATAAAATAGTTTGGCCGAGAAGCCTTTGTAAAGACAAGATAGCTACACACGCTGTTGATAATACCGTGACGGATTCAAGGAGAGAGTCCGGAATGCTAAGGCTCGGAAATTTATGAAATTGAAAATTTAATATAGAATTTTTACGTTTGTCTCTTTTCAAGACGAAAAGTTCAAGTATAAAATAACAAATCTTTGCTTTCAAACATAAATTATAATTCATTGCAAAAATTCTTAACGCGGCCCTTATTAGTTGGAATTTTCTCGGCGATATTGCCTAGAGTATTGAGTTTTAAGTTATTTATTTATGAGCATCCGCAACTATTTACTCAAAACAATTACGAAATATATACATACAATTACATTATTGTCCAAATATAGAATACTACATACGAGGCGTTGCTAATTCAAAGGACGAACTTAGCAAAAGGTAGTTTTCTGGAAAATGCGTTTGAATATTTTACTCCACTAGGATATATAATTTTTTCGTTGTGGGATGTCTCATTGTTCGAATTATATAATAATAGATGAGGAATTAGTGTGAACTGCAATCTCAACGAAAAGAGCATTTTATTTATATCATCATCCTTTCGTATCCGCCCTCCTTGAGAGGGAAAGAAGGGCGAACTGAACATGAAAAATATACCTGTAGATTCTCTCAAGCGTCTAGATTCGAATGACGGTGAAAAAAATTGACCGGATGCTAAGTTCACCCTTTGCATCCGCAACAACTCATATATACTCCATTTCTACTGTTTATTATAAATCCAATTATACAAGAATGCAATATCACATATTTATTCAACTATAAAAGTTGAACAATCGATTTAAGTTAATGCAGAGTTGCTTACGATTTCCCTGAAGTACTGTGCGTCAGTTTGTCTCTAGGCATCAAGAGTAATCAACAAGTGTTTACTCAGTCGAAATTGAGTTTGGATGACACTTCCCCTTATCGCGTGTGAACTCAGTACGGATGGGTATTATAGATGAAGAAAGGACAGCATTAATGAACAATAGACCAAACAAGTTGGCGGAAGTCTGGAAATAATATTATTTATTTAAATAGTCATCAAATATCAATAATATGACATTTGTCCCAATTTTTGAGTTCTGGCCAGTGCTATAATGTGGGAAAACCCTTAAAATGGACGAACGTTTCATGTTTTTTTCTAAAGTTCCTCTGAATCAAAGCATTCAGTTGAAAAATGTATATTAATTTACTATTTATTTATTTTATTTGTTCCCCACAACTCTCGCTACTGGGATTAACTTGTAATTATTACCCAATATATTAATTAGACAGTCTAGTCTTATTGTTAACTACTCACAAAACGTAATTAATAGTTTGTCTTTTCTTGATAAAAAAAAAACATATGTTAATACCTACCAGACATCCATTCTCTATGATTCTGAAGTACTAAGCGTCAGCGTCAGAACCGAAAAAATTATGGATAAAGGCACTTTAGTGTCCATGGCGATTGATTAACTTTCAAGATTTCTGTAAATGTTTAGAACCAAAATGTAAAAACTATCTGAATAATGGTCATATACTGACGGAAATTCTTAGACATAGTTGTGGAACTTAACAAACTTCATAGTTAATAATAATGGACGTTAAAATTAAAATAAAAAAATAACAAACAGATGCTAGTCGTCAGTCCATAATAACCCTTAATTTGTTATGTTGAGTCAAAGAGACCCAGGGATCTGAGATAATATTTCTCCGGAACAGTCTGGTTCTCAGTCTGTTTTGATGGACTACCTAAACATTCTCTTTTTTTAGTTGGATAAAAGGCCCAAATTGCATTGCTTAATTATCCGTGGTATTGTTGGTTTTAATTCGAATTTAATGCCTGTTGAGTGATTTCTAGACTTTTTTTCTTGAATGAAATGATATTTTCTTTGCAGGTAATGACGGTCCTACCATAGTGGCCGTGAAGACCTTGAAAGAAAACGCCGGGGAGAGAGAGAGAACGGATCTCCTTCAAGAGCTGCAAGTCATGAAGAGTCTGGATCCGCATCCTAACGTAGTTCGGCTCCTTGGATGTTGTACAGAAAAAGGTAGTCAACAATTCTCTCATTTTTCTGATTATCATCATGTATGATTTAATAATTTGATTATAAGAAAAAGTCCCAACGGATTTATTAGTTGTATTCTAGTTGTAGTGGAGATTCGGCGGATGTCAAGCAGGAAAGATAATATGGAATTCCAACAATTTGGACGAGCATCAAAGAAAAACCAGAAAACCATTCATATATAATAAAGGTAGATAAGTACTCTTGATTCTACCATAAAGGAGTCGATTTTGGTTCCTTTTGTCCAATTATTAGGAGAATCCATGGCCGTGAGTGCTAAAGGGTGAGCACTCACTGCCATAGGTTTGTGGGTACGATTCTCACTAGGCGTGGTGGCATTTTTTACAGAAAAAGGCATCAGCCCTATTGTGAGCATAAAGGGTGATAAATGGACGTTAATTTTAGCGCGGTTCCTCCCTCCCCCATAGGGAGGAACCCCGCTTATAAGGTTGATACAATGAAACAATCAGGAAGTGCCGACAAGAAAATTTCGCGTTTCAGAACCCCTAGAGACCGAAAATAACGGTGGTTCAAATTTGTATATATATATATATATATATATATATATATATAAATATATATATATATGTAAACATTTATATGTATATATATATATATATATATATATATATATATATATATATATATATAAATATATATATATATGTAAACATTTATATGTATATATATATATATATATATATATATATATAAATATATATATATATGTAAACATTTATATGTATATATATATATATATATATATATATATATATATATATATATATATATATATATATATTTGTCTGTTCGCTCATTTCTGTCTTCCCTGAAGGTCCGATTTTGGTACAAATTTGGTACAAAAATCTGTCGTCCAATTTGAAAGGTCAAGTTCGTTAACCAGCCCTAAGTTCGTTAAAATCCGCCCACTGGAAGATGGCGTTTGGGGCGAAATTCGCGCAAAAAAAAAAATCGTAACGCTTACGTTTTTGAGTTCATAAGCTTGTAAGTACTCTTTTTATAGGCTTCTTGGGCTAGGAAAATGAATGAAACCATTTTCAAGGCGATAGCTTTAACCGTTTTCGAGAAAACTGAAAAAATAATTTTTGAATGCCGTTTTTGGTTTGGGTACTTGGAATCATGGGATTCAGTTGAATCATTTACTGCATGTTCTACTTTCATTAAAACTAATATGTTGAAATTTTGGTTGCGTTTGGAGTTAAGGAAGGGTTAGAATAAAATATTTTATTAACAGACATAAAAAAGTTTTGGTAACTTTGTATACTTTCCTTAATATCTCGAAAAAGGTTGAGAATTTGGGAAACGGAAGAATACCATTAGAAGGCATACTAAATGCTCTACAAAAAAGGTTCTAATAAAAGTTTTGATTAGGCGATGTCAATCGGGCAAATAAGTGCTTAAAACTTTAAAGTAATTGATTTCACTTATTCTAACTGTTCTTTTTGTCTTTGATTTTGATACATAAAATTATGGGATTCAGATGAAACATTTTCTGCATGTTTGAATTCCATCAACACTAATATGTTAAAATTTTGGTTACGTTTGGAGCTAAGGAAGGATTAGAATAAAATATTTTATTAAGAGAGATGAAATGTTTTGGGAACTTCGTATACATTCCCTAATATCTCGAAGACGGTTAGGAATATTGGTAAACGCAGGGTTACCATGCGAAAGCTTACTAAATGTTCTACAAAAATGATTCTGAAACAATTTTTGATTAGGCTATGTCAATCGGATAAATAAGTGCTTAAACTTGGAAGTAATTGATTTCGTTTATTCGAACGGTTCTTTTTGTTTGTTTTTATTCCTTGTTATTTTTTAATTGCTTATAGTAGGATAATGTATTTGACAATAAAGCAGATTAATTAAAAGAAGAAAAACAATTCATTGTTGGAAATATATCAGGTTGTACCGTATGAAATGTCAGTTTTGGATTTGTCGATTTCCTTCAAACGTCTTGAAACTGTCGAGGCTCCTACTCCGAGTTCTTTGGCATTTTCCCTAGTGTTTTTAATTGCTTATAGTAGTCAAATGTATTTGTCAATAAAACAGGATACGTATAATTTTGTTTGTTAGAATTCGAAGATGCCGTATGAATATCTAGATTACAGTACTGGTATTGATTTCGTTCTTTAGAATTAATCTTGGTATTCCCTATTTTCATCTGTTACCCATAGTTTTTTATTGTTAGTAGGTTTTTCTTATTGATTATAGAATATAAATCTATTTGGCTATAAAACAGGATACGTAAAATTAGTGACAATATTTCGGAGATTTCTGAGCGAAATACTTTTAAGATTTTCTACCACCACGAACGGCTTTTTTCCTATATTTTTATCCACTAGATAGGCTTTATTTTGCATATTATTCTATATAAGTTTTATTCAGCAGGGGATTCTGATGAAATTTCGTGTTTTTGCTGTGGATTTTAAATACGATGTATCTAAGATTGGATAACATTAGCGAGTCTACATAGTTAAGAACCGACGACGGAGGATTACTTCTTGCTATGATGTAGTCTACATACGTATATTAAGTCCTAAATCCAAAAAATAAACTTCACAACGGTTAGATACTATGAGCGAATATGGCGGTTCAATGCCCGTAGAAACAAGGGGCCCGCAGGAAATTTACCTGCTAAGAGTTAATCCTCAAGAGCTGTAAATATACCCCAGGTATCTGTCGACACAAATACAAAGCCTAGGCGGAGAGCACCCAAAAAACACAGATCCAAACATAGGTTATATACTAAATATTCATAAAGACTACTTAGTTGTAAACCGATTCATCAATTAGCAATCAATAGTTTTCAACAAAGGTTATATTCTAAATATTGATAAAAAGTATTTAATTAGAAAAAAAAAACAATATTCCACAAGACTTGTTTTGGTCCATTTGTGTCTACTCCATAGACTTAATTAGATATATTATTCTAGTGTAGTTGGGCAACTAAACTTTGTTTTATTTTGTTAAATAAAGTTTTTTTTCATGACTTGTTATTCGTCAAGACTTTTATTTGTCCTTGTGTATTTACTAGATAGGTTTTATTCGGCATATTATTCTATATAGGCTATATTAGGCAGGGTATTCTACTCAATCTTGTGTACTTCTTCTTGATCCTTCTGTACAAGGGCGTATATAAAAACAATTTCGGAGGGGGGGCTGAGACCATTTCCAGGGTATGGAATACTAAATATTTAGAGCTTGGAATAGTTTTAGGCAACTAAAACGCTATTACACGTAAAATAAAATATGTTTTATGAACTAAGTGATCTTATTTAATTTATTTTTAAGGGTTTTACGAGAAGTTTTTATCATCAATTCAAAATTTCGGGAGGGTCTGCAGCCCCCTCAGCCCCCCCCCCCCTCATATACGCCCATGCTTCTGTATCCTCTAGAAAGGCTTTATTAGGCATATATTGTATTGATTTACAGAGCTTTGCTTTAGAATGAGAGCCAGATTCTGTAATTTCCGCTTCTATGTAAAAGTTAGCTACTGTCGGTGTCCCTGACGCCTTAATATCACTTTTATTCGAGATGTTCGAGAGGATTTTGACAATTTTCACGAGATATATAAAAAAAAATAAGTTTATTTCTTTTCTAAGCTTGTCAAATGGCACTAGGGACATGAATGGAACCGCGCTAAGATGCTGCAGTTCCTGCGAGTCGAACTTTTTTTAAATGTGCACCCGCAACTAACATACGTATACATATATTATCCCATTGCATTTTTACTTACAAATATAGACTTGGAATTATACATATACATCAGGTATACTGCTTATTATACAAAAATACAATATGAAATATTCGTTCAAGTGTATAATAAAAAAATATGTTAACAGATTTTACAAAGAAACAAGTTAACAGATTTTTTATAACAGATATATGTATATATACGTATATATATATATATATATATATATATATATATACTAAAATGAAAATAAATTATTGAAACTACATGATAGTGAAAAGTAGATAAAATTTTTACATTGAGCTCACTGCAATATGTACCATGAATATATCTTGTAGCTGAAAACATTTTCTAGCCCTTCGTACTTCCACTCCTACATACAAACGGCTTAAAAGAACTTGAAGGCTTGAAACGGCACTTTGGAAGTATGGGGGAAGAAAAAATAAGAAAGTTCCGAGAGGTCAAGGGAGTATACAAACGTTTTAAGGACAATTAAATAAGAGCCAATCTTGGGGGGTAAAAAAGTACAGAAATGATTATCTTATGGAGAGTACAAGAAAAACAAAGATTTAATCTCTAAGGTAAAGGCTTCAAAAGAGACTTTTGAACGTTGGACTTACCTTCTCAAAGAACCAAATCGTCAACAACACAATTTCTCCGAACTTAACTAAACAAACTTCATCATTCTACTTTATTTTCAATCTCGTTAGATTGTAAATTATAAAGTTGTCCTCTAATTAGCCAAAACCTGAAAGTTTTCCCTTCTATATTATCAGAGATTAACATGTTTCTTGTGTAGGCGACAGGTTAATAAATACAATTCCAAATCAACATAATCCTCAATTTATTGAAAGTTGCACTAGACGTTTCGCATTCTGTTATGCTTCTCCAGGAGCCTGAAAACTAGATTCAGCCAAATGGAGTGAATGCTTCTGCTTGAATGTCCACGTCATTCACCTTCGTTCCAGTAGACTGTATCTAGTTTTTAGGCTACTCAAGAGGCAGGACGCGAAACTAATAGGGCCATTTTTAATAAACTGGCAATTATGTTCATGTGAACTTTTATTCATTGACCTTCCCTGTAAACAAGAAACGTTGTTGTGATTTTGGGTCACTATTTAATTTGAGATTGTTTACTAGTAAATCAGTCATTTTTTTTCATTATGTTTCAATTATATTTTTATTAACGTTCATAGTGTCACCACCATTCCAACACGCGAATGCTAAGTTTACAGTAAAAATGTAGATATTAAAATTGAATCATTTTAATATCTAAATTTTTACTGGTAACTTAGCGTTCGCGTTTCATTTATTCTTAAATTTTATTTTGTGTGTAACCAGCAAGAATTAACATCGTCTCTAACTAACTCCTTACTTCAGGTTGGTTTCACTTCAAATGGTTTCTTTACTACATTTTCAAATAAAGTTAGGGCTTAGGGAGCAGTACATAAAAAATTAAAAGCTTCAGATATCTGAGTTTGAGGTAAAATGAAAGAAGTAGCAAACCTTCCACTTCGTCATCTGCATACAGCATTTTTAATGTCTGAAATGACGTCAAAACAAGTTTTGTAATTTTCGTCATTATTATTTTATTAGTTGATACAACATTTCTCCAAATTTATTTAAATATGGATGAAACTGTGTTTGGCTTAATTTCTACGAGAAACAAATTGAAAAGACCACTAAGATTTATTTTTCTGTGTTTCCAGAACCCTATTTTGTAATTATGGAGTACGTATCGTTGGGCAAGCTGCAGGCCTTTCTTCGGAACTCCAGGGCTACAAGGAGCTATGACAATCTTCACGGGAAGAGTGGAAACTTGACTTCCAGGCAGCTGACGTCTTTCTGTTACCAGGTTGCCCGGGGGATGGAGTTCCTATCAAGCAAAGGAGTGAGTTCAATGTTTTTGAAGGGTCATACATTTTTATATCTTCAGATATACTCATATCTGGTTAATATATCTCATATGCGGTTAAATATATTAACTTTCGATGATTATGATAATAATAAGTATCCAAGTAGTGGGATGGCTAGCCTCCTAGACTGCCCCTAGGAACTATTTCTGTTGTTGAGCTCTTTAATAAATAAGTAAATCAGCCGAAGAAGCTCTGAAAGGGTTGTGAAATAGAATTAAAGAGTGGATACAAAAGATCCACGTCCTTCTACATCCTTAGCCTTGATAGAATACTCAATCAGGAAGCAATCTACAACCAGCTATTAGCTCTGATTTATATATTCTGCTAAGCCATCAATAACGTGAAGTAAATTACAGCTGCCTGATTTTGCTATCTATCTAGTGATAAAGGCTGTAAAATACATAATGAAGCAAGTAATATCCCAAAATCTGACTCAAAATCAAAACAAGTATAAAAATTTGTCTCCGTTCAAAAACACAAACCTCCATCGTAGTTTTAATTTTTTATCAGGTAATGTCGGTTTTAAATATTCTGTCTGTTTTTGTTTAAATAATGAATCTCTCCTTTTTAATTATTTTTACAGACGTTTTGGACTACTAAACAGACTACTAGACTCTCGCTCAAAATTATCTTTACTGAACAAGAGACAGATATACACTACTATACTTCAACCCACCTGGACGTATGGCTTGAAAGTTTGGGGGTGTGCCAAGCGATCCAATATCCTCAGAATCCAATCTCTCCAATCCAAAATACTCCGTAAAATAGCCAATGCTCCATTCTATGTCTCAAACTTCACTAAGCATAACGACCTAGAAATCCCGTTGGTCCAAACCCTGTCCAAAACCCGATACCTTAACTTCCACTCCCGTTTGCTTGGCCACGAGAACCCCCTAATCAACAAGTTATACTCATCCTCACCACCGCCTCAAGCGCAAATGGACTAGAGACCTATTGTAAACAAACCTTGTAAAATAATGAAAAAATGCAAACACTGTAAATAGTCACCCTAAAAGAAAATGTAAACTAAGATAAAAGTCCAAGTTAATAGCGAATGGGCCAATGGTTTTTATTCCTATCGGTCCTTCATGTCATCAAATCATGAACATAAGAATTATAAAAAATACTTATTGTATTGTATAATTGGCAAATAAAGATATTTAAAAAAAAAATTATTTTTGTTTGCATTTTTTGTTTATTATAGCATTAAATACACTTTTATTTATCATGTTTTCGACGATGAAACATATTTATTTAAGGATTAGGATAATAATTCGATAAAGGGGAAAATCCTAATTCAATTTACCAAAATTTTGTAGAATAATATGGCGAAAGGCCATCGGATTATCACCATTTCCGCAGTGTCCAAAACTCATTAAGCGGCGGGAACATAAATTAAGTCAATGAAGGGAAAAACTAGGTGATACGTTTCTTTTAATTCAAAACCCACAAAAATTCAGAAAATTCAAAATTTGGTTTCAATCAACTTGAGGATAAAATAAATGAAATTGAGTTTCATTGATTTTATCCTGTACCTTATATCACGCCATTAAACACCGACATTACTTATGAGATCAACTCATACTTATATCATTCAACTCCGAGATATGTATATACTTTTTTTATCCTTCATGAGATATATACTTTTTTATCCTATACAAAAATGTGTCATTTTTTAGTAAATAGATGAATATGAAAAAAATTCCAAGTAAGATAGAGAAGTATTTGTGTCTTTTTTAAAATCTTTAAGCAGGGCAATTTAGTAAAAAGTTATAGTATATCTACATTGGCCTAGATATCAATCAGCTGCAGTGACCAAGTGGCTTTCTCTTTGTTCAAGTGCGACAATTTTCTGTGGCTCACCGATTTCTCTTCGACTCCAGCCACTGGTCGGAGCAGAAGGGAGCTTGTGTAAGGGTTGACCCTTATAATAATAAAAAAATCCGACTCGCAGGAACTGCATCATCTTAGCGCGGTTCCTTTCTTATCCCTAGTCTAATTTGGAAAGATTAAAATATTTATTTATTGATAAGGCTTCGCAACTTTGGCGAATCGCCTTAAGATTAAAATAGAAGCAGTTATTATTTTCGTTCCACCAGTCTTGAAAGGTCTTGATTTACGATCTTACCTGGAAGGGTCGGTCAACACTTGAAAGGGTCCCGCTAGTTACAAGGTCTTGGAATCTAGGAAATCTATATTTCTAACAATAAATTGTTTTGTTATTTTACTTAACTAGTTTTATTGTAAAATACATTATCCAACTATAAGCAATTAAGAAATAACAAGGAATAAAAACAGACAAAAAAACCGTTCGATTAAACGAAATCAATTACTTTAATGGTTTAAGCACTTATTTCTCCGATTGACATCGCCTAATTAAAACTTTCGTCAGAACATTTTTTGTAGAGCATTTAGTAAACTTTCGAATGGTAACCTTTCGCTTCCCAAGATTTTCAACCGTGTTCGAGATATTAATGAAAGTATACGAAGTTCCCAAAACTTTTCATGTCTGTTCATAAAATATTTTATTCTAACCCTTCCTTAACTCCAAACGTAACATAACTTTCAACATATTAGTTTTAATGAAAGTAGAACATGCAGATAATGTTTCAACTGAATCCCGTGATTCTAAGTACCCAAACCAAAAACGGTATTCAAAAAATATTTTTCCAATTTTCTCGAAAACGGTTAAAGCTATCGCCTTGAAAATGGTTTCATTCGTTTTCCTAGCCCAAGAAGTCTATAAAAAGAGTACTTACAAGCTTATGAACTCAAAAACGTAAGCGTTACGATTTTTTCTGTGCGAATTTCGCCCCAAACGCCATCTTCCAGTGGGCGGATTTTGCTGGTTAACGAACTTGACGTTTCAAATTGGACGACGGATTTTTGTACCAAATTTCATCAAAATCGGACCATCAGGGAAGCCAGAAATGAGCGAACAGACAAATATATATATATATATATATATATATATATATATATATATATATATATATATATATATATATTCCCTGAACCCCAGAATTGAGGTTGATACATTGAAACAATCCGGAAGTGCCAACAAGAAAATTTCGCGCTTCAGAACCCCTAGAGACCGAAAATAACGGTGGTTCGAATTTGTATATATATATATATATATATATATATATATATATATATATACATACAAATTCGAACCACCGTTATTTTCGGTCTCTAGGGGTTCTGCAACGCGAAATTTTCTTGTCGGCACTTCCGGATTGTTTCATTGTATCAACCTTAGAAGCGGGGTTCCTCCCTATGGGGGAGGGAGGAACCGCGCTAAAAAAGAAGTATAGAAGATTCATAATTCCTTACAATATACAAGGTGAAATAATAATATATACAAATAATGTATTCTAAATAATTCTTTAAACTAGCTCCTCAACTGAATTAACTATTTTTCTAAATGTAATGACAAAGAAAGAAACTTAAATCAAAAAATGTCTGTAAGTAAAAAATAACCAAAAAAAAACTATATTAAAGTGATACATACATGTATAATTTCAGATAAAAAAAATAAATCTTATGATTACAAAATTAAAGGTAAACCTATATTAATAATAATCTCCTGCACCATCCCAAGTATATATTCGTCGGGACATTATAAAGTAAATGAGTCGTTATTAAGTACGTTTATAAATTCGAATTCAATTCTATTTATTTTTTGTATAATCGAGGTTCTAGAGTTCTATTAGAAATTATTCTCCATTAGCACAAAGAAAATTAGACTTTTCGAATAAAAAGAAAGGCTACTAAATTGTTGCAACAATTCACAAACAACTTTATTGGATAAAATTATTGCTAAACAACAGGTCTTAGTTGAAATCTTATAATAAAATTTGCAGTCTAAACTGAAGGGGAACCTTCCCTTATATAATTGTTCCATTCTGCGTAGTAACATTCCATGGCGAGATTGAATTTCATTTAATCTGCCTTAATTTAACCCACAATTATTTAACAAAATTGAGGCGTCAAAAATTAAGTCTACAACCAATGTCCGATTAAATGTATACTCTAATCTTGCAATTACACAATTACAACAACAGGCCCTGAATACAAAAACACAATAATTAATGTAAAATGATAAATGTTTCAACCCGCTATAAAAAAAAACCCATTTTTACAGTAATCTAGAATTTATTTTACACACACACACATATATGTATATATATACATATATATATATATATATATATATATATATATATATATATATATTTACATATTTATTTATTTATATATGTATAAGTAGAATAGGAAATGTCGAATTTTTAATACAAAAGTTATGAAGAGGCAGTTTAAATTTGAATTTACACACATACAAATATATACACTCAGTGTCAAAATGTTAGACACACCCTTGAAATTTCGAAAACTGAATACCATTTTTTTCGAATTGTGGTTCAATCTTATTTTATAAGTTATTTCAAATGTATATAAATCTAAAAAAAAATGTAATTTATAGTTTACCTCTGTGCTATATCAAGAGATAAATAAATAACTGATAATGTCTTTATTTTGGTGCGTTAAAATGTTAGACACACTTGTTGTTATTCACAATCCTTTAATTTTCTAATGGTTGATAAGGTATTTTTAGACCTTAAACCTTGAAAAGCATTAATATTTTACCTTTTCCATTTTTCCTGTGGTCAATTGCAATGACAATAGCTGTGAATTTTCCAGTTATAGAATAAGAAAAAGGAAGTGGTTGTCTCGAGAAGAGCGCCGTTTAATTTCTTGACTAAACAAGGATGGGGCACGTTGTGCGGAGATTCCAGTCACATTAAACTAAGTTTATTGAATCTAGCCCACTGAATTCCGTTCGGAGAGCCGTTCGGTACTCATTGCTCAACTGGAAGACAACCACCTCCATGAATGAGGCAGAAACAATTGATCTAAGAATCGCATCCAACTCATGCAGAACAGCCAAAGCAATTGCATAGGAAGCCGGTGTTTACACCAACTCTAGAAATGTGCATAGATTACTGGAAAGATCAAAAAACATAGTGAGAAAAGAAGTAACGCGAAAACCTCTTTCATCATAAAATGGCTTTTGGAGAAAGCGTTATCTTGAGGACCGATTAAAGGAGGAAAGTTATTTTTCCCGATGAGAAAACATTTGATTTGGATGGCCTTGATGGTTTTCCTTTTTATTTTTATGATTTAAGAAAAGTAGAACTTATATTACCCAGATGGCAAGTGAGCGGAGAAAATGTTATGTTTTGGGCAAATATTGGGTTCATGAAGAAGGCTACTTGGTGTTTCTGTCTAAGAGAATATATTAACATGAGTATTAAAACTTATTAGAAGAACAAAAAACCACTTTCAGTGACATGGCAGAAGGTTCATCTGCATTTCAGCAAGACAATGCTCCGATCCATTATGCAGGAATTATTAAGGAATGGTTCATCTGAATGAATATAGACAAACTAGATTGGCCACCTATTTTTCCAGACCTTAATATTATTAAAAATGCCTGGGGGATTCTCACAAATTCAATTCCAAATTGATTTTTTTAAGTAATAAAAGGTGATGGAAAAGCCACAGAATCTTAAATTCCTCTTTTATTATTTTTTTTTACAGTGTGTCCATCATTTTGACGCACCTTAAATCCGTTTTTAAGCATTTTTATTTTATATATATTTTGTAAAGGGTTATAATACTAAATCGCATTGCCCGACAAGTTTAAGATAAGTTAAAAATAATTGAATTCGTATTTGTTTGTTGATCTATTCAAATGAAAAGTCAAAAATAATATTTTGCATAGTGTGTCTAACATTTTGACGCTCAGTCCAATTACACTGTTCTACAAAAAAAAAAAAACTTTTCTCCCCTCCCTTGAACAATTCTGCCTGTTTCTCATGTTTTCAGGTGTGCTGAGTCCGAATCTGAACTCAGAAAAATTCTATCACCCTCTGATTTTGAGAGAAAAGAGGAGAAACTTGGAAAAAATGAAAAATTGTATTTGAAAATTATTGTCTTTATTATAACAGATTTTTTTTTCTTTTTCAACGGTAAAATATAATTAATTGAATCCTGCATGCTATCAGGTATAATACTAGATATGACACAACTCAAAAAATATACACACATCGTCAATGAGTATTTTTTTTAGCGCGGTTCCTCCCTCCCCCATAGGGAGGAACCCCGCTTATAGGGTTGATACAATGAAACAATCCGGAAGTGCCGACTAGAAAATTTCGCGTTTCAGAACCCCTAGAGACCGAAAATAACGGTGGTTCAAATTTGTATACATATATATATATATATATATATATATATATATATATATATATATATATATTTATATTTGTCTGTTCGCTCTCTAGATAGAAGACGAATGGTCCGATTTTGATGAAATTTGGTACAAAAATCCTTCGTCCAATTTGAAAGGTCAAGGTTGTTAACCAGCAAAATCCGCCTACTGGAAGATGGTTTGGGGCAAAATTCGTAACGCTTACGTTTTTGAGTTCATAAGCTTCTAAGTACTCGTTTTATATGATACCTGGGCTAGGAAAACGAATGAAACCATTTTCAAGGCGATAGCTTTAACCGTTTTCGAGAAAAGTGGAAAAATATTTTTTGAATACCGTTTTTGGTTTGGGTACTTAGAATCATGGGATTCAGTTGAAACATTTTCTGCATGTTCTACTTTCATCAAAACTAATATGTTGAAATTTTGGTTACGTTTGGAGTTAAGGAAGGGTTAGAATAAAATATTTTATTAACAGACATAAAAAGTTTTAGTAACTTTGTTTACTTTCATTAATATCTCGAAAAATATCTCTTGAGAATCTTGGTAAACGGAAGAATACCATTAGAAAGCTTATTAAATGCTCTAAAAAAAAGGTTCTAATGAAAGTTTTGATTAGGCGATGTCAATCGGAGAAATAAGAGCATAAAACTTTAAAGTAATTGATTTCGCTTATTCGAACTGTTCTTTTTGTCTGTTTTTTATTACTTGTTATTTTTTAATTGCTTATTGTTGGATAATGTATTTGAAAATAAAACAGGTTAAGAAAAACAATTTAATGTTAGAGATATGGATTTCCAAGATATATAGCTTTTCAACTGCCTAGCGTCCTTCCTAGGGAGGGTTCTTTGTCTTTGATTTTGGTACTTAGAATTATGGGATACAGTTGAAACATTTTCTGCATGTTGGAGTTTCATCAACACTAATATGTTGAAATTTTTGTTACGTTTAGAGTAAAGGAAGGGTTAGAATAAAAAATTTTATTAACAGACAAAAAAAGTTTTGGTAACTTTGTATAATTTCGTTAGTATCTCCAAAACCGTTGACAATCTTGTGAAGCGGAAGATTACCATTCGGAAGCTTACTAAATGCTCTACAAAAAAGGTTCTGAAGAAAGTTTTAATTAGGCGATGTCAATCGGAGAAAAAAGTGCTTAAAGCTTTAAATTAATTGATTTCGTTTATTCCAATGGTTCTTTTTGTCTGTTTTATTTCTTGTTATTTTTTAATTGCTTATAGTTGGATAATGTATTTGACAATAAAATAACAATGGTTAAGTAAAATAACAAAAACAATTTATTGTTAGAAATATAGAATTCCAAGATTCCAAGACCTTGTCACTAGCGGCTCTGTTTCTAGTGTAGCGGACCCTTCCAGGTAAGATTGTAAATCATGACCATTCAAGACTTTACTACTCACAGGAATGGCGTTAGTGACCTTAAGGGTTGACACGCCATCATAATAATTAATTTAAAAAAAAAGACTGGTGGAAACAAAATAATAACTGCTTCTATTTTAATCTTTCCAAATTAGACTAGGGATATGAACGGAACCGCGCTAAGATGATGCAGTCCTGCGAGACGGACTTTTTTTTCTTTTGTACTCTTCCTCCTCTGTCTCCCGCTGCAGTGTCCAGCAGTAATCCGCCAGCATCTTCTCATTCCATTTGCCAGTATATCTTTTTTCCATTCTGGATATGTCTTGGTGGAATCGTTCTCCATGTTCGTCCGAAACTGCACCCAAATTTGGGGCGAAAAAGTCTAGGTGACTATGCAGGAAATGTATTTTTAAGGACATATTGCATCCCAATGTTTTATATGAAGTAAGCAGTCCTTGGACTATTTTTCGGTAGTCTCTAGATTTTTCGTTTCCCAAAAACTTAGCACATACCTCTCGAAAAGCAGTCCAAGCCTTTTTCTCAGTAGTATTTAACTTTGCTTCAAAAGTGAGGTCCTTGAGTAGATGTCGAATTTGGGGTTCTACGAAAATTCCCTCCTTTATCTTAGCATCGCTGAGATGCGGAAATTTTTGTTTTAAGTACATGAAACCTTCTCCTTCCTTGTCCATCGCTATTACGAAGTTTTTCATTAGCCCCAATTTTATGTGGAGTGGGGGTAAAATTATTTGGTTTTTGTCCACTAATGGAGGATTGGTAATTTTTTTTCACCTACTTTTTCCTTACGCTCTGGCCATTTTTTTACGACATAATGGTCTCCTCTTTTTCTGCTGTCCCACTCGCACAAAAAACAACAAAATTTAGTGTAACCTCCTTGGAGTCCTGTAAGCATGGCTACCACTTTAAGATCTGCCCAAATGCGCCATTTGTACTCATGGTACTTGATTTTTTGTAGAAGTATCTTCATGTTGTCATAGGTTTCTTTCATGTGGACCGAATGAGCTACTGGGACAGATGGATGTGTGTTTCCATTATGAAGGAGTACTGCTTTTAAACTAAACTTGGAGCTGTCAATGAATAGTCTCCATTCCTCTGGATTGGTTGGCAGATCAAGTTCCGGGAGCAAATGAAATACATCATTGCAAAATACAAGATTTTCTTCCATCGAGAAAAATCATAGAACTCCTGATTCCAATTTTCTGAAGAAAGATATATTCACGCCTCCTTTCAAGAGATTCCATTGTTGCAACCTTGACCCAAGCAGCTGAGCTTTTGATTTTGGGAGATCTAAATCACGAACAAGATCATTCAATCGCCTCTGATTTATGAGCTGTGGCTGAGTTTCAGAGGGGCTGGACGAACTTGAAATTTCTTGTTGTTGACTGGTTCCAGGTTGAGGTGAAACGCTTTCAGAATCGCTGCACTCCTCAGAACTAAGACGGAACTTACTCGGATTTGGTGGGATGCCATGGAGCTGGTCTCATGGCAGAGGGGATGTTGGGATAAACAATTTTCTTTTTGCTCTTGAACGAGAAACCTTTGATTGTGGTCATGCAAAAATAGCAATCGGTCACGTGATTTGTAGGTTCTCGCCATATCATGGGAACTGCAAATGGCATTGACTTAGGTGTCCCATTTAGCCAACCAGTCAGAGAACGTGAGCATGAACTACAGCATATTTTAGGAGCCCAGGATTTGTCCTGATCACTTACTTTACATCCAAAGTATAACTCGTATGCCTTCTTCACCAGCGGAGTCAGAGGTTTCTGAGTGGACTTGAATGTGACTTCACCACAAACATAGCAAAAGGAATCAGGCTTATTTATACACTGTCGTGACATTACAGAGAAAAAGTGAACTGTTCCCAGAACAATGATAGCACAACTGAATATCCAAATAAGTGCGTTTAGGGAAAGCCTCGAGAGTAATGATCAAATCCTAGAAGAAAATAGTGACAAGAGAGGGGCTGAGTGGGAGAGGGGGAGTTGGGGTATTGAGGGTGAAAGGGGGGCAGGTAAGGATTTGAATGAAAAGGATACCACTATAAAAGAGAAAGGAAGGTCATTCCCCTAAAGATCCAGGTAGAGAGCAAATCCCTGCCTCAAGATCAAAAACTGAAAAAACCCTTTTAGCCATATTTCTTCAACCACTTGTAATATTCCCATCAATTTTTTTTTCGTTCATATATACTTCATTGCGCTTAAAATCATCGGGCTTTTGAATTTTTTTTCACTATGTTTTGATGCCAAAAAAACTCGCATTTTTGGATAAAAAACTAGAATTTCTCAAGAAACTGTGCGTGATAGACAGAATCTGACTTGAAATTCGTGTTCAGCACATTTGAAAACAGTAAGAAAGCATGTTTTGGTTTGAAGGAGGATTTTCGTGCAGAACAGTGTTATTAAACCATTAGAAGAAATAGGTACATTTCCAACTAAAAAGATTCCGACATAATTTTCGATTAGACCATCTCAACCGGAGAAAACACAGAAAGTCTTTCAAGTGTTTCGTTCAATACAAAATGCTATAAGTAGCAGTTCCTCTTAGTTAATTATAGTGGCATTATAAGTAGTGATCAGAACATCATCAGCTCAAATTTACTTGATCCAAACATCAGTAGTACTTATAATATCCATAAATACTTAAAATACTATCAAATATTTTTTTTTCTTTCTTGTTTTTAAATAGCACTAATTTTTTTTTCAGATCATCCACAGGGACCTTGCTGCACGGAACGTCCTGGTGAGTTCTGATCATACTTGCAAAGTAGCGGATTTCGGGTTCGCCAGGGACGTCATCGCTAATCATATATATGAGAGGAAGTCAGAAGGAAGGTTACCCATCAGGCAAGTATATACGCTCATTAACTCAGTTTTTTAAACACAATTTTTATTTTTTTCATTTCAGGTCTAAGTGTAAATCTCTATAACTATTAAAGCAACTAACTAAGCAAAATATTGAATTTACAGCGAACACATATTCATTTAATATTAAATAGTTTTAGACGGATATGATTCGATGTTCTATCAAAAAATCGAATTAAATGACTGAGGATTTAACGCCTAACCTAATGAATAAGAAAATAAAGACAAATAGCTGTATGATTGACAATATATATATATATATATATATATAAATATATATATATATATATATATATATATATATATATATATATATATATATATATATAGGGTGTCCCGATTTTAAATAGCAAAACTTCAGGGGAGGACCAAAAATCTAAGACAAAAAGTCCTTTAAAGATTTTCTCATTTTCGCTTCGTAATGGAGAAAATCGCAAAACAAGAAACGAAACAAGTTTTCATTTTTGTACTAACTTATTTAAATTTTCAACGGAAAAAAATTGTCATAGCGAATTATTTCATGAAACCAATTACTAAAATTCAATATCTTGATGCTGATATAGTTTTTGTGAAGTGTTTCCGCAACGATAATGCTTTAGAAGCGGTGCGAGGGTTTGCGCGCCCATTTCCAAATAGAAGAGTGCTAAATTGACAAGTCGTTTAGTTATCTTCTAATAGACTACGAGAGACCGGGTCATTTTATATATTTACATTTTTTTTTAAGTTATTAACTATTCAGTTTAGTTATTGATTCCTCGATCAATTCCAGCTAAACACTGTTCTGATGATATTTAGAACATATCATCTATGATTGGATCTCTCATCTAAGAATTGCCCTCTTGACTTGATTGACACCGAATAAACTTCCTGCTTCAAGGTTCCCCATACGAAGAAACCAATAACTAAATTTCAATATCTTTGCATAATTTTGAAGTTATCAATTCTGCAATATTTGAAGATCGTAAAGTTGGCTATTATCACCTTTCAAAGTTCGTCACATTGCCTGCTGCGACATTCCTAATGCAGCTAGGTATATTCCTAATTTCTTCGCCGACAATATGCTCATAATGCTGCCTGGAATTGGTCGCTTTCATTATGAAGTAAGAATGACCCAGTCTCTTGTTGTCTATTAAAAGTTGAAAAAATGGCTCGTCGATTAAGCACTCTTCTACTTGTGAATCGGCGCGCATACTCTCGCACCGCTTCTAAAGCATTGCCGTTGTAGAAACCGTAAACGAAAACTATATCAGCATCAAAAATTGAATTTTAGTAATTGGTTTCTCTTGAAACAATTTGCAATTATTTCTTTTCCATTGAAAATTTAAATAAGTTAGTACAAAAATGAAAACTTGTTTCATTTCTTGTTTTGCGATTTTCTCCAAAACGAAGCAAAAACGAGCAAATCTCCAAAGGACTTTTTGTCTTAGTTTGTTGGTCCCCTACACGCTCTCGAAGTTATGCCATTTAAAATCGGGACACCCCGTATAACATATTTGCTCAAGTTAACGTTTTGAGTCAAGGATGCGTAGAAATACTGGCGAACTTTCAAGGTTAGACTGTTATTCTCAGGCCATAGTTAACAATCACAGGCAGACTATTTTTTATTTGATCTAATATCAAGTTCACTACTTTATTGTCAAATAATAATTTCATATTTATTTTTTTTTTTTTTTTTATGTTCCGCATGATGCGGGAAAACATTATTAAACAGTTTAATTCTATACAATCTAAAGATAAAATCATTAGTTTATTTCAAGAGATGCCCATTTCTATTTCCACATTTGATACTATCACTTCATGATCAAACATCTATAATAATCAAGTTAAAAAAATTAAACATTTTTCAATGAAGTGCAATGTTGTACAAAATATTTTCTTAAATTCTAAACATCCACAATTGATCTTCTTCCATACTTTAGGCTTTCATTTCAACGTAAAATATTATATTCGAATATACTATAAACCATTAAATAAATGTATAGACTGCAAAATGGGCCTGTGGCAAGTAACTTCGTATGTTTTAGTGAATCGATTAGATTAATTTATTGGGAGATTAAGCACTGTTATTAACTTTCTACGCCGAAATATATGGGAATAGGCCAGATCAATATTATTTTTTTTAGTGATTTGTTCATATTTGTTCATGTATGACAGTTCCTAAAGATTTGAGATGATAATATAACAGTAGCTGTTCAGCAAGCAGTCCTGTTTTTACCAGAGACCGCACTTCTTGCCAGGCTAAAGGACCACATTGACAATCGGCCATTTTAATCGCTATTTGCAAATATCAAATTTCCACTACCGTTTTTTCGGCAGAATACATTTCTTCAAAACCTGCAATTAAACTCGTTAAAAAGAAATAAGGATGAACGGCCGTTTATTTAATGTTAATTACATTTCATTTTATTTTCATTAGCCGTACCTTTATTAATAAAACGGATTTTTGAGGATTGAACAACACAGCAACATTGCTATCTACAGGCTACCGAAATTTCCTAGCCAGGATAGATATGCTGCGTTTCTAATTTTCGAATGATAAGCCATCACCCACGGTGAGAATCGAACCCAGACATTAGGCACGGAGTGCACACGCCTTAGCTCTCACGGCCACATATAGAAATAATTTAATAAAACAATGTATTCCGTTTGAAGTGCCGCTAATATTATTTTCTCTTTTACAGATGGATGGCTCCTGAGTCATTGTATGACAATGTATTCTCTGTTAAATCTGACATCTGGAGTTTTGGTGTTGTCATGTGGGAGATAGTTACTCTAGGGTCGACACCTTATCCAGGCCTATCTGCTCAGGAGGTTATGCGACAGGTTAAAGAGGGTAAGTAAGCTAAGAATAATTTATATTAAAACTATAAGGAAGGATTAAAACATTTATTTGCTCAGCTTAATGCTTTCTACACTTCTTGGGTCTCCCGTGGTAGAGTGAATAGCGTGCTCGATTCCCTCTGCTCATAAGGGGTCGTTTTTTTTCATCTATGGGCACGCCGAAAAAAAAAATATATGGATCGTCTATGAATTTACCTTGGCTGAAAGGTGGTATCCTAAGGTAGCGAGGATCTTATAGCCTGGATGCTGATGCGCCTAAAAATAAAAATGTCATATAGGTTACTATTACCTATGAGTAGGTAATAGTAACCTCATATTGGACGTGGCCATTGTACAGGAAGGTTCGCCTTAATAAAATTAGGCTGAGAGTTTTAGTTTACTGAGTTTTTGGCTCCTGAAGAGGCACCTAAGGTAGGAAACATGTAGAGCAAGAACGAATAAATCAATTGACTGTGTTAACTCTCTTTCATTGACCTTCCGCCTGAAAAATATTGTATTCTATTTACATTCTTGTCCTACAGCAAAGCGATCCATTAGGTAGGGAATTTGATGAAATTTAATCCACGAAAAATCATTGAGCCTCCAGCATTAAGATAATCAGATTAGGAGATTGGTACGATTCAATAGCTTTTGGTACCTAATCTTGGGAATCTCTTCTTCAGCTGTTCATTACGGAAAAATAAAACTTTATTTGAAAGAAATAATAAAGTCAGCTGCCCAACATCATTGGGTAGCGGGCTGATGGGTATTACTCTTGGGCATCTGGAAGTGCTAAAAATATTCCTTCTAAAAACACAACAATGTAGGCAACGAGGTTCGTTGGATTTACGAATAGCCAATTGTAGGTTAATTCTGGTTTATAAAAACCGCAGGATTGATGTCCTTTAATGACCATAGATATGATGGCTTATTATGTCATAATAATTATTGGCTCAGCTATTACAGAGGGTTTTTCCGGCTGGATTCAAATTTCTTGTAAGTGAGACCTAGTAATTTTCGGAATTGTGGCTCATGCGCCAAAAAAAAAAAAAACACATATTCATACCCACGACTTCTCTTGGTCCATATTTCTTGAAGAACATGTCTCGGAGATATTTGATACATTTTGATTACATCTCTTTTATTGAATCAATGGACTCCGCTTGCTCGAGAACATTCGTTTCAAATCGGACCTTTATGTCGAGAACGTGTCCCTAGAAGAGCCGTCATACTCGATAGCGTAGACTTCTTCATGGCATTCGTATCCTTTCTCCTCAATTCGGGCAATCAGCCTGTGTTTCACATTGTGGTGTCGGCGAGTAACCAGGAGCATACTGTTTGGTCAACTACCTAGCACATGAGCTGAAGTTGCAGGGTCTTTGCCGCATTTCCAAGTCAGGCCTCCAATATCAGCAGCTCCCGCTAAACTCGGGTCGCGTAGTTAACATACAATTTTAGGTCGTTAGTCCATTGCGAACCAAGGTAAAAGTCTTTTATTATGCATGAATTTATTACTCTTTGGACATTCTTTGAAATGCCTAACACAAAACAATTCATGTTTATTTTGAATTTATGTGCGTTATTTTTGATGAGAATTAATTATAATTAAACTTAATTATTATTAGGTTAAATTAATATTATAGCTAATTATTATTATACTTAATTATTGTTAGTATTAAGATTAATTTGAGAGGCATTCAATTATTTTTGTTTTGCGACACTCATTTTACGAGTTGCTAGAATTTAATCTAGGAACCACTGGTCCTCTAGCCTTCGCAAAGAGGCCTTAAGAGATAACTTAAAGTCATACACTCTTAATTTATTCTTCATAAAACAAATGTTTCACGAGACCATTACTTTTGGTTGCAGGAACTCGCCTCGAAAAGCCGGATCATTGCAAACGAGAAGTGTATAACATCATGTTCTACTGCTGGGACCCTAATCCAGATGAGCGACCAGACTTCCACCAGCTGGTTGTACTTCTTGAAGAGTTATTACTCACTGAGACGGACTACATTGAGCTACAACGATTCCCAGACCACTCCTATTACAACATGGTGTCTTTGTCTGGAGAGAAAGTCTAATACTCAAGACCTCTGCACGAATTCCTAAACAAACTTCACACAACTTAAGATCCACTCCAGTCCCAAGCTAATAACATTCAGCCATAATTGTTATAGCTTCACTATTTAAGTAATTCTACCTTAATGTTTTAGAGAAAGTTCCTGTTATAGTACATCACAAAACATTATCTAATAAGAGTGATTGCCATTCAATTTATGATTTTATTTATATACACGTGTGTGTGTGTGTAACTAGGAATATTGTGTTTATTAAAAAAATAAGAAATGTTAGCCTGGAATCTCTTTCTCTATCTTTAATTGTAATTAAACTAAAAAATAATTATATAGTTTTAGAGAATGTTTATGAATTTAGGCGTTAGTTTTATTATATTTGAAATGAATAACCGACTTTAAATAAAGGATTATAAATTTATAGATTATAAGTATATTTAAAAAAAAAATATTGCTAGAATTCATTTCACGGCTAATTCATAATTTCAGGTACGTATTGTTAAAGCACCTTCTTCTTGTACATATGGAGCTTTACCACAGAACTTTTATGTTATATTGTAAATATTTTAATTAATATTATACTTTCATTGTTAAGTTAAAATATACATTTTACAAGTTACAATTGTTATTGTTATTAGCATTGTTATTTGTTTTTTTAGGCGCGTCGACAACCTTGGCCAATGGTGCAACATATTTTTCAATGCACTACTATCACTAATTCGACGTATCATTACGATAACCTATTTAACTACTATTTACAAGTAATTTAAGATTTATTTCCTCTTAATTTCTTTATTCTATAGATGTCAAAAACGAACTGTATCATAGAATCACGATTATTATGACTGTGTACATATGTTGTAAATATAATTTATCATTCAATATGTTTTTTTAATAAATACATTGTTTGTTTTCTTCATTGACTTCATTTGTTTTTATATTTCAAATTTCATAATTTATAATAAATAAAACCTCAAAAACGTTGAACTGCAGATATTAAAACATATTTTATGCTGAACATAAATCTATTTTGGGTGGCCTACTGGCCGTGATTGCTAAGACGTGTGCACTCCGTCTTTAAGGTCGTGGGTTCAATTCCCACTAGGGCTGATGACTTTCCTTTCGAAAAATGAAAAGGCATGAGCCCTAGCCCGGCTAGAAAAGGGCGATAACCTGTAGAAAACACTTCCCAAAAATCGTTGTCTTGTATAAGTCCCAATTTAAATAAATCTATGTTAGATTAATTCCGATTTCTTGTTCAAGATCATTATTCAATACCAGTTCAGCTGCAGTATCTACAATTATTAAAATTCTAAATTTCAATCAATCAGATAAGTTTTTAAATAAGTGCAAGGATTTCAATGTTTTTAGCACTAGTGTCTTGCTGTATTTGAACATTGGATAACTTTTTGTTTTAATTCTCTTGGAAAATCACGGCTGAGATGTTTCAATACAATCCCGAAGTTACCAAATAAAATAGCCTAACTTGCCGGCACTGGGATTACATAACTCCTTTCCCTAGTGTCACATGAAAAGCTTTGAATAGAAAAAGTTACCGGTTGTTTTGATATATTGTGAAAAATTAAAACACATAATCCAATGAAATATTGAAAAAAAGTAAATTTATCCGCCATTATGCACACAAAATCATTCAGCAGTGGAAATCACACAAATTCCGCAAGGAAAGGTCTATTACAAAAAAAAAAAAAAAAAAATAAACAAATAATGCTACTCATTTTACGTATCCTATTTTACTGACCAACTAATATGGTTATGTGAGTGCTATAAGTAATTAAAAAAAACAGGTATTAAAAATCCAAGGATGACAAAAACAAAGAACTGTTCTAACCAACAGTTCCGACGTACTTGCACTTATTTCTCCCAATAATATCGTTCTAGCAAAAAATTAATTGTTGGCGTTAATGACACCAACGGTTGACACCAATTAAATTCTACCAAAAAAAATCAACCAAAAAAAAAAAAAAATTAATTCAGAACAGCATTCGTAGATATTTTATTAAGCTTTCTAATAGTTCCGCTTACCACAATTCCCCTACTCTTCCTAAATCCTAAACCTGTTTAAAGCAGTTGATAATGCTTCTCGTTAAATACTTCATTAATCCCAAAAGTAACCAAAATTTAAATATCTCAGGTTGAATGAATGAATAAATTCTACATACAGATTCGAACCAACGATATTTTTGTTCTCTATGGGTTCTGAAATGTAAAACTATCCACTCAGCACTTCGGAACTTCACCAACACGTCGCACAGTGGTATTTTTACCTGATCTAGCTGGACAAAATTATTTTATCACGGACTCATATAGAAAATGACTTGCTGATCACGAATATAACCTATTTTAGGGGTCGGAAATGTAGTCTTACCGTAGTTTTTTTTAACTTTTTGAGCAGAAAAGGCCGTTTTCTATTACGTTTTAAGTGTTAACCAAAATTAAAATTTTTCATTTTTTTTTTTTATTATTATACTTTTTTTTTATAATTTTTTAAACTTTTTTAAAGGCAACAACAACAAAACGCTTCAAGACTAGGTATTACAAATAATAATAATAATAATTGAAAAAAAAATACATCGAAAATAATAATTGAAAAAAAATACATCGAAAATAATAATTGAAAAAAAATACATCGAAAATAATAATTGAAAACACAACAATTGAACAAAAAATATAATCAAAATTAAGTTATTAAAACTAATAAATCATTCTTGGTCAAGTAACGTTCCATTCAACAAATCTAGGCGCACGGCAGTGCGCCAGGCCAAGTTCCAGTCTAAGCATACTGTGTGTATATTACAGGCGGTCTTAGAGCCGATTTTTACCCTCTCATAACTTTCAACCAGGTGAAGATAAAGTTATGAAATTTTACACAGGTATTACACTACTAGATGAGAGTAAAACTGGAAATTTTCATAATTCTACATCGAATAGTTTCTGAGATATAAGCGATCGAAAATCGGGATTTATAGGACTCACTCACTCACTCACTGACTCATCAAAATTATTAGGCACTTCCCATGATGTTACAGACTTGAAATTTTGCATGAAGATAGATCAGAAGACGTTATTAAAGGAGAAAATCGAAAAATCGCGAAAAGTTGTGTTTGACTCCGCTTCCGGGGCGGGGGCGTGCCAGTTTTGTACTTCCTTCGGAAACCCATCATTCAGTTCGAAACCTATGATGTGGGGTATCAAATGAATTGTCTCGGTATGAAGAACCTATAATTGATGTTTTAAGAAACAATTAGACGCATATAGGCTCGGTAAAAATCTTATACCAGCTGCCTGTCTGTATGTTTGTTCCTCTTACAAATCCGTACCGTTTGACCGATTTTGACCAAACCTGGGACACAGATGGGTCTTGATACGGGAAGAATCATAGTCTAGGTTAAATTGTCTATCATCTCTCTGTCTGTCTGTTTGTTCCTTATACAAATACACACCGTTTGACCGATTTTGACAAAATTTGACACACATGTCGGTCTTTATCCGGGTAGTGTCATAGGCTAGTCAAAATCGTCTATCAGCTTTCTGTCTGCATGTTTGTTCCTTACACAAATTCACACCATTTGACCGATTTTGACCAACTTGGCACAAAGGAAGGCCTTGGTCCAGGGAATGGACTAGGCTAGGTAAATAAGGTCTTTCAGCTGTCTGTCTGTATGATTGTCACTTATACAAATTCACACCGT
The DNA here is from genome assembly GCA_946811695.1 of Gonocerus acuteangulatus. Lineage (NCBI taxonomy): Eukaryota > Metazoa > Arthropoda > Insecta > Hemiptera > Coreidae > Gonocerus > Gonocerus acuteangulatus. The sequence goes on from OX328123.1 coordinate 84,966,578, forward strand.
TTGGCCATTTTGACCAAACTTGGCACGCAGGTAGGTCTTGATACGGGAGTGTCATATTACCTATGACGTTTTCTACTTTTTGTTCCATCGAAATGCCATCATTTCTTCTGAAACCCATCATGTGGGTATCAAATGAATCGTCTTTGTAAGGAGAACCTATATTTGATGTTTTAAAAAACATTTGGACGCATCTTAACAAAAACAGTTGTGACTTCTTTCTTAAATGTAGTAAATAAAGTCGTAGGGGTTCACTGCATAATATACTTCAAAGCAGATACTAAGTTTTTCAAAGTCGAGAGATCTAAATTACAAAGTTTAGGATCACAAACCCAAAATGTATCGTCTTTGTTCTTATATTTTTCTTGAAGGCCTTCTGCACTTTCCCTATTGTGATCTTTATCCTCGGGATAAGGTTCCTGTGTTTTACAGTGTAATAGTTTAGTTAAGAGAGCAATCAATTTGTCCTCTAGAGTAATGTCATCTGGAAGAGCTTCTAACTTTTCTAGTCTAGTGATTAGATGTATGTAGGTTGATTATTGGTATCAAATATCAAGCAGTAAGGAGAACCTTATGCAGAATCCAAAGACCCTGGTTTTATATGAAGTACAAAAGCCAGTAGGTATGCGGCAACTAAATTCTATTTAATACTTAGAAAAAAGTAATGAAATCCCCAAAAAAACATAAATGTGAAATAGAGGCCAAGTTCCTGCCCCCACAAAGAAACACTCCCTTCCTCAAAAATATCCCCTCCTAAAACCCTCCAAAAACGCCTTACCATTCTACACACCAAAAAAGTAGTATGAGTTGGTGTATTAATTTAACCAAAAATATTTGCCAATACAAGAGATGATACAAGAAAGAAATGTCCAAGTTCATTACTTGGAAGACCTCATAGTTACTTACTAAGAACAGTAAAGACACTTCAACTGACCTTTAAAAACAACAATAAAAATACTTATATCCAGTTACTAAAATATCACTTTCCTCAACCAGGTATATTCTTAAACTTGGCAATGTTTAGTTTTTCTCTAAAGATAATTTCGGCACAAAAAAAATATTGCCAAGTTTAAGGATATACCTGGTTGAGGAAAGTGATATTTTAGTAACTGGATGTAAGTATTTTTATTGTTGTTTTTAAAGGTCAGTTGAAGTGTCTTTACTGTTCTTAGTAAGTAACTATGAGGTCTTCCAAGTAATGAACTTGGACATTTCTTTCTTGTATCATCTCTTGTATTTGCAAATATTTTTGGTTGAATTAATACGCCAACTTATACTACTTTTTTTGGAGTGTAGAATGGTAAGGCGTTTTTGGGGGGTTTTAGTAGGGGATATTTTTGAGGAAGGGAGTGTTTCTTTGTGGGGGCAGGAACTTGGCCTCTATTTCACATTTATGTTTTTTTGGGGATTAATTATTTCACCTGGGAAAGAATAAATCTCGCCCTTATGTCGTCGAATTTCTGCACTCCTACTAGAAATATACGGATCTCTGGAGTTTCGTAAAAACTGAAATACATCTTCAATATTCGATAGCCCCCCCCCCCACTACTGGCAGGTATACTTGAATATTCTTCTACATCTGATTCTGTGTCGTAATCCAAACTTGTATCAAGCCATTCACCAAAACCTTTCTCAATAACACTTTTTGTTCGGTTTGCCGTTTGCCACTTATCACGTAAATGTCTTAAGAATGTCTCCTTTTTTTTTTTATTTTTTTTTTTTTTTAATTTTTCCTTCTCTTCTGGTAAATGAAATTGTTGGTGTACATTTTTTTATACCTTCCTGTTTTTTTTTCTTTGGACTTTGTAAGATCCAAACTTCAAAAAGTTCCCTTTTCGATATGAGCATTTTTTCAGAAAATCAGTTATCATTATTAAATAGGCAGATTCTGGCAGCTAATTCTTGCTTTTACAAGTCAATACGTTGACAAATAAGAAAAAATTAAAACTAGGCCGGACAGCAAAAGTTCTGTGCCATAATTACTTACCAATAAGAGAAGATGGAGATAAGGGTATACAAATCGCAGCGCGTAAAGCAAACATGAATGGTAATTTATTATGATAATAATGAAAGACGATCATACTTACCTTTCTGCAACATGAAATAAATTTGTAGTACTGACAAATCATTTTTGTATCTGTAGTTTCATTCAAAGATGGAGTAATAAACTTTGCAGTATGACATACCCTAATATAAACAATCCGTAATCCCTAAATGTTAAAGTATTTGAGCCGACTTATTCTTGTTTTGTAATATATATACTATCTAGGAAAATACTGCAAGTTCCAATTAAAGATTTGTTTTCATGAATGTTTCGAATTTTGTCCAGGTAGATAGTTAAAAATACCACTGTGCGTCTTCTTCGTAAGTGAGATTCCTCCCTAGAGGAAAATAAAAAACGCGTTAAATAAAGAACTGCAAGGAAGGAGCTATATAACTACAAATTCCTAAGCAATGTGGTTAGTTCACTCCGCAACCCTGGAGAATGTGCTTATTTAAACATACAGTGCTCTGGAAAAATATAGACTCAAGGGGAAAAAACTATTTCAATTAGTTTAAGTGATTTTTTTTTTAAATCTGACTAACAAAAGATATTATTTGATGTTTACCTAAATGATTTGTAACAACTTTGACAAAATATTTAATGATATTGGCAGGATTTGCTTCATTTGATACAAAATAACAAAAAACAACCTGTGAAAAAGTATAAACTCAAACATTTTCTCTCTCTTTCCTGAGTTAATTCTTTTCAATAATGACAACTTATGCCATGTTTTTTTTTTTTCACCTCCAACAGTCCTTTGAGAACACTTCTTACTAAATTAATTAAAGTTCTCTCTGGTAGGTTTTTCCAAGTTTGTGTTGTCCTTTATTTTAGCTCATCAATATTTTAGATTTTTGGCTTCTATAAGTCGTAGATTTCTTTTGCCATAATTCTCCACCAATTTTCTATCGGATTGAGATCCAGACTAAGGGCTTGCCAATCGAAAAAGTCCATTCCAATATCCTGAAATCATTGTTTTGTAGCGCGTGCAGTTTGAATTGGCGCGGTAACCTGCTGATAAATGATTTTTTCTTCTTCCAACATTGTAATAAACGGTAAAAAGAACTCTTCTAAATCATTTTGATTCATAACTGCATTCATTTTTTCGGAAATTAATGCAATTCGAGTTTTCCCTTTTCATTAAAAGCAGTCCATACCCATGACTCCGCTACTTAAATGCAAATTTTTTGACAGCTTTTTTTTTTTTATTTCTAAAGTCATGCCAGTAATAACTTAAAACATCTGTACCATCAATTCTAAGTTTTATCCATCACTAAAAATAACGCTTGATAATGTTTTGGCTATTTTGAATATGATTTTCAGTGAACTGCAGTCGTCGCTGCAAATAATGTTTCTTCAACTGTGGTTTTCGCATTACCTTACAACATTTCAAGAATTGTGGTTCCTTTATCCACTTCCTCATCAAGCTAGCATCACATGCTAAATTAATTTGCCCCAAAATCTGTGCAGAGAATGCTCCTGTTTTGAGAGTTCTCACAAAACTTCCCCTTTCACCTGCTTGAAAAAAAACTTGGAGAACTTCCTCATGTTTTATTTTTCCCGTAATTGTCTTTGCTGCAACTTAAAAAGTTATCAGCAAAGACAATTACTGGCCACTCATTGGGAGGTGTTTTGCTCACGAACAATTTGTATCTGGACCAACCCATCTCTTCTTAGGTCCATAATTCTTTGTTTCTCTATTTCCGTGAGTTGACTTCCGCGCAGCATTATACAGGGTGTCCCACATTGAGATGTCATAATTTTAAGGGTTTATTCTGCACCTCATTTGTAGTTCAGGGACGCAGAAATGAGCGTCCTATCTCAACATGTAGCAGAAGTATTCAAACTTTTGTCTACTTTCAAAACTATTTGGTTTTCTTATGAAAAACTGTGTTTTCCAGATTTCTGGCCTATGTATCGTAAATGACAATCACATTTTTAGAATATACATTAAATTTCCAATAAGAAACACCAGTTATTGAAATGTTGTCATGTAAATTAGGAGCTACACTAAGAGCCATATAGATGTGAACTATTTTTATTAGGGTTTTCTTAACTCCTTTAATATTTTCTTAATCAGCAATTTGTAGACTTAGCGGTTCGCCTCCACCTCAAAAGTTGCCTTATTTAATAAGCTTTAAAATGGTACCCTGTTGTTTTGAAAACAACAGTTTTCTTATTTAAGTCTATTTTTTCTGATTTCTAAGTCAAAACCAATGCATTTGCTTTAGTGCGAAGATGCCATTACGAACACATTATGTAATTTCACGCGAATAAGATGATGTCCCATCCTTCCAACATTAGGAATACAAACTTTTTGCTCTAATTAAGGATTAGTAGTTCAGGAACTACTAATCCTTAACTTAAGGATTAGGGGACACCTTGGAAAGAGTGAAAGATGACAGAAGAACTTTTGGAAATAATAAACCCAATAGATTTGAAAATAGAAAAAAGTTTGAATAGCTCTGCTACATGTTGAGATAGGACGCTCATTTCTGCGTTCCTGAACTACAAATGAGGTGCAGAATAAACCCTTAAAATTATGACATCTCAATATGGGACACCCTGTGTAAAAAAAAAATACCAATCCACAGGAACCGCCACAGCATAAAAAACAAACACATGTACTCTCTCTTGAACATTTAGTAGAAAAATGATGTGGTAATAATCTATTAGTACACCTGACAATAGAAATAAACTTTGAGTTTATACTTATTCTCAGCGTATACATGGCTTTTGTTTACAGAATATAAATACCGTAAATTATGAAACACAGAAAAAGTCATTTAAAGATTCTTGCCGATCTAATAACATAAAAACAAATCACAAAAAATTATTTTGCAATGAATTCACGTTTAAATTTAGTAAATACTTTGATTTTATAAGTTGAGTTTATATTTTTTCTCAGGACTGTATATAAATTGAGAGAAGACATGCGCCAAGAGACTTCTATGACACTCTAGGTGCGCTTTTAAAATATCTCATATGAAGTTGTACCATTAAAAACTGTGAGGCACGGGACTGCCATGTAATTGGGTAGAAAATCTGAGTTCATTGATCAGAGAAATATAATAAAGATATTTATGGAAAGCAAAGTACATTCACTTTGAATGTCTCATTGAAAGCAATTTATGGGATGAACATATTTAAATGTGGCTAAGCTTACAATTTAGACAGACCAGAAAAGCTGAGCAACATTTCAAATGTTATTTTAATTGAGTATTTTTCCTGTTTTGTTTGATTCATGTTATGAATTTCATAGCTTACAGGCAAATATTAGGGCCACAATTGGATGATTCAAATATTTGTCCGGAGAGAGTTATATATGAGAGGGGCTTTCGGAACATGTTTGGTAAGTAAACATTGCAAAATCCATACAGGAGAACCATACTTCATAGACAAGCTTCAAACTCAAATGATTTTCTAAATATGCTCTGCTTGATGATGCATTCAGTTTAGGCTACGTCATTGGAGACTGGCCTTGGTATATATTCTGGTTGCCATTCTTTATGAACATCTATGGCGAAGTAGGTGACTCTTCCAGCAAGCCTGAGCAGAAGTAGGTCATCCTACCGCTGCATTACTTAGTGTCTGCCATTCATCCTATCTAGACACAGTAGAAACATTTCAAATTCAATCTCGACGAAATTAGCTAAAAAAAAAAACAAGTTTCACCTAATGTAATTTGGTAGTGGTAGGAATTCGTCATCTGATTTGGACTCGATTGATAATAACCTGTACATACAATCTACAGTCCTCATGAAAGTCCTGTGTTTAATAAAATATTCTACACGATAAGAGCCTCATAAGTCATAGACCACATTGTCACTACAGATGTACTATATTCTTGCAAATTAAGCCTTTAAAGCTATATTATCATATCCCATATCAATCTGAAATAAAAATAGGAATAGTACATCATAATAATACAAATCTTTCTTCTTGCTATCATCTTTCTGCAGGGGATCTTGCAATGTAGGAAGTAGTAAAGAACGCAATACTCAACGGTAGCGCGGGTTAGTATACACTATTCGCCTGATTCATTCTTTATAAAATAAGTTTATATAATTTGTTTTTTATCCCATTTCCTCCGCTATACAAAAGAACCTGGCTATTCCAGTCAACTCGATAACAAATTTAATGTACTTTAATTTCAGCTGTACCTGAATAAAAATACATAATAATAATACACTTTATTTATTTTTACAATTTTTTCCAAAACATTAAATATTACGCTATTCTTGATATACCCTCTTTGGGGGGCAATATCGAAGTAATTGAATGATATTTTTTAAATTAAAATTCTGTTCAACTACGTTAATATCAAAATTGAAAATATGCAACAATAATATTTTTACATAATTTAAAATTTTAATTTTTTAAACGTTTTTTAGGTTTTCCATAAACAAGACAAATTGGAGCTATCCCAGACAAACTTAATTAATTAAACTTAATACAATTAACTTAATAGTTTGATGGCCTCAAAAATATTTCGGTGTTAAATGTAATCACAAAATATATAAACGAATGATACTGGTTAATTTTGCTACTTTATACAGATTAAAATAATTCCCAACATGCATAAAATTATATAATTTTTTCCCCGAGTTTAACGGCGTATCAACTCTTGGGCTATTAACGCCAGGCTATCTACTCGATGCCACCCTTTTATAATACCAACAGCACGTGGTTGGTCACCCATTCAGGAACGAGTACACTCAACGTTCGCTAATAACATAATTATGGGCTATTTAATTTTTATTTTAAATTTAAAATACATTTATTATTTGCATTAATCATTTAGTCTTATTACCTTAAAAAGTGTACTCTCGATTTTTTTTAATTTAGTTGTAAAGTTTTAAAGGGTTCATGTAGTTATAAAACAGTTATAGATTCTGGTGCTCCATTCGTGATACCATTCAATTGGGTGCCATCTGAAAAGTGCTTGAGAACTAGGGGAAATTTCCCTTTTTATAGTGGAAAAGTAGTAAAATGCAAAATAAAATCGTGAATACTCCTGAATAAATATTTAATATTGAAATTACTAGATGTTTTAAGCAGGGCGGAAGATATTAAATTACAAATTCTATGGGTTCTGCATTTGTAATTCAAAATCTACAGTCCTGAAATCAATTCATTGAATATTCCTAATAAGGCAATACTGGGAATTGGAATTTGTAGAATGGGCTCAAGTTATTTATTTGATCTTCCTATAAAGAGAATTTCGCTCCATAGGAGGTGGAATTAAATTTGTCATTCCTTTGATTAAATTGTTTCCAGTGTTTTCACGTATCGAAAGCATCCAAGAAAGAACGACACATATAATCAATTAACTAAATTGTCATTTGCCGGACGTAATCTATTAAAATAAGTCTAATGTCTCTCAATCAACTCTTTGACTTTTTCTATATCTTGCGACCTTAATAAATACATTTCTTGGAAGTGTGCCAAAAGCAATATCAGTCGAAGAAGAAATCGCTGTGACATTTTTCCCCAGGCGTTTTTCATTCTCCTCCATCCATTTAATATTAAATATGGCAATGAATTTCTTATGAAAAATGGTTCCTCTCCGAGGTAGGTAAAATAGTTCAGAAATATATTGAATACATGAATGGTTAATAAGAAGAAAGGAATGTTAGAGAAAAGATAAAAAGTTGAACAGACTTGAAAAGAATCTCTCTTTCTATGACGTTTTATGAATGTATCTATTATGATTTAACTCATGGAAGAACTTTTGAAGAAACGCCGCAAGTCAGTCCTTTGTATGACATACTGTATACGGTCCACATAAAAAAGTATATATTTTTGAAAAGCGTTTTGGCTGAATTATTATCTATACTCTGTATAAGACAACAATAACATCTGAACTATATTTCATTCGAAGAACTTCTCTTACGAGAAGAAAAGTATGATAGTTGAGGGCAAACGAAAGTTCAAAGAAATTATATAATGTTTAGCTTATGTTAGGAAACTGATATCCATATAACAGGTTAAGTTACCGTCTGGAGACGAAGACCTTGTCATACTCTTTATTTCCATGGTATTTATTTCCTAATTTTCAGGGTAGAGCTATGTGAATATTTACTCACTCAGTGGAGATAATCGATAATCCACTTCCAGAATAACTGCCCTTTGATCTACAATGCCTAAAGAACTCATTAATCTTGAAAGGTAACATTTTATTTTTTATGGCATGCTTTTTGATGAATAATTTAAATATAAATTATCGAGTAGCAAAGAGGTTATATAATTAATCAATGCTTTGGTAAACAGCCACATTCCTTAGAAGATGTTTAGCGAACTCTACATTCCTGAATAACTTTCTTAAAATAACATATACAAATTTAAAAAAAAAAAAAAAAAAAAAAAAAATGATGTTTTATTTTTATATTTATAATCAGCAGCTGCATCAATTATTATTTTTAATTTTTAATTAATTTTCTAGAGAGTATTGTCTATGCGTAGTGCTTAATGAATTCATAAGAACTTCACACTTTTTTATATTGATCTGGATGAATAATAAACAACCATAACAGCGCAGAAACCGGATACAGCACCGAAGTTCGGCTTACTTAGTGGCACAAGTAACAACCAATGGCTGACCTAGTTTGGCGGATTAATTCAATTTGAACATGATATAGAGAAAACCATAACTTCTACTCGATTTAGTTTATTTTTAAACAAATGTTTCACGTTAACTGCCTATGACGTGCACCGTGTTTCGCTATAATAAAACAAAAATTACGTCAGTTATGGGTAAATTAATAACTTGAGTTCTGACTAAAATCCACTTTCGGAAGAACCGAATTAGTTCACTTTTACAAAACAACTTTTTCTTTACACGATCCCAACATTCACCGAGCTTCGTTGCAATAAAACAAAAAGTATGGCGGTATGGGTTTTTTTTTTAATTCTTTATTTTTTTTAATTCGGTCTAGTTTTTTTTAGAATACGTTTTTTTTTTCTGCAATCGTTTTTACATAGAACCGAGTTGTTAGAATAGTAACTCGTTTTAGCACTCTCCCCCAAAAGAAAGTATCTATTGAGGTTGCACTCATGACGGAATTTTTGAAAAATTTCTTCAAATCTTCATCGATCATACCTAGTAGAAACCGAAAATGACCCCCGTTAAAATTTATATATATCTATATATATATGCATATATATATATATATACATATATATATATATATATATATATATATGTGTGTGTGTGTGTGTCTGTTAATACGATAACACCAGAGTTTTTGTTTTTTCGTCACGAAACTTGGTATACAGCGTTCAATTAACAAACGATTGAACGAGTTCGTAAACTACCAAAATCGGTCTAACGGAAGGGGGGTTTACCCCGAACCCAAAACACTTATTTGACAATGCCAGCCGTAATTTTTGTTGTATTTCGACGAAACTCGGTATTCGTAGTGGTCATCTACAGAGACAAATGTGTTATAAAAATAAACTAAATCGGTTCATTAGAAGGGGGGTTTACTCCGGACCCAAATTACTAATACACTCATACCGGTCGTAATTTGTGCGGCATTGTAACGAAACTTGGTATACGTCGTGGGTAATTCATTAGAAAGACGTGTTATAAAAATGAGCTAAATCGGTCTATCGGAAAGGAGGGTTTACTTGTACTATATTTCAATAGAATAGCCCGCCAGAAGTAGGTTCACAAAGCCGCCGCTAGGAGCGTTTTCTAACACTAGCGGGAAGTCCCCCTACAGTCCTGTATCCTCTTCCTGCGTCAGTTCAAAAGAAGAAAATATGAAGTTTTTGTGTATTTATTAAGTTCATGTTTTTATTTTATTTATATAGTTTTTTGTTTTTTTTAAGAAAATTATTACACTACACTACCTTAATACCGAGGAAAGTGCTTCGAAATGCAGCTCCTGCGTGACGGACTTTTATTATTTATTTCCGGCTCACGCTCTATCCACTACCTTCCCGTTACTTATATTAATAATGATTATCTTCAAATAAATATTTTATTTCTTAGAACTGGTCCTTCATGAGAATCGCAATAAATGTCATGTTTTCCATAATACATATTACATTTGTTTGTGATAATTTCCCAATCAGACATGAATAGAGTCTTAAGCACCCTTTGATGCCGTTACAATAGGCTTCAAGTTACAATAGAAAGAATGTTCAACATTCCATTGAAAGAGGGAAATCCTTTGTAAGAGATTCCTTTTAAGGAAGTTCATAACTTTAAACCCTCCATCTATCATTCTAAATCTTATGAGTTTGTAATTCGTTTTCTGTTAATTTACTTATTATCATTTCTAGCTTTATTATTAATCCAATAGGGATTTCATTGAGTCGGAAGAAATAATTAAAACTTCCAAGTATTACCTTAAAGGAATGCAAAGTTCTCTAATTAATGAACATATACACTTATGGTATTTTATATAGCTAATATGAACGGCGCAAGTGTTAAGATAATGAATGTCCTGGATTCAATCCCCACCGAGAGTGACGGTTTATACTGGCTAGAAAAGGAGTGTTAACTTGTAGAATATAAGTGCGATAAAAAATAAAAATAATCTACTATATATTTGTCAAATACCACTGACTCACTGACTCACTGACCTATCATCGCCCAGCCCAAACCACTCGACAGAAAAATATGAAATCTTGCATGGAGACTCCCTATAGAACGTAGACGCTCGCTAAGAAAGGATTTTTTGATATTGAAATTCTTAAGTATTTTTAGAGGGGTTTAAAGTTTTAGTTGGTTAGAGCAGGCAAGCCAAGGCAGCATGCGTTGCTGGGACGATAAAGAATAACTGTTACCGTACATAATCTACTTCATAGTATTATTTTTAATTGAGGTTAATTTCAACTAACTATGATGGCAGAACTTGAATTACTAAAAATAAACTGTGATTTTGACCCTCATAGAGTTAACGCCCTGGTGATGGTCCATCCGAGGTAATAATATCCCGAATCACTTGACACAAAAATTTGAAATTTTGCATGGACAATCCGTTTAAAATGTAAACACTCGCTAAGAAAGGATTTTCTAATATTCAAAAGCTTTAGTACTTTTAGGGGGGTTTGAATTATTATGAAGTTCCTCATTGGCTCAAAAATGGTCCGATTTTGATGGCATTTGGTACAAAAATCTTTCTTCTCATTTCTAAGTCAAGTTCATTAACCCGCTGAATCCGTTTCCTGAAACATGGCTTTTTGAGCAAACTTTGCGTGAAAAAATAGGAACCCTTACATTTTCGAGTCCATATGCCATAGGTTCCTTAACTTAGGAAAACGAATAAAACCATTTTTAAAGCGATTTCTGTAACCGATTACGAGAAAAATTGATAGAAATACTAATTTTCTGTTTGGGTATTCAGAAACGATGATTGGTTCACTCGAAACTTGTACTAGGTATTGGACATTCATCTAATCTAGGCTATTTAAACTTTGGTATCGTTTGGAGGTAATAAAATTATTTTCAAAAATATCTCGAAAACGGTTGGGAAATCGCAATAAGTGGAAGGCGGCTATTCGAAAGGTTACTAAATTCTCTACAAAAGATATTCTGTTGTAATGTTCGGTGGGGCGATGTCAATCGAAGAGATAAGTGCTTAAAACTTCAAAATTGTTAGTTTTATTATTTTCAACGTGTATTTGTCTCTGTTTACCTAACGTTTTAAGTGTTTTTTTAAGCACGGTTACCTAGACATTATGTTTCCTGGGTAACTCTAAAGTTCGTGCAATAATAAGCTGTACAAAATTATGTAGCAGCGTTAATTTTGATCATACATTATTTAACGCAATTTAAAAAATACTTATCGGCCGTGGTGAAGCACGGGTAGTCAGCTAGTTATTTAATAAAGCTATAAAACATCAATTTTAAAGTAGAGTTTATTAATATTTGAATTGAGTTTAATCTCTGTCTTTATGTCTTCCCTACCATGTCAAACTGTCGAATATGCAAAATCTCGTTTTTCAGATTCGAGACTTCTCTTGGATTGTGGACGATACGGCTTGTCGCAACTCTAACTCCTTTAGATTAGCCTTTAATGCCTTCAATAAAGTATCGAATAAGGCCGATTTTCAATACATTACTTCGTCACTGGATAGAATATGTCCGTTCTCTAATTCACTTCGATTTGCATATTCGATAGTTTGACATGGTAGGGACGATATCGTCGATACAAAAGCAAACTATCGAATGTGAATGAACGCAGTATTCATTTTCGTTTTTTCTGATCGCTGTTGGACTGATATACGTTGTGGCAAAGTCTCGAAAATTAAAGAAAAATAATTATCAATTGCTGAAAATCAATCTAACGAATGTGCATTAAGTCTAATTAAAATATATTACAGGATAAATATATATTTAAAGTCATCTATAAGGTACTAACCATTTTTCACATTCGATAGTTTGACATGGTAGGGACGATATGATATAAAGCAAAAGAGTTAATATTCGTAACATACTACAGTCACAAGTACACCACCTATATGGATTTCTGGCTGAGACATAGTATGGAAAGGCCTTTGAGGAGAGCTTTTGTACATGCCTACTTCTACCGGAACCATTTCCCTTTAAGAAATTGTTTAGTTTCTATTAATCCACCAGCTACCGAAACATTATTATTATAAATGGAATATGATGATATTACCATGTCATCGGTGTGTTTTATGTATTAATCCATCTCTACCGGATACACGCTCTTTTGCCTTTAATAGCTAGGATCGGTTTATATTTTTAATTATAATCAGACAAGGGTCATCCTTGAGGACTGAGAGATTGAAGACATTGCGTGTGTATTGTTAAATCGATATGCGCTTTATAAAACGCATCACTATGCTTCTCTTTACGTCAAAATATACCCGCATAAAATGGGAGCCAACTTATAGCCCAAATACTCGTTGGGCATTTAGATGTAAAGCGACAGGGGATTGACATGTAGACGAGGTTTTTCTACCCCCGCATTTCTGTTGCTATTCTGTTTAGATTGGCCGTTTCAATCACCGAATAGAATGTTTTTCTCGGACAAATTAAATATTCATTATTTAAGCTAGGGGTGCTACAACTGCTGACGATCTATTTGTCTTTTTTTATTCCTCTTTTCTCCAAAAGAAAATTCTGAGGTCAATTAAAACATCTTTTAATGATCAACACATCAGAACATAAATATTTCATTTATTTATATCACCTCCACTTCACATGGCGTTTTGTGTTTTTTTCAAAATTGTCAAATTCTAGAAGAAAAATAAAGATAGTGTTAACTTCACCATAAACCCTCTTATTCCATCATTTATATTAATATAAGAACCCTATGCTAATAAAAAAAAATCAATCCCGTAACGGGACACGAAGGCCCTGAGAGGCAGATACTATAAAGGTATCTGCTTCATGACCATGCGGCACACTAGAGATAGTGTGGTCAGTACCACTCTGGCCGGCTGATGTTTTTCTTGGCTGCTTCGAATACTAGATTCATTAGCACCAAGGTACTCATTATTAAATTAATTAAAGACTGGGTTGGCCTAGGCCCTCCTCCCCTAGGGACGAATTCAACCCATGAACGAAGACACTAGAAGAAAAAATCGTAAGTGCTTGCTCGGGATTTGAACTCAGGTCATCCAACTTAGTCCAGTGCTCTACCACTGAGCTAACCTCTCCCCCAAACCCTATGCTAATATTTGTATATAATTTAAACTTTTTTTTTACCTTAAAAACGGTAGCATCTGCATTAACATTGTATTCTATTGTATCTTATAATAAATCTTGGAAAAATATGATTTAGGGAACTTCAATAAAAAGTGTGAAAGTGAGTGGTGTAGTGTTATTGACCTTCCACCTTATTTGAAAATTGTATTCTAGGCCTTGCCATCCTGGCACATTATTATATACATTATAATTTTTTTTTTAACGGCGCATCGACAAATCTTGGCCATTAGCGCCGGTACATTATTATTATTATTATATTATTCCAAATCTACCTTTTTTAAACCTTACATTTATTTTGTATGTATAAATCAGTACTATAAGCACACTCGGTAAAAGGTTATAAAAGTATTATTTACAATGAAAAAATAAAATAAATAAATAAACATTAAAAATATTAAAACATGAGCCCATTACTAACTAAACCTTTACATCAGCAAGTAGAAAATAAGCGAATAAATTATTTTTAGAACACAAAGCACGGCCTGGTTGTGTAATCTTGACAAATGCATTTTCCACAAACACAACATTATTTTGATATCCTGCTCTTTTGCCGCGGACAGAATTGGTACATTTTTCGAAACCCGAAGTTTCCTGATTGATTAGGCTGATGTTCATGGTCTTCATCTGTGCCAAGAGACTGAGGAACGGATTGTTAGAAAGCCTTTACAGAACCCATGGTTTTGCCAGTTGGTCATGAACAGCTATAAAATATCGCTATCTGCTAAGTAGCTTCGAGGTTTTTAGTTTGTAATAGTTAAGATTGTAAATCACATAACTATTTATTCCCGCTATATTCAATAAATTGTAAAGGAAAAACATAAAGGCCAGCGATGAGACTTACAGGCGCAGTTATTATAGAAGCACGTTCTGTCGAAAACATCAAATCCACCTTCAGTACTGTTATATACAGTAGCAATATTTTTCTTTCTTTTGTACTCTATTGAAGAGTTTTGATGCAAACTGGTAACACTGTTTGTTTCCTTTGGCTTTTTTACGAAACGGCAGTAATATAATCATGATAAAGAGAAAATCTTTTCTGGGCAGTTTTCAGGCCATTTTGTCACTTAGAAAGCCGCAACATGAAAGTAATCGACCCGTGAAGATTTATCAGATCAGCGAAAAAGACATATGTTAACTACACGGTGGGGTAAAAAATACCCCATACACAACTCGCGACCTTCTCATGCAGCGATTAACTGATAACTAGCGTTGTTTATATTAGGTCAAACCAGATAATAAACTTCCGATTATTTAGGAAGAAGGAGGGAGTCTCTATGATTTACAGAATTTAAGAAACACGCCATAGAACAAAGTGTGGGGTATTTTTCACCTCACGGTGTCAATCCAGGGTAGATAACAGTAGATAACATCATAGGCAAGGGGCCACCTTGTCCAGAGTCACCTGGCATAACCTCTACTGAGGAGCTTCAACAACCTAGCCTAAATAGATCAGCTGGCCAAATTAACAATCCACTTAACAAGATATGGATTACCAATGATCATGAGGTCAATAAAACAAGTAATATGAATAATATCAGTGCTAATTTAACTTCAAAAATAAATCTCCTTCAAAATAACGCCTTTAAAAATACTGATAATGGACCTTTTTTTGTTTATGTCGAGGGGAAAAATCAAAATATTGGAAAAATGCATCCTATGAGTTTTGGAAAAATTATTTTTAAATCATCTGGTAGCGAAATTCAAAAATCTATTTTAAATATAAAATGTATAGGCCTAAATAGAATGAAAATAGAATTTAATCAGGCCAAAATTGCCAATAATTTTAAAAATTTGCCTTTTTTATCTGATCACAATTTATTCGCTTATATTCCATCCTTCCTTACTCAAAAAACTGGAATAATTAAAGGAGTCGATACTGGCTTAAGTGATTCCGACATTCAACATGGAATAAAATCCGAAGTAGCAGTAATGTCTGTGAGACGGATGATAAAGAAAGACCGTGATGACCCTGCTAAAGTCTTCCCTCTTCAGACTTGTGTGATAAACTTTGACTCCCAGACACTACAGCAGTATGTCTACATATACGGCGCCCGTTGTGAGGTCCGCCCTTACATCCCGAACCCGACCCAATGTAGGAAGTGTTTCCGCTTTAACCATTCCACACCCCAGTGTAGGGCTACCTTGCAGACCTGTGAGCGATGCGGAGGAAAATACCCGGGCAACCCGTGCACAGCTGAGGTACCTACTTGTTTACACTGTAAGAAGGACCATCAAGCTACGAGTAGGGACTGCGAGAAATACAAGGAGCTATATAATAAAAAGCAAAACCAAGCAATCTCTCCCAGTTCTTATGCTAATGTTGCTAAAACACCTTTTCCATCTAAAGACTTAAATTTTCCATCATTATCTGAAAGCATACCTAAAACAAGCTACAGGTACACCAAATCTAAATATGTCCCTACCAACTCTTCTAGACTCCCAGAAAAACATCTTAAAGATATCTCTCAAGAAGACAATCAACTTTCTCTCCCACTTCAACCTATCACAATGAATCCCTATCCTCCATCCTCTCAAGGAAATACTTACATTGCTAAAATTTTTGAAATCGTTAACAATCTATCTAGTCAGAGCGAAGAATTTATCGCTAATTTCTTCAAGATTTTTACAGATTCATTAAATAAAAATCAATTGGCTTTAGAAAATAATATTAAAGAAAAAAAACAAATTATTCAATTTAGATTTATAAACTCCTACAAATGATTCAGTATTTAAAGCTCCAAAATATCAATATTTTACAACAGAATGTGGAAAGTGCCAACAATAAATTTTCTGAAATTATGAACATGCTAGCCCTATTAAAAATTGATGTAGCTGCAATTCAAGAAACATGGTTTAAATCCTCAAAACAGTATATTTCTTCGCAGTATTTCATTTTGAAAGAAAATAGAGACGATGGATATGGGGGAGTTGCTCTCCTAATTCATAAAAGATTTAAGTGGGAGAGAATGAGTCTTCCGAAGATCGGCAACACTGAACTTGTTGGTGCAACCATTACTAACACCGTTCCCAAGCTGTCAGTCATCAATGCCTACCTGCCACCTAACAAGCCTGTGACGAAGAGTGACCTCAAGAGACTCGTGGACCTTGCGGATCAGTCCAGCATCAGCACCATCCTCTGCGGCGATTTCAATGCTCACCGTAGCTCATGGGGTAGTGACAAGACCTGCAGTCGCGGCCGTCTCCTTCATGACATTATCTCAAGCAGCCAACTCATCTTGATGAACGACGGAAGCCCGACCAGGCTGCCCAGGCCTCCGGCGATACCAACTTCTAGATCCGCCATAGACCTGTCACTCTGCACTCCAGATTTGGGCCTCTCACTGACATGGACTACCAGCGCTGACTACATCGGCAGCGATCACCTACCTATCATCACGTCTCTCACTCTTCAATCACGGGAGTCCGTCTTTAGCCAGGGAAGAAGAAATTTCAAAAAGATCAATGAGGATAAATATGTAGAGGAATTTGCCAGTTTCAAACTAGACCAGGAACCTTTCGATGTTGAAACTGTAGCCGCAATCATTAATGAAGTAGCAGAAAGATCAATACCCCGTATCAAGCCAATAAGGAAACGATCGTTCCAGCCTAAGACTTGGTGGAATGACGCTATAGGGTCACTCGTTTCAGCAAAAAATAAAACAATCAAAGAATTCCTAGGTAATCCTACTCCAGTCAATTTTTTAGCTGTTCAGAAAATCACATCCAAACTAAAGAACACTATTAAAAAAGCGAAGAGGGAAGCGTGGGAATCATTTATGGAAGACGCAAATACCAACAATATTTGGCATAAAATCAACATCATGAAAGGAAAATTCAACCCCAAAATTAATTTAATAAGAGCAAATAAAGCTAATGCATCAAAGTTCTTACAGCAAAATTTAGTCTCTAGACCAAATATCCTCCAACCAATAGATTTTAAATATTTTGAAAACTCGGGAGAAATTCGAGAATGTGAAATCGACGGTGCCCTAAAATTTAAGGGTCATTCTGCGCCTGGGCTTGATGAAATAACCTTCAAGATGATCAAGCTCTTACCTGAAAATATTAAAAGAATTCTTACGACATCTTTTAATAACCTCAAGAACACATGTTCAGTGCCTAATTCTTGGAGGAAAATAGAGATATGCCCAGTAATAAAGCCTAATAAACCTGACCACCTCTTGTCCTCATACAGACTTATTGCTCTTATCTCAACTTTGGCTAAAACGTTTATCACCGTGCTGAAGAACCGACTAGAATGGTTCATAGAAGAAAATTCACTCCTGCATCAAAACTGCATCGGCTTCAGGAAAGGGAGATCAACGATAGACGCCCTCCAGATTCTGCAGTTGAAAGTCGCCGACGCCTACGCTCAGAAGAAAGTCATACTGGGGTGTGTGTTAGATTTCGAGAATGCTTACAACATGGTCAGAGTGGACACCTTAACAAAGCAACTAGTAACGATGAGAGTTCCGTCAGACATCACCCGCTGGATCTACAACTATCTCAGCAAGCGGACCTACATTGTGAAGACGGACGAAGGACTTGTAGAGATGGAATCGGATAGAGGACTACCACAGGGAGACCCAATTTCTCCTTTGCTCTTCAATATATATACAGCTGGTCTACACAAGCTAAACAGTAGTAATATCACTATTCTACAATACGCAGACGATTTCATGGTATTAATATTGGAAAATTCTTTAGAAATTTGTTTAAGCACTTTAGGAGTCACTTTAAACAGCATCCATGTAAAACTCAAGAATTTAGGCCTAACTTTCAACAACGAAAAAATTAAACTCATACCATTTACGAGGAAAAAAATAGACCACACTAAATTTAACTTCTGTTTCCGTAACAAAAAAATCAAACTAACAAGTAATATAAAATTTCTCGGCATGTTCCTGGATTCCAAGCTAAATTTCAAGCTCCATTCTAATGAAGTAATCAACAAGACTACGAGGCTCCTGAACTCTTTGAAAATCTTCGCAGGAGTTAAATGTGGCTCACATCCGAACATCCTTTTAACACTCTACAAGTCCATCGTCCGACCTCACTTCGACCACGGATGCCAGATCTACGGAGGAGGTGCAGCGCCGTCTACACTTCGCCGCCTCGACACAGTCCAGTCTGAAGCGTTAAGGACCTGCATGGGAAGCCTCAAGTCTACACCCATCCACAGTCTACAAGTAGCAGCAGGGGAGATGCCCCTGAGTCTGAGAAGGAAGTGGCTAGCCCTAAAGTATACCCTCAGGGTCTGGGTGGACTCCACCCATCCTGTTAGACCTCACATAGATAAGGCTTTTAGTTCACCTAATTTTATAAGCAAAATTCTTATTCTCAACGAATTTACTTCGACTACAAATATTTTGTCATCTTTAAATAACGCAAAATTTTATATTGCTACTAAGCCAAAATCTCAGTCTCAAATAAATTCAAATCCAGAAATTTATTTCAATCACTCAAAATTTGCTAAAAATAATAATGATCCAACAATGAAATCACAGATTGAACACTATATTAACCATACCATTGAAAAGCATGTAATAATCTTTACGGACGCATAAAAAACTAACCAAGGTGTTGGAATAGGAATTTTTGATATTAGTTCTAATATAAAATTAACTAAAAGGCTTTCAAATCATTTTTGTATTAACAATGCTGAGTTGTGGGCTGTGCTTGAAGCACTGGAATACTTCATTGAATCACCCAATAGAGACAAGCCACTCGTCATCCTCACAGATTCTAAATCCAGCTGTTTAAAACTCCAACATTTCCACACCCAGAAGAGATCCAACCACATTGCAGACTCCATAGCATCCATCATTCACCGACATTCAGTTCAGGTTACTATACAATGGGTCCCGGGTCACACAGGAATAAGAGGCAACGAAATCGCCGACTCCTTGGCTAAAGCATTCACCTCCTTCATCGAAGAAATGACATCTCCACCGCTATCTGACTTTATAAGGTTGGTCAGAATGAATATCGTTGAAGAATGGCAGCTATTATACTCGGAAACATCAGCTACCAAAGGAAGACATCACTTCAGCATCGAACCCATCGTCTCCTTATCCCCATGGTTTGCACCTTACAAACAGTCGCTCCCCCACCGCTGGGACATCGTCACCCTGACCAGGCTGCGGATCGGCCACGCCAGGACTCAGGCCTACCTGCACAGGATGAAGTTTGCCGACAGCCCGCTCTGTAAGACCTGCAATGAAGTAGAAGACATTGCACACATTTTCAACACTTGCAGAAGATACTCCCCAGCGAGGCAGACAATGCTTGAAGATACAGACTATCGGTACTACTTGGCAGGAAACCAACATAGACTGTTCATCTGTGATGTATGCAGCGTTATTTGTGGAGTTCTCGATTTCGTAGAAGGTAGAAAAATAATGTCTCTCCACTGTTTTTCAAAGTATTTATTAGCAAAAGCTTTTCGAGAACATGGTTCTCATCGTCAGTGCGTCTACAATTTTCACAAAAACACGCATATATTAATTACAGAAATATTTATAAGTATTCTTATTACTAAAGCTATGACAAATAATGTTACCTATTACTCCACCGGTATGACTGCTAACCGCCTCTCCGAACAGGTGTGAGGTAATGAGACTATTCCGGGTGAGCAGAGTATATATATTGACGTTGGATATTGGAGATCACAAGAATCAAGGTTGTTGAACCAGGGACCACTGAACTTTCTGTTGGAGACAGTGTATGGGGAAGGATTATGTCGGGTTATTTGATGTCATGTTTGTGAAGGGGTAGTCAGTCTGAAGGTGTCAGAGTAAGGGATGACGGGTCTGTCAGGTGGTGGGTCCGAGGGATGGCGTCTTTTGTTGGGATATGAAAATTTTCCGAAGGTCTGATGTTGGGAAGTTTATTTGTTCGTTTAGTAATAAATCTTTATTACGGTGAATGGCCTTTTCTATTTCTAGCATTTCATGATAATTGGATTTTTTAGAATAATTTATGTTTTTTAAATTTTGATTCCCGTTTGTGTGTTAAATTGGTGTGCTGTATTTTTGATGTGTTCTGCAAAATTTGAGTGAATGTTGTGGTTGTGTATAGCTTTAACGTGTTCGTCTATTCTTTGTGAGAACTTGCGATATGTTCTCCCAATGTAATTTTTTTTGCATGAGCATTCTAATTGGTAGATTCCACTTTTATCAAATTCTTTTATTTCATCTTTAGTGTGTGATAATGACTTTTTGGTATTAAATGTATTCTTAAAGGAAACTTTGGCTGTGTCTTTCAAAATGTTTTTTAATTTTTCGGAAATTGGTCCTAAATATGGTATCGAAATGTACCTTGTATTGGAAATTATTGGCGTTAGTGTCGGGAAAACTACTCCAACCTCCTCTACGTTCTCAAACGGAAACAAGCCAAGGCAAACCTCAACATTTTTTTCAACAACTCCTGCATCAAGAACAACTTAACTCCCAGGTATGTCCAAATTAAGACTTCATTAACAACACCATCAGCTATTAGAGCACTAAATTTAGCCCAAAAAACTTGGATAAAATCGGAATTGAAACGATGGTATTCTTCTAGAGATACTACTAATATATACTTATATACTTTACATTTCCACCTTTGTAAATTACTCCACCCGTGGGAATTCAACAGCCTCTTAGATAGTATTCACGAAAGAATCCAAATTTTTATTGATGATAAAAAGTCTCGTATAGATAAAAAGATAAAAAAACTGATAACAAATAAATCCCCTACTTATACAAATGAAATTACAAACAGCGCGTGCAAAATTCGTAAACCCAGTTTACCCACACCCTCTAATAAACACAACCCCAGCATCTCACAGTTAATTAATAAGAGTAACTCTCAAACCAATGATAATACACATTCTACACCTATTACAAACCCACACGAACATGCATTCTTTGCTAGAACTGTAAACCTTTCAAATATTGCCTTCAGCCCTATAGAACAAGCTCTATTAGACAAAGGACTTAAATATAATCCAAAAAAATCACCCAATATACATGACCTTGAAGATCTTGCGTTAGACATAGACAGCACCCTTGATAATCTTGAAACCGAAAATCGCAACTCCCTCAAAACTTTATGTTCTGTTACCATTAAGAAAGAATTAAATAAAGCTAAAACATACATACCCACTGAACTTAATACCTTAAAATCAATATCCAAGAAAATTAAAGATCACCAACTTACTCTTACCAAAGCCGATAAAGGCAACTCTACAGTAATCCTTTACACAACTGACTACAAAAATAGTATGTACGACTTCATTAACGATAATAATCTTGAACCTATGAACAGAGACCCCACCAATAGTTATAATCTCATAGTTAGACAATTCGTTAACAATCAATGCACACTTTTTTCTAACAAAGACACATTTCACCTCAAACATCCAAACCCACAACCGCCCAGACTCTATGGTCTTTTGAAAATACACAAACCACCACCCTTTCCTATTAGACCAGTTGTTTCCTACACAAACACATCTGTGAGGAAACTATCCCGCTCTTTGAACAATCTGTTCCAACAGAAAATTCAGTGGTCTTCTAATTACTCCATAAAAAACACCGGCGAACTCATTAATAATATAAGAGATATCAGACCTCCCAAAAATGCAATATTAGTATCATTTGATGTAAAAAACTTATTCTCTAATGTGCCAACCACAGAAGTTAAGATAATTTTAGAAAACCTTATCAACAATTCAAAAAACGGTAACCTCTTTAAATACGAACTTATAGAAGCGTTTAACATATGTATCAACCACAATTTCTTTAAATTTGATAACAAATACTTTAAACAACATGAAGGACTCCCAATGGGCTCGAATCTCTCTCCCTTGCTAGCCGATATCTTTATGAATAACTTAGAAAATAAATATTTAAACCCAAGTTTTAACATAAATAAACATATTAAATTTTACTATAGATACGTGGACGACATAATTTGTTTATGGGAAGGTACTCGGAGACAGTTAGATATGTTTTTGAAACACATAAACTCATTTCACCCAAAAATCCAATTCACGATGGAAATTGACAATAACCGTTCTATAAATTTCCTCGACATAAACATAACCATTACCGACAATAATAAATTCGACTTTAAAATTTACAGGAAACCCACTCACACTGATGCAATAATACACTCACTTTCTAACCACCATATCTCTCACAAATTAGCGGCATTCCACTCCATGATAGATAGATTGTTCAAAATTCCAATGTCCCTAGAAAATTATCAAAGTGAAATAAATACAATTAAACAAATTGCGTCTAACAACGGCTACTCACACAAAATTATAGACAAACTTATACGTAATAAGGAAAAATCTCTGACTCTTAAAGTTGTTTTCCCGACACTAACGCCAATAATTTCCAATACAAGGTACATTTCGATACCATATTTAGGACCAATTTCCGAAAAATTAAAAAACATTTTGAAAGACACAGCCAAAGTTTCCTTTAAGAATACATTTAATACCAAAAAGTCATTATCACACACTAAAGATGAAATAAAAGAATTTGATAAAAGTGGAATCTACCAATTAGAATGCTCATGCAAAAAAATTTACATTGGGAGAACATATCGCAAGTTCTCACAAAGAATAGACGAACACGTTAAAGCTATACACAACCACAACATTCACTCAAATTTTGCAGAACACATCAAAAATACAGCACACCAATTTAACACACAAACGGGAATCAAAATTTTAAAAAACATAAATTATTCTAAAAAATCCAATTATCATGAAATGCTAGAAATAGAAAAGGCCATTCACCATAATAAACATTTATTACTAAACGAACAAATAAACTTCCCAACATCAGACCTTCGGAAAATTTTCATATCCCAACAAAAGACGCCATCCCTTGGACCCACCACCTGACAGACCCGTCATCCCTTACTCTGACACCTTCAGACTGACTACCCCTTCACAAACATGACATCAAATAACCCGACATAATCCTTCCCCATACACTGTCTCCAACAGAAAGTTCAGTGGTCCCTGGTTCAACAACCTTGATTCTTGTGATCTCCAATATCCAACGTCAATATATATACTCTGCTCACCCGGAATAGTCTCATTACCTCACACCTGTTCGGAGAGGCGGTTAGCAGTCATACCGGTGGAGTAATAGGTAACATTATTTGTCATAGCTTTAGTAATAAGAATACTTATAAATATTTCTGTAATTAATATATGCGTGTTTTTGTGAAAATTGTAGATGCACTGACGATGAGAACCATGTTCTCGAAAAGCTTTTGCTAATAAATACTTTGAAAAACAGTGGAGAGACATTATTTTTCTACCTTCTACGAAATAGACTGTTCACTTTGTTACATTTTATTAAGAAGAATAACATAGTATTGTAAATTGTATTTAATTGTTCATACATTTAGTTACTCATAATGGTTATGGGTTTGTAACTTGAAACCAATAAACGATTTAAAAAAAAAAAAAAAAAAAAATACCACTATTTCCAAATTAACGGAAGTAAATGAGTAGATCGTGGGTAAAGAACTTCATATACGGGTGCCTCTATTAAAAAACATTGTTCAAAAAAATCATACAATCTTTTACACGTGGCTGAAACAATCGTTCAATTGTTGATAATATCTAGAAATCGGAGTCTATCAGATGTGGCGTCGGCCTGCCAACAATTTTGAAATCAAATGATGAGTTCTAGCACACGGTCGGGTTTCGATCTCATGTCCTCGGGAACTCCAGATGAGTCGAGTTCTCTATCACTGAGTCAATCTCGTCTCCCTTAATTTAACCCAAAACCATCCAATTGACATGTCCAGCACACAAGAAAAATTAAAATATTCTTAATTCTAAAAATTCAGAATAATAGCTAAAGCTCAATATTCAGGCCTCATCATTTTCTTAAAGATCGGGCTTAATGTGACTAATACTATCACATGTAATTCATCCTCTATAATTGGCAGACTGAACGGGTCCCATGTATTAGGTTAATCTCGCCTTCAAAAAGTCCAGATAAAACTTTGCCAGACTCCGCATAACTTGCCCGTGGTTAAAGAGAATGGACTCTGCCAGTCAAGTCAGGAAGTTGTAGAATTGGGAGTGTTTGCCGATAGTTGCTATATTGTTCAGTTATTTGTCAAGCTCTTGACTAAAACTCGTTGCCTGTTATGTAAAGAGAGTTTGGTCATAGAGAAGGAGTAAAAAGTTTCACATCTTGTGAAAGTTGTGTACAAATTGTTTGTAATCTAACAATCAAGTCTAACAGTCACGAATTTAAAAACGTTTTTGAAGTTAAACAAATTGCAAATAGGATAAACCAAGTTTCGCAGGGGAGGCAATTCAGTTTCTCAAAACATTTTTATGTCCAATTATATGGATATTATATTATACTATATTTTCTCAAAAAACATTTACGCAGTTACATCAAGGCGACCCCAGAAATTGTTTAAAATAATTCTGAATCAAATATCTCAAAATTCTATTCTAAAAATTTTTGGAATGGCATGAAAAAAATTAAAAAATATGAGAATTTTACTAATGCACACAAGGGTGGCCCTTAGCTATAGGGATTTTTTTTAAAGTAAAAAGGTTGCTGCTCCCACCCCCCAATTCTATTCCAATCAACAAAAAAACTAGCTCTGCAAAACTTTAGCGCTACCGGACAACTGCTAGCCAACCTTCAAAAGCTTTGAAATTGAAATATAGTATACGCAACGATTAAGTCCATTAAAAAAGGGATATATTGTTCTATCTCAATCCGTTTCCTATGGCAATTTATGTAGATACATCCAGGCTACAAGAAATTGTTCAAAATCATTCTGAATCATATATCTCAAAATTTAATTCTAAAAATTGCAGGGATAAAATGAAAAAATTAAAAAATATCAGGTTTTTAATAATGCACACAACTTGTTTAAGACAACCGCATTTTTATTTAAATCTGAAATTTCAATAGAAACAAGGCATAATGTGAACAATAAAAAAATACAAATATTGAACCGTATGTTTTTCTAATGGAGGATTTAGTAGCGGTCGGGTATTTTTTTTCGGCCCCGGCAACGATCTGCAAAACAAATTGTTTCTCATTTTCAACTTTTATGAGAACGTTATTGTAATCCTGGATGAGTTTGACGCCTCTTTCAGCAACGTCATTCCCAACAACTAGTTTTTCAATTCCACTCTTGAAACCTGGATCATCTTTCCATGTTGAAGGGTCCCTGTCGAGGAAATCGGTGCTGATTGAAAATCTCGTGAAGAAATGTTTTGTATCAGGAGTTACAAAAGACGAAAAATCGATTTTCGCGAAGGAAGAAAAGTCATTTTGTTGGAGTACGTTCCTCTTTAGTTGTTTTTTTTTCTTCTTCCTCTTCTTCAGTATTGTCTGCTTTCGGAATAACTTGAGCTATATTTACCTTAACTGCTGTTGGGACGTTTACATCAAATACGGATATAAGGAAGGTCATCATCCAAGGTTTCGGGAACTAAGTACCAGAGATGATTGGAATTTTTTTTTTTTTTGCGACAGCCTTACTGATTTCTGGATCAATATCCTGATAATGTATCAGTTGACACATGAATCGAAATTGCGTCTGGTGATAGAAACCAGGCCCGAACGTACCCTCGCCCAAGAAAAATACATGTTCTTCTTAAAGAATTTTTCTCCCTATGAGATAACTGAAATTGATTTTGGAACAGGTACATATTGAATGCATAAATCGCCTTTGCCATCCACCTAGCATGACCTACAGCTCCTAGTACACGAAATGATATTCCTTTCTTCCCGTGCAAACGAGTGCGTTTTCAGGAAGCAGGAACAGACTTGAGTGTTTATCTTTTTATCCAACATTAACAAGAACACGAATAATTTAATTTCCATTAATAGTGCTTATCTGCTCAAATGTGATTAAAAAATAAAATAACTTAAAAAAAAAAATATCTGAAAAAAATACTTTCGGACGAAAATGTCAATATTTCAAGGTCATTGCGGGTCGCCTCGGAGCTGTTCGATTTAGCTAAAATTTTGCACAGATAGTTATTTTGTTGATTGGAACAAGATTGGGGGGGGGAGATAAACGTTTAGAATGTTGAAAAATAAGGGCCACCCGATTGGGGCGACTTTCTCTCAGTGGAAAAAAATACGTTGTTGTCAATGTACACTAATGTCCTAGGTATGTATTTGCCAATATATTAATTTGAGCAAACTCGAATGTTTAATAGCTGACGTTTCCATGCACACCTTCAAATTTGCCAATCGCCATCGCTGCGGTCAAGCAATATTAATAAACAAAATACAAATAATTTTAGCTACCTGAAAGATAAAAAAAAAAACAGAACGGTTAACTTGGAAGTTAAGTCATCAATACTGATTTATTTATAGGATAGATCCTCTTAACGAAGCATGTCTGTAACCGTTTAAATGGCTCAAACTGCTATAATTGTCTGAGAGTAATGCACAGGGAGCAAGCAGAGGGAGGTTCTCGATCAAAAGATGTGTCAAGGCTTGGCTTTGATGGATTGATGTCCCTCTAGGCTAATAAAGGCAGAAAGATGATGAAGACGATGGAATATGGAGTATGTGGTAGCTCATGCTGTGATGATTTCCTCGGAACGAGTGAAAAGCAGGGAAATGCTGCTATAAAGGGGTAGTGAGCGCCATTCAGCCAGGGGGGTGGATTGGTCGGCAAGTGGAGGGGGTGATATAGCCTCCAGTCCGATCCGTGCTTCCGTCCTGTCGAGATGAACTCCAGCTTGGAGCAACTCAACAATACGACTCTTAGGAGGAGAAACATATGGAAGGCAAGTCATCAAATAACAACAAAAAAATAAAAAGACGATTATTTACATAAAGCCCTTCAAAATTTAATTCTCTTGCCTCATCGTGGGAGGGTGACTAGCCTTTCCCACGTAGGAGATGCAGGTTCAAATCCCGCGTTAGGTATATACATATATGTCCTTAAAAGCAGATGGGAATTTTTTAAAAAAAAGGAGAAAAACAGTGGTTGCTTAAAAATAAGCTTAAATAATAATTTTTCTGACATAATATGAAAGATCAGAATATTGATTTGTGTCAAAATTTGTTATGTATGAGTTTAAACATTTGGGCGACCATTATTAACAGAAAATTATTTATATGTTTTATTGGAAGAATAATTTTATTTATTTTTAATTTAGGGTAAGTTCATCAATTTATTTATTCAAGTAATTCTTCATTACAAAAGTTTCCATGTTCCTCAAGAATACGTCAAAATATGTAATTTTATCATCTTCTGCGTTTAATTTATATGTACCCGTTAAAACTTAACCATCATTATTTGTTAAAGCTTCTAGATTTGACGAGTAGAATATAGGTATCTAAATATGGGGGGGTATATATTATATATATATATATATATATATATATATATATATATAATATAATATAGGTATCTATATCTGTCCCTTGTTTAGGCTTATTGTTAGTTTTAATCCAAACTAGAAAACAACCGCTTACCTAAATATGAACCTCCCATTTCCATTTTATAATGCAATAGCACAAATTAAAACAATTAACACATATTTTATAAAAATAATTTACATGAAGAATACTATAGCCTTAAAAAACCCAAGGAATTCTCTCCCGTCTGCAATAGCTAAGTTTAGAAACATTTCATAATGTGTTAAAATCGTATAAAACTAATAAATATTAGTTTTATTTTGATCAACAAACACATTAGCAGTATTATAAACAAGGCAAAGTCTTTAAAACCTGTTTCATACCAACAATCAGTTTGAGCCTCTCTCGTTGAAGATAGGACAGTGTTTTTATTAACGAAGGACGAAGGAAATTACATTCAAAACTATTCCTTTTTAGCGCGGTTCCTCCATCCCCCATAGGGAGGAACCCCGCTTATAGGGTTGATACAATGAAACAAACCGGAAGTGCCGACTAGAAAATTTCGCGTTTCAGAACCCCTAGAGACCGAAAATAACGGTGGTTCAAATTTGTATATATATATATATATATATATATTTGTCTGTTCGCTCTCTAGATAGAAGACGAATGGTCCGATTTTTATGAAATTTGGTACAAAAATCCTTCGTCCAATTTGAAAGGTCAAGTTCGTTAACCAGCAAAATCCGCCTACTGGAAGATGGCGTTTGGGGCGAAATTCGCGCAAAAAAAATCGTAACGCTTACGTTTTTGAGTTCATAAGCTTCTAAGTACTCGTTTTATATGACTCCTGGGCTAGGAAAACGAATGAAACCATTTTCAAGGCGATAGCTTTAACCGTTTTCGAGAAAATTGTAAAAATATTTTTTGAATACCGTTTTTGGTTTGGGTACTTAGAATCATGGGATTCAGTTGAAACATTTTCTGCATGTTCTACTTTCATCAAAACTAATATGTTGAAATTTTGGTGACGTTTGGAGTTAAGGAAGGGTTAGAATAAAATATTTTATTAACAGACATAAAAAGTTTTAGTAACCTTGTTTACTTTCCTTAATATCTCGAAAAAGGTTGAAAATCTTGGTAAACGGAAGAATACCATTAGAAAGCTTACTAAATGCTCTAAAAAAAAGGTTCTAATGAAAGTTTTGATTAGGCGATGTCAATCGGAGAAATAAGAGCTTAAAACTTTAAAGTAATTGATTTCGCTTATTCGAACTGTTCTTTTAGCGCGGTTCCTCCCTCCCCCATAGGGAGGAACCCCGCTTATAGGGTTGATACAATGAAACAATCCGGAAGTGCCGACTAGAAAATTTCGCGTTTCAGAACCCCTAGAGACCGAAAATAACGGTGGTTCAAATTTGTATATATATATATATGTATATATTTATATATATATATATATATATATATATATATATATATATATATATTTGTCTGTTCGCTCTCTAAATAGAAGACGAATGGTCCGATTTTGATGAAATTTGGTACAAAAATCCTTCGTCCAATTTGAAAGGTCAAGTTCGTTAACCAGCAAAATCCGCCTACTGGAAGATGGCGTTTGGGGCGAAATTCGCGCAAAAAAAATCGTAACGCTTACGTTTTTGAGTTCATAAGCTTCTAAGTACTCGTTTTATATGATTCCTGGGCTAGGAAAACGAATGAAACCATTTTCAAGGTGATAGCTTTAACCGTTTTCGAGAAAATTGGAAAAATATTTTTTGAATACCGTTTTTGGTTTGGGTACTTAGAATCACGGGATTCAGTTGAAACATTATCTGCATGTTCTACTTTCATTAAAACTAATATGTTAAAAGTTATGTTACGTTTGGAGTTAAGGAAGGGTTAGAATAAAATATTTTATGAACAGACATGAAAAGTTTTGGGAACTTCGTATACGATCATTAATATCTCGAAGACGGTTGGGAAATCGTGGTAAGTGGATAGAAACTATTTGAAAGCTTACTAAATTCTCTACAAAAATGATTCTAAAACTATTTTTGATTAGGTTATGTCAATCGGAGAAATAAGTGCTTAAAAGTTCAAATACGCCTGTTTTGTTCTTATGAACGGGTTTTTGTCGATCTTTTTGTAATTTTTGTCTCTTTCCCTTGGTTTTTTATTGCTTTTTATTTTTGTAATTTCTTATGTTAGGAAAATGTATTTGTTTGTAAAACAGGATACGTATAATTAGAAGCAATATTTTGTTTGTTAGAATTCGAAGATGCCTTATGAATATCTAGATTACAGTACTGGTGTTGATTTCGTTCTTTAGAATTGTTCTTGGTATTCCCTATTTTCATCTGTTACCCATAGTTTTTTATTTCTAGTAGTTTTTTCTTATTGATTATAGAATATAAATCTATTTGGTTATAAAACAGGATACGTAAAATTAGTAAGAATATTTCGGAGATTTCTGAGCGAAATGCCTTGTAAGATTGTCTACCACCACGAACGGCGTTTTTCCTCTATTTACCTCACCTTTTAATTGGTTGCTGTTTTTAACTCGTTTCCTGCTTCACTCCACAGATAGGAAACACGCTTCTGACGTCGACCCAATGACGTCATCCGTTTTAAATTGAAGCATTAAAGCCTCAACAGGAATATTTGTGAAACCCTTCACATTTATTAGAATCATGAGTGACCGTTTTTGTCTTACAACTAACAATCTTTGAAAACGAAGTTTGACTATCCTTGTTATTGTTATTTTCCTTCTGTTTGGCCGAGATTTTCTATTCATGATCTAATTCTTTTTGAATTTTTTGACTAGATCAAGAACGTATTTTAAGCACTCATAAATTCCATAAATTCCTTAATTTAATTGAGGAAGTTTATCAAGCCTGATATAATCACTTTTGGGTTAATACGGGTGGTCTATACCGAGTCCTTTGTTTGTAAACACAAAGAGCTTTCTGAGTAACGGTAAAGGTCAGTAAAAGTATATGACTACCTGGAACCAGACCCTGCATACAGAGAATTACAATACGAGACCTCCTCATTCATTCTTTCACACCTTAGATCTGTTTATATTGTTAGCGTGTTCGTTAACCAGCAAAATCCGCCCAATGTAAGATGACGTTTGGGGCGAAATTCACGCAAAAAAAAAATCGCAACATCGCTTACATTTTTGAGTTCATATGCTTTTAAGTACTCGTTTTGTAGGCTTCTTGGCCAAGGAAAACGAATGAAACCATTTTTAAGGCGATAGCTTTAACCGTTTTCGAGAAAATTGGGAACATAGTTTCTGAATAACGTTTTTGGTTTTGGTACATAAAATCATGGGATTCAGTTGAAACATTTTTTGCATGTTCAAATTTTATCAAAACTAATTTCTTAAACTTTTGGTTACGTTTGGAGTTAAGGAAGGGTTAGAATAAAATATTTCATGAACAGACATGAAAAGTTTTGGGAACTTCGTATATTTTCATTAATATCTCGAACACGGTTGGGAAATTTTCATAAGTGGATAGAAACTATTTGAAAGCTTTCTAAATTCTCTACAGAAAAGATTCTGAAACAAGTTTTGATTAGGTGATGTCAGTCGAAGAAATAAGTGCTTAAAACTTCAAATACTTCTGTTTAGTTCTTATGAACGGGTGTTTGTCGTTCTTTTTGTAATTTTTGTCTCTTTCCCTTAGTTTTTTATTGATTTTTATTTTTGTAATTTCTTATGTTAGGAAAATGTATTTGTGTGTAAAACAGGATAGGTAAAATGAGACCATTTTTCTATTGCTAGAAATAATGAAAAGTTTTGGGAACTTCGTATAATTTCTTAATATCTCGAAAACGGTTGAAAATCATGGGAAGCGAAAGGTTACCATTCGAAAGCTTACTAAATGCTCTACAAAAAATGTTCTGACGAAATTTTTAATTAGGCAATGTCAATCGGAGAAATAAGTGCTTAAAACATTAAAGTAATTGATTTCGTTTATTCGAACGGTTTTTTTTGTCTGTTTTTATTCCTTATTTTTTCTTAATTGCTTATAGTTGGATAATGTATTTTACAATAAAACTGGTTAAGTAAAATAACAAAACAATTTATTGTTAGAAATATAGATTTCCTAGATTCCAAGACCTTGTAACTAGCGGGACCCTTTCTAGTGTTGACCGACCCTTCCAGGTAATATCGTAAATCAAGACCTTTCAAGACTGGTGGAACCAAAATAATAACTGCTTCTATTTTAATCTTCAGGCGATTCGCCAAAGTTGCGAAGCCTTATCAATAAATAAATATTTTAATCTTTCCAAATTAGACTAAGAACGGAACCGCGCTAAGATGATGCAGTTCCTGCGAGTCGGACTTTTTTGTCTTTGATTTTAGCGCGGTTCCTCCCTCCCCCATAGGGAGGAACCCCGCTTATAAGGTTGATACAATGAAACAATCCGAAAGTGCCGACTAGAAAATTTCGCGTTTCAGAACCCCTAGAAACCGAAAATAACGGTGGTTCAAATTTGTATATATATATATATATATATATATATATATATATATATATGTATATATTTATTTATATATATATATATATATATATATATTTGTCTGTTCGCTCATTTCTGGCTTCCCTAATGGTCCGATTGTGATGAAATTTGGTACAAAAATCCGTCGTCCAATTTGAAAGGTCAAGTTCGTTAACCAGCAGAATCCGCCCACTGGAAGATGGCGTTTGGGGCGAAATTCGCGCAAAAAAAAACGTAACGCTTACGTTTTTGACTTCATAAGCGTGTGAGTACTCGTTTTATAGGCTTCTTGGGCTAAGAAAACGAATGAAACCATTTCCAAGGCGATAGCTTTAACCGTTTTCGAGAAAATTAGAAAAATAGTTTTCGAATACCGTTTTTGGTTTGGGTACTTAGAATCATAGGATTCAGTTGAAACATTTTCTACGTGTTCTACTATCATTAAAACTAATATGTTGAAATTTTGGTTACGTTTGGAGTTAAGGAAGGATTAAAATAAAATATTTTATTAACAGACATGAAAAGTTTTGGGAACTTCGTATACCTTCCCTAATATCTCGAAAACTGTTTGAAATATTGGCAAACGGAGGGTTACCATGCGAAAGCTTACTAAATGTTCTACAAAAAAGATTCTAAAACAATTTTTGATTAGAAGATGTCAATCAGAGAAATACGTGCTTAAATTTTGAAGTAATTGATTTCGTTTATTTGAACGGTTCTTCTTTTTTGTTTTTATTCCTTGTTATTTTGTCATTTCTTATAGTAGGATAATGTATTTGACAATAAAACAGATTAATTAAAATAAGAAAAGCAATTCATTGTTAAAAATATATCAGGCTGTACCGAATGAAATGTCAGTTTTGGATTTGTCGATTTCCTTCAAATGTCTTGAAACTGTCGAGGCTCCTATTCCGAGTTCTTTGGCATATTCCCTAGTGTTTTTAATTGCTTATAGTAGTCAAGTGTATTTGTCAATAAAACAGGATACGTATAATTAGAATCAATATTTTGTTTGTTAGAATTCGAAGATGCCGTATGAATATCTAGATTACAGTACTGGTGTTGATTTCGTTCTTTAGAATTATTCTTGGTATTCCCTATTTTCATCTGTTACCCATAGTTTTTTATTGTTAGTAGGTTTTTCTTATTGATTATAGAATATAAATCTATTTGGCTATAAAACAGGATACGTAAAATTAGTGACAATATTTCGGAGATTTCTGAGCGAAATACTTTTAAGATTTTCTACCACAACGAACGGCTTTTTTCCTCTATTTTTATCCACTAGATAGGGTTTATTTTGCATATTATTCTATATAAGTTTTATTCAGCAGGGGATTCTGATGAAATGTCGTGTTTTTGCTGTGGATTTTAAATACGATGTATCTAAGATTGGATAACATTAGCGAGTCTACATAGTTAAGTATTAAGTTAATATACCCCAGGTATCTGCCGACACAAATACAAAGCCTAGGCGGAGAGCACCCAAAAAACACAGATCCAAACATAGGTTATATACTAAATATTCATAAAGACTACTTAGTTGTAAACCGATTCATCAATTAGCAATCAATAGTTTTCAACAAAGGTTATATACTAAATATTGATAAAAAGTATTTAATTAGAAAAAAAACAATATTCCACAAGACTTGTTTTTGGTCCATTTGTATCTACTCCATAGAATTAATTAGGTATATTATTCTATTGTAGTTGGGCAACTAAACTTTGTTTTATTTTGTCAAATAAAGTTTTTTTTCTTGACTTGTTATTCGTCAAGACTTTTATTTGTCCTTGTGTATTAACTAGATAGGTTTTATTCGGCATATTATTCTATATAGGCTATATTAGGCAGGGTATTATACTCAATCTTGTGTACTTCTTCTTGATCCTTCTGTACATGGGCGTATATAAAAACAATTTCGGGGGGGCTGAGACCATTTCCAGGGTATGGAATACTAAATATTTAGAGCTTGGAATAGTTTTAGGCAACTAAAACGCTATTACACGTAAAATAAAATATGTTTTATGAACTAAGTGATCTTATTCAATTTATTTTTAAGGGTTTTACGAGAAGTTTTTATCATCAATTCAAAATTTCGGGAGGGGCCGCAGCCCCCTCAACCCCCCCCCTCATATACGCCCATGCTTCTGTATCCACTAGAAAGGCTTTATTAGGCATATTTTGTATTGATTTATAGAGCTTTGCTTTAGAATGAGAGCCAGATTCTGTAATTTCCGCTTCTGTGTAAAAGTTAGCTACTGTCGGTGTCCCTGACGCCTTAATATCACTTTTATTCGAGATGTTCGAGAGGATTTTGACAATTTTCACGAGATATATAAAAAAAATAAGTTTATTTCTTTTCTAAGCTTATCAAATGGCACTAGGGACATTAACGGAACCGCACTAAGATGCTGCAGTTCCTGCGAGTCGGACTTTTTTTTATTCCTTGTTATTTTTTAATTGCTTATTGTTGGATAATGTATTTAAAAATAAAACAGGTTAAGAAAAACAATTTAATGTTAGAGATATGGATTTCCAAGATATATAGCTTTTCAACTGCCTAGCGTCCTTCCTAGGGAGGGTTCTTTGTCTTTGATTTTGGTACTTAGAATTATGGGATACAGTTGAAACATTTTCTGCATGTTCGAGTTTCATCAACACTAATATGTTGAAATTTGTGTTACGTATAGAGTAAAGGAAGGGTTAGAATAAAATATTTTATTAACAGACAAAAAAAGTTTTGGTAACTTTGTATAATTTCGTTAGTATCTCGAAAACCGTTGACAATCTTGTGAAGCGGAAGATTACCATTCGGAAGCTTACTAAATGCTCTACAAAAAAGGTTCTGAAGAAAGTTTTAATTAGGCGATGTCAATCGGAGAAAAAAGTGCTTAAAGCTTTAAATTAATTGATTTCGTTTATTCCAATGGTTCTTTTTGTCTGTTTTATTTCTTGTTATTTTTTAATTGCTTATAGTTGGATAATGTATTTGACAATAAAACTGGTTAAGTAAAATAACAAAAACAATTTATTGTTAGAAATATAGATTTCCAAGATTCCAAGACCTTGTCACTAGCGGGTCTGTTTCTAGTGTAGCGGACCCTTCCAGGTAAGATTGTAAATCATGACCTTTCAAGACTTTACTACTCACAGGAATGGCGTTAGTGACCTTAAGGGTTGACACGCCATTATAATAATTAATTTAAAAAAAAAAGACTGGTGGAACCAAAATAATAACTGCTTCTATTTTAATCTTTCCAAATTAGACTAGGGATATGAACGGAACCGCGCTAAGATGATGCAGTCCTGCGAGACGGACTTTTTATCTGATATAATTGATTATGGGTAATTACTCCCTTATTATTTATCCTAAACTATTCTTCATTGATCTTTGAAATTTTTCTTAAGTACAAAATTTTGATAGACCATAGCAAAAAAACTTCATCTGAAAACATCCCAAGTTTTTTAGAGCTTAAATTTTACCTCAAGTATAATGTACTGACGGCAATTTAGCTTGCCGAAATTCGCGGATTCCAAATATTTTTATTTTTAGGACCATCACATAATACAATTTATTTTTTCTTCCAAATTTGAAAACATGAGGATAAATCCAAGAAAGCGGTATTAATCCTTGGGCAAATGATTCAATTTAATTTTAAGGTGTTCACCGCAGAGAAAAAAAAATCTTATATAAATACTGGTTGACACAATATATCAACTTAGAAGAAATTATTATTAATTTTTATCAAGAAAAAAGATATTCACGCCCTGATGGCCCTTCCGTTCTTATCCCTAGTCTAATTTGGAAAGATTAAAATATTTAATTATTGATAAGGCTTCGCAACTTTGGCGAATCGCCTGAAGATTAAAATAGAAGCAGTTATTATTTTGGTTCCACCAGTCTTAAATGGTCTTGATTTACGATCTTACCTGGAAGGGTCGGTCAACACTAGAAAGGGTTTTAAGCACTTATTTCTCCGATTGACATCGCCTAATTAAAACTTTCGTCAGAACATTCTTTGTTGAGCATTTAGTAAGCTTTCGAATGGTAACCTTTCGCTTCCCAAGATTTTCAACCGTTTTCGAGATATTAAGAAATTATACGAAGTTCCCAAAACCTTTCATTATTTCTAGCAATAGAAAATTGGTCCCATTTTACCTATCCTGTTTTACACACAAATACATTTTCCTAACATAAGAAATTACAAAAATAAAAATCAATAAAAAACTAAGGGAAAGAGACAAAAATTACAAAAAGAACGACAAACACCCGTTCATAAGAACTAAACAAACGTATTTGAAGTTTTAAGAACTTATTTCTTCGACTGACATCACCTAATCAAAACTTGTTTCAGAATCTTTTCTTTAGAGAATTTAGAAAGCTTTCAAATAGTTTCTATCCACTTATGAAAATTTCCCAACCGTGTTCGAGATATTAATGAAAATATACGAAGTTCCCAAAACGTTTCATGTCTGTTCATAAAATATTTGATTCTAACCCTTCCTTAACTCCAAACGTAACCAAAAGTTTAAGATAATAGTTTTGATAAAATTTGAACATGCAAAAAATGTTTCAACTGAATCCCATGATTTTATGTACCAAAACCAAAAACGTTATTCAGCAACTATGTTCCCAGTTTTCTCGAAAACGGTTAAAGCTATCGCCTTAAAAATGGTTCCATTCGTTTTCCTAGGCCAAGAAGCCTACAAAACGAGTACTTACAAGCATATGAACTCAAAAATGTAAGCGTTGCGATTTTTTTGCGCGAATTTCGCCCCAAACGCCATCTTCCAAGGGGCGGATTTTGCTGGTTAACGAACTTGATCTTTCAAATTGGACGACGGATTTTTGTACCAAATTTCATCAAAGTCGGACCATCAGGGAAGCCAGAAATTAGCTAACAGACAAATATATATATATATATATATATACAAATTTGAACCACCGTTATTTTCGGTCTCTAGGGGTTCTGAAACGCGAAATTTTCTAGTCGGCACTTCCGGATTGTTTCATGAGATCAATTTTATAAGCGGGGTTCCTCCATAAGAAGAAAGGGAGGAACCGCGCTAACAATATAAACAGATCTAAGGTGTTACACGGTAACTGGTGAAAGAAAGAATGAGAAGGTCTCGTGTTGTAATTCTGTGTATGCAGGGTTTGGTTCAAGGTAAAGTCATATCTTTTACTGCCCTTTACCGTTACTCTGATGCTCTTTGTGTTTACAAACAAAGGACTCGGTATAGACCACCCGTATTAACCCAAAAGTGATTATATCAAGCTTGATAAACTTCCTGAATTAAATTAAGGAATTTAAGAGTGCTTAAAATAGGTTCTTAGTCTAGTCAAAAAATTCAAGAAGAATTAGATCATGAATAGAAAATCTCGGCCAAACAGAAGGAAAATAACAATAACAAAGATAGTCAAACTTCGTTTTCAAAGATTTTTAGTTGTAACACAAAAACGGTCACTCATGATTCTCATAAATTAACTGTGAAGGGTGATTACACAAATATTCCTGTTGAGGCTTTAAAGCTTCAATTTAAAAAACATATTAACCCACAGGAATTATAGATTGGCCTAAAAACATAAAATCATTGAAAAAAGGATTTCTTATTATTGAATCAAACAAAAACGATATAGAGGTTATATCAACAGAGTTTTTAAATATATGCAAAGACCTGTTGATCAATAAAATTAAAATAAAAAATAGAGTCATTTTTCCTATCCTGTTTTACAAACAAATACATTTTGCTAACATAAGAAATTACAAAAATAAAAAAACCAAGGGAAAGAGACAAAAATTACAAAAAGAACGACAAAAACCCGTTCATAAGAACAAAACAGACGTATTTGAAGTTTTAAGCACTTATATCTCCGATTGACATAACCTAATCAAAAATAGTTTTAGAATCATTTTTGTAGAGAATTTAGTAAGCTTTCAAATAGTTTCTATCCACTTACCACGATTTCCCAACCGAGTTCGAGATATTCATGAAAGTATACGAAGTTCCCAAAACTTTTCATGTCTGTTCATAAAATATTTTATTTTAACCCTTCCTTAACTCCAAACGTAACATAACTTTCAACATATTAGTTTTAATGAAAGTAGAACATGCAGATAATGTTTCAACTGAATCCCGTGATTCTAAGTACCCAAACCAAAAACGCTATTCAAAAACTATTTTTCCAATTTTCTCGAAAACGGTTAAAGCTATCGCCTCGAAAATGGTTTCATTCGTTTTCCTAGCCCAAGAAGCCTATAAAAAGAGTACTTGCAAGTTTATGAACTCAAAAACGTAAGCGTTACGATTTTTTCTGCGCGAATTTCGCCCCAAACGCCATCTTCCAGTGGGCGGATTTTGCTGGTTAACGAACTTGACCTTTCAAATTGGACGACTGATTTTTGTACCAAATTTCATCAAAATCGGACCATCAGGGAAGCCAGAAATGAGCGAACAGGCAAATATATATATATATATATATATATATATATATATATATATATATATATATATATATACAAATTTGAATCACCGTTATTTTCGGTCTCTAGGGGTTCTGAAACGCCAAATTTTCTTGTCGGCACTTCCGGATTGTTTCATTGTATCAACCTTATAAGCGGGGTTCCTCCCTATGGAGGAACCGCGCTAAAAGGCAAAGCAAAATCAGTCCGGATAATAATGAATGTATGATAGAGGATGACATTAATAATCAAATAGATATTGGTTTCGATATAAGTTTACGTTCTCTAGAATCCAAAAACGATTCAGATTCGGAATTAAGAAATTATTCAATAATTTCATAGAAAATGGTAAAATATAATTATTCTAAGGCAATATTACTATAAGTATAATTTACTAC
This sequence comes from Gonocerus acuteangulatus, assembly GCA_946811695.1. Lineage (NCBI taxonomy): Eukaryota > Metazoa > Arthropoda > Insecta > Hemiptera > Coreidae > Gonocerus > Gonocerus acuteangulatus. Next base: position 85,006,064 of record OX328123.1, read on the forward strand.
TATACTATTACTACATTATATGTTACAGTTATAATACATTATTATAAGTATAATTTACTACTATACTATTACTGCATTATATGTTACAGTTATAACATATTAATAATATTATTACCTGCTATATTATTTCTATTAATATTACAAATATTACAATTAATATTATTATAGCCGTATAGTATGCATTATTATACTATTGTTACCTTGTCTTAAGTTGATTTCAAATAATAAAAATGTTTATTTAAAAATAACTAGTTGTTAATGATATTTGTCCATAATCCTCACTACTTCGTTACACTTTGCGTCGTACAGTGGTATTTTTAACTGATCACGGATTCATATAGAAAACGACTTGCCCGATTCATATATAAAACGCCGGATTCATATATAAAACGAATATGCCCTATTTTAGGGGTCGAAAATGTAGTCTTGCCGTTGTTTTCTAACTTTTTCAGCAAAAAAGGCCGTTTTTTGTTAACCAAAATTTAAATTTTTAATTTTATTTTATTTTATACTTTTTTTATAAATGTTTTAACTTTTTTAAAGGCAACAACAACAAAAAGGTTCAAGACTAGGTATTACTAATAATAATAATTAAACAAAAAATACATCGAAAATAATAATTGAAAACACAACGATAGAACAAAAAAAGTCCGACTCGCAGGAACTGCATCATCTTAGCGCGGTTCCGTTCATATCCCTAGTGTCATTTGAAAAGCTTAGAAAAGATATAAACTTCATATATATCTCGTGAAAATTGGCAAAATCCTCTCGAACATCTCGAATAAAAGTGATATTAAGACGTCTGGGACACCGACAGTAGCTAACTTATACACAGAAGCGGAAATTACACAATCCGGCTCTAATTCTAAAGCAAAGCTCTATAAATCAATACAAAATATGCCTAATAAAGCCCTTTCTAGTGGAAACAGAAGGATCAAGAAGAAGTACTCAAGATTGAGAAGAATACCATGCCTAATTTAGCCTATATAGAATAATATGCAGAATAAAGCCTATCTAGTAGATACAGAAGGACAAATAACAAGTCAATAAATAGAATAATAAACCTAATTAAGTCTATGGAGTAGATACAAATGGAGCAAAAACAAGTCTTGAGGAAGCTTGTTTTTTTTTTTCTACTTAAATACTTTTTATCAATATTTAGTATATAACCTGTGTTGAAAACTATTGATTGCTAATTGATGAATCGGGTTAAAACTAAGTAGTCTTTATGAATATTTAGTATATAACCTATGTTTGGAAGTGTGTTATTTCAGAATCTAGTATAGTTTAAGAAATTTTGGTGAATGAAATCAATAAATTGCTCTCTGTACCCTGCCTATGCTTTGTATTTCTGACGGCAGATACCTGGGGTATATTTACAACTCTTGAGGATTAACTCCTAGCAGGTAAATATCCTGGGGACCTTGTGTTTCTTTGGGGACTCTCTATTCGCTCATAGTATCTAACCATTGTGAAGTTTATTTTTTTGGACGTAGGACTTAATATACATATGTAGACTAAATCATAGCAAGAAGTCTACCTCCGTCGTCGGTTCTTAACTATGTAGACTCGCCAATGTTACCCAATCTTAGATACATCATAATTAAAATCCACAGCAAAAAGACGACATTTCATCAGAATCCCCTGCTGAATAAAACTTATATAGAATAATATGCAAAATAAAGCCTATCTAGTGCATAAAAATAGAGAAAAAAAGTCGTTCGTGGTGGTAGAAAATCTTAAAAGTATTTCGCTCAGAAATCTCCGAAATATTGTCACTAATTTTACGTATCCTGTTTTATAGCCAAATAGATTTATATTCTATAATCAATAAGAAAAACCTACTAACAATAAAAAACTATGGGTAACAGATGAAAATAGGGAATACCAAGAATAATTCTAAAGAACGAAATCAACACCAGTACTGTAATCTAGATATTCATACGGCATCTTCGAATTCTAACAAACAAAATATTGATTCTAATTATACGTATCCTGTTTTATTGACAAATACATTTGACTACTATAAGCAATTAAAAGCACTAGGGAATATGCCAAAGAACTCAGAGTAGGAGCCTCGACAGTTTCAAGACATTTGAAGGAAATCGACAAATCCAAAACTGACATTTCATACGGTACAGCCTGATATATTTTTAACAATGATTTTTTTTTCTTATTTTAATTAATCTGTTTTATTGTCAAGTACATTATCCAACTTTAAGCAATTAAAAAATAACAAGGAATAAAAACAAACAAAAAGAACCGTTCGAATAAACGAAATAAATTACTTCAAAGTGTAAGCACTTATTTCTCCGATTGACATAGCCTAATCAAAAATTGTTTCAGAATCTTTTTTGTAGAACATTTAGTAAGCTTTCGCATGGTAACCCTCCGTTTACCAATATTCCTAACCGTCTTCGAGATATTAGGGAATGTATACGAAGTTCCCAAAACATTTCATGTCTGTTAATAAAATATTTTATTCTAATCCTTCCTTAGCTCCAAACGTAACCAAAATTTTAACATATTAGTGTTGATGAAATTAAAACATGCAGAAAATGTTTCAACTGAATCCCATAATTTAAAGTATTAAAATCAAAGACAAAAAGAACAGTTCGAATAAGCGAAATCAATTACTTTAAAGTTTTAAGCACTTATTTCTCCGATTGACATCGCCTAATCAAAACTTTCATTAGAACCTTTTTTGTAGAGCATTTAGTAAGCTTTCTAATAGTATTCTTCCGTTTCCCAAATTCTCAACCTTTTTCGAGATATTAAGGAAAGTATACAAAGTTACCAAAACTTTTTTATGTCTGTTAATAAAATATTTTATTCTAACCCTTCCTTAAATCCAAACGCAACCAAAATTTCAACATATTAGTTTTAATGAAAGTAGAACATGCAGTAAATGTTTCAACTGAATCCCATGATTCTAAGTACCCAAACCAAAAACGGCATTCAAAAATTTCTTTTTCAGTTTTCTCGAAAACGGTTAAAGCTATCGCCTTGAAAATGGTTCCATTCGTTTTCCTAGCCCAAGAAGCCTATAAAAAGAGTACTTACAAGCTTATGAACTCAAAAACGTAAGCGTTACGATTTTTTTTTGCGCGAATTTCGCCCCAAACGCCATCTTCCAGTGGGCGGATTTTGCTGGTTAACGAACTTGACCTTTCAAATTGTAAGCCAGATTTTTGTACCAAATGTCATCAAAATCGGACCATCAGGGAAGCCAGAAATGAGCGAACAGACAAATATATATATATATATATATATATATATATATATAATATATATATAAATATATACATATATATATATATACAAATTTGAACCACCGTTATTTTCGGTTTCTAGGGGTTCTGAAACGCGAAATTTTCTAGTCGGCACTTCCGGATTGTTTCATTGTATCAACCCTATAAGCGGGGTTCCTCCCTATGGGGGAGGGAGGAACCGCGCTAAAAGATATAATCAAAATTAAGTTCTCAAAATTAATAAATCTTGTTCCAGTAACGTTTCATTCAACAAATTAATTATTTCACCTGGGAAGGAATGAAACTCTTTCTTATGTCGTCGAAGTTCCGCACTCATACTAGAAATATACAGATCCCTCGAGTATAGTAAACACTGAAATACATCTTCAATATTCGAATACCACTGTGCGTCGGTCCGAAATCGGTCCGGAAACAATCAAGTTTGAACGGCCGAGAATTGGTGGCCATTGGATCGGATCGAATCGGGTCGGGTCGGGACCAAAGTCCCGATGACCACCTCCATTGAGGTGCGTGTGTTTGTTTTTCTTCCGACGGTCGGTGGCTATCGGATCGGCACCAATGTAGGTTCCCCCTTCTTTTTCTTTTTTGTTTACAAATTCTCACTTATTCCTAAACGGAAGAATTGTTTAAATATATATATATATATATATATATATATATATATATATATATATATATATATTTCTTTACAAATTAGTAGCCAATATAAATTGATTGAACGCCTCAATTAGACGCGAGACGATAAATTAACGAAAATAATATTGGTATCTACCTGATATTTTAAATTGAAAATAAAAATATATAAAAGAATGAAAAAATAAAAAAGTCCGACTCGCAGGAACTGCATCATCTTAGCGCGGTTCCGTTCTTAGTCTAATTTGGAAAGATTAAAATATTTATTTATTGATAAGGCTTCGCAACTTTGGCGAATCGCCTGAAGATTAAAATAGAAGCAGTTATTATTTTGGTTCCACCAGTCTTGAAAGGTCTTGATTTACGATATTACCTGGAAGGGTCGGTCAACACTAGAAAGGGTCCCGCTAGTTACAAGGTCTTGGAATCTAGGAAATCTATATTTCTAACAATAAATTGTTTTGTTATTTTACTTAACCAGTTTTATTGTAAAATACATTATCCAACTATAAGCAATTAAGAAAAAATAAGGAATAAAAACAGACAAAAAAAACCGTTCGAATAAACGAAATCAATTACTTTAATGTTTTAAGCACTTATTTCTCCGATTGACATTGCCTAATTAAAACTTTCGTCAGAACATTTTTTGTAGAGCATTTAGTAAGCTTTCGAATGGTAACCTTTCGCTTCCCATGATTTTCAACCGTTTTCGAGATATTAAGAAATTATACGAAGTTCCCAAAACTTTTCATTATTTCTAGCAATAGAAAAATGGTCTCATTTTACCTATCCTGTTTTACACACAAATACATTTTCCTAACATAAGAAATTACAAAAATAAAAATCAATAAAAAACTAAGGGAAAGAGACAAAAATTACAAAAAGAACGACAAACACCCGTTCATAAGAACTAAACAGAAGTATTTGAAGTTTTAAGCACTTATTTCTTCGACTGACATCACCTAATCAAAACTTGTTTCAGAATCTTTTCTGTAGAGAATTTAGAAAGCTTTCAAATAGTTTCTATCCACTTATGAAAATTTCCCAACCGTGTTCGAGATATTAATGAAAATATACGAAGTTCCCAAAACTTTTCATGTCTGTTCATGAAATATTTTATTCTAACCCTTCCTTAACTCCAAACGTAACCAAAAGTTTAAGAAATTAGTTTTGATAAAATTTGAACATGCAAAAAATGTTTCAACTGAATCCCATGATTTTATGTACCAAAACCAAAAACGTTATTCAGAAACTATGTTCCCAATTTTCTCGAAAACGGTTAAAGCTATCGCCTTAAAAATGGTTTCATTCATTTTCCTTGGCCAAGAAGCCTACAAAACGAGTACTTAAAAGCATATGAACTCAAAAATGTAAGCGATGTGTGCGATTTTTTTTTTGCGTGAATTTCGCCCCAAACGTCATCTTACATTGGGCGGATTTTGCTGGTTAACGAACACGCTAACAATATAAACAGATCTAAGGTGTGAAAGAATGAATGAGGAGGTCTCGTATTGTAATTCTCTGTATGCAGGGTCTGGTTCCAGGTAGTCATATACTTTTACTGACCTTTACCGTTACTCAGAAAGCTCTTTGTGTTTACAAACAAAGGACTCGGTATAGACCACCCGTATTAACCCAAAAGTGATTATATCAGGCTTGATAAACTTCCTCAATTAAATTAAGGAATTTATGGAATTTATGAGTGCTTAAAATACGTTCTTGATCTAGTCAAAAAATTCAAAAAGAATTAGATCATGAATAGAAAATCTCAGCCAAACAGAAGGAAAATAACAATAACAAGGATAGTCAAACTTCGTTTTCAAAGATTGTTAGTTGTAACACAAAAACGGTCACTCATGATTCTAATAAATTAACTGTGAAGGGTTTCACAAATATTCCTGTTGAGGCTTTAATGCTTCAATTTAAAACGGATGACGTCATTGGGTCGACGTCAGAAGCGTGTTTCCTATCTGTGGAGTGAAGCAGGAAACGAGTTAAAAACAGCAACCAATTAAAAGGTGAGGTAAATAGAGGAAAAACGCCGTTCGTGGTGGTAGACAATCTTACAAGGCATTTCGCTCAGAAATCTCCGAAATATTCTTACTAATATTACGTATCCTGTTTTATAACCAAATAGATTTATATTCTATAATCAATAAGAAAAAACTACTAGAAATAAAAAACTATGGGTAACAGATGAAAATAGGGAATACCAAGAACAATTCTAAAGAACGAAATCAACACCAGTACTGTAATCTAGATATTCATAAGGCATCTTCGAATTCTAACAAACAAAATATTGCTTCTAATTATACGTATCCTGTTTTACAAACAAATACATTTTCCTAACATAAGAAATTACAAAAATAAAAAGCAATAAAAAACCAAGGGAAAGAGACAAAAATTACAAAAAGATCGACAAAAACCCGTTCATAAGAACAAAACAGGCGTATTTGAACTTTTAAGCACTTATTTCTCCGATTGACATAACCTAATCAAAAATAGTTTTAGAATCATTTTTGTAGAGAATTTAGTAAGCTTTCAAATAGTTTCTATCCACTTACCACGATTTCCCAACCGTCTTCGAGATATTAATGATCGTATACGAAGTTCCCAAAACTTTTCATGTCTGTTCATAAAATATTTTATTCTAACCCTTCCTTAACTCCAAACGTAACATAACTTTTAACATATTAGTTTTAATGAAAGTAGAACATGCAGATAATGTTTCAACTGAATCCCGTGATTCTAAGTACCCAAACCAAAAACGGTATTCAAAAAATATTTTTCCAATTTTCTCGAAAACGGTTAAAGCTATCACCTTGAAAATGGTTTCATTCGTTTTCCTAGCCCAGGAATCATATAAAACGAGTACTTAGAAGCTTATGAACTCAAAAACGTAAGCGTTACGATTTTTTTTGCGCGAATTTCGCCCCAAACGCCATCTTCCAGTAGGCGGATTTTGCTGGTTAACGAACTTGACCTTTCAAATTGGACGAAGGATTTTTGTACCAAATTTCATCAAAATCGGACCATTCGTCTTCTATTTAGAGAGCGAACAGACAAATATATATATATATATATACAAATTTGAACCACCGTTATTTTCGGTCTCTAGGGGTTCTGAAACGCGAAATTTTCTAGTCGGCACTTCCGGATTGTTTCATTGTATCAACCCTATAAGCGGGGTTCCTCCCTATGGGGGAGGGAGGAACCGCGCTAAAAAGTGAACGGAGATTATTTTTTGCAGTTTTTGCGTTCCACGTGCAGACGGTTCGGCGGATCAAAAAATGCCTAACTCTCTATAGAACAAAATGTCCATCCGTGTTATTCAAACAGTATTATCCCCTAAAATATTCAAGCTCAGACGCTGATCTTGTTCTCAGTCTGAAGATTATTTAATAAGCTACAACTTTTAAAATAAGTAAGGTGTTTTCTTACTACGCTTCGTTTAAGCGATGAATCGGGATTTGTAAAAAAAAAAAAAAAAAAAAAAAAAAAAAAAAAAAAAAAAAAATCGTTTTTCTCGAAAACGAAGCGAAAAAGAAAGAATCGCCAACTTTTTACTTACTTTTCCGATTCCCCATCGATATACGAAGTCTGTCGGTTTAAGACTGGGACACCCTGTATATATATATATATATATATATATATATATATATATATATATATATATATATCACCATTTCTATTACAAATATATATATATATATTTATATATATATATATATATATATATATATATATATATATATATATATATATATATCATTGTATTTTAGGATTACGAGATGTCAGAGAACGCATATGGATTGTGGATCGCAGCCTTTACTTTGATGCTGTCAGCGGCCATCACAGGAAATATCGTTGTCATATGGAGCGTTAGTGGTGAGTGGTTATTATAAATACACTTAGTGCTATATGTAACTCAAGAATTAAGATCTTCCTATAGCACGAAATATTTTGTCAAGAGCTAACCAATTCTGGCATTTAGATTTTGCAAGTGTCTTGACAACTAACGCATGCGCTATTTTGAACTTAGAAATGGCATAGTTTGTAGCGTCCAGAAAGAGAGTAGAGGATGAGAATTGAACAAACGACTCATTCCAAATCTGAGCCATCTAGGATTCCGGAGGGTTCTTAGGCATTCTACCTTTGTGGAAATACATAATTTTGCATTTCTCTACATTAACTTTGAGTCCATTCTCAGAACAGTATTCCTGTAGGATAAGAATTTTTTTCCTAAAATCTGCAGCATTGTCCGAGAATATCACCAGATCATCTGCATATAACAGCATCAATACATCATTGATACCATCTATATTTACACCTACTCCCCCTATTCTTCTGACGAAATCTTCTATTTCCGATAGGTACGTTGAGAATAAAAATGGAGTTAAAATTTTACCCTGAAAAAGGCCTTCTGTTATTTTAAATTTTCTTGAAAAACCTTCGCTGCTTTTTACTTGCACTACAGCACTTTCATAAGGCCTCCGACGCAAGATAAGCAGGTTCCTTAATATGAGCTGGCTTTGATTAGATATGTAATATTGTAGTTCTAAGCAAGTCAAATGAAACTGATAGATTTGGATGTGATTCACATATCACTTCAGGCACACGTCACATAAAACACATTGCTCTTTCCTCTCCGAGCGCATAAGTGAACAGCTGATGTCTAGAAGCTCCCGCTCCAGAAATCTAAATTGTGCATGTAGGCTTGATAAGGAGCAAGGCGGGTTTATTTAAATACCGAACATAAGCGTTGTGTGAACATTGTGCCGGTCCTCCCAGAGAAAAGATAATAATGCCAGGCATCGCTGTAAGAAATTAAAACAAATAAGATGTTAGTTCTGCTGTTTGCACTGAAAATGAGAGGCTATCTTTCATAAGAGATACTGTTAGGACTGGAGAGAAATACGCATTACTGGCTTACAATATTTCATAAGCATTTAGGAGACGTACGTTTATGAGAAACTGAGCCCAAGGAAATTTATAAGCACCATTCCTTCAATTTAATTAATTTCTCTTCCATGTCCAACGGGATGCATTCCATTGTGTTAATTTCTCTTCCATGTCCAACGGGATGCATTCCATTGTGTTAATTTCTCTTCCATGTCCAACGGGATGCATTCCATTGTGTTAATTTGTTTTCCAATTTCGTTTAATATTTTACTGATGGCTCATACTGCCTTTAGACTAGAAGTCAGATGGCGTTCGTTACTCAATCATGCCCTCAATCTTGAAGAGGTCTTGTGTTTTGTAAGCTAGTAGGTTTGCTTGTTCGATTTCACAGATGTGCAGCCAATGTCAATTATTGATCCTGAAGCATAGAGTCTGTTTGATTCAGGAAAAATTTGTTAAATATTTGTTGCTTCAAAGCAATACAGATAAGATTCATTTGTAAAGCATCGTTGGGGAAGTTCAATAATTATACCTTGTCTCTATTAGTATAAATTCTTTAAATCAGACTTTGAGTAGACAAATGAATCACCGAACGTCACATCAATGTAGTATTAGTAGATCACTTTAGTGACACCGTTGAGGAAATAAATAAGTTCTACAGAATAAATGCGATTTGTCATAACAATTCTGAAAAAAACATATTGGAGAAATTTTTCTCAAGTATTACTTTTTTGTTTACGTCCCATCAGAACCTACCCCTGACATAATAGTACTTAAATATTCTAATTGACCATGGTTTTATGATTTAGTTAACATCAGTATTGTCCCGTATTTTACAACGCATAAGGAAAAACACTTCACACATAAAAATATATATATAAGGCCCTTTCAACAGATTTTTGGTTTAATCTCTAATGTAAACCCATACAGAGCGACACTCATAAAAACTTGCTTGTGCTCAGTAAAATTCTTAAAAAATACAGCTAACATTTCTTTTCAGCTGGAAATTAACGATGAAATTAACATTAATAGACATTTTGTCAAAGTTAATTAAGAATGCATGGCATATGGCTCTATATCCCTAAGAGCTTAGGACAGCTCATGAGAATAGCAACATGCACTTTTCCTTCTAGCCTCAACCCTCAACCCAAAAGAAAGAACATATTATTTCTCTCAGCATATCAAAACATGTTTTCATTTGATTGTTTTATGCTTAGCACACAAACGCATGCGTACAGTGACGAACTACTTCTTAATAAATTTAAGTTTGGCTGACACCATGATGGCAACATTGAATGGCAGCTTCAATTTTATCTACATGCTAAACAAGTAAGCATTTTTTTATTTCTCTTTCACTCCCTCTCCTGATTGGTAATAATTCTTTCTGTAGATAATAAATAAATCATGATAACATTCATTAAAAAAAGGGATATGTTGACACGCCTTAAAGCCAACTAAAAAAAAATGATATTTTTATTATTGGGTGATTATTTTTTAGAAAAAATACGGTTAGAAAATTAAAGGCCGCTGCATGTTTCTTACTATATAAACGGGGAAAGCTGAGTTTTCGAGAAATGAAAAGATATATTGTTCTAAAGAGAATTCCTGTCCCTGTGTTCTGCACGTAGGCAATTCGTAAGAACGTTTATAATTTTCGATCTTTTGTTGTTTTTTTTATATTCAGTTTTCATGTAAAACCTACTATAATCATTAAATATCAATTTAAGCAGGAATACTTTTCATTTATTTCATGTGTTTTCTCTCTGGAATTACAATTACATTATGAAATTGAGAGATAATCTCAGTTCTGAGTATACCGTAGGAAAGCAGATTGAATTTTACAACTTTTATGATATTTGGCAGTCGGCACGATTTTTTTTAAAAAAAAAAAAAGAAGTGATTTTGAAAAGTTTTCGCTAACCAGAAGTTTTTATTCATTTTTACTCTTTGAATTGATATTGTGGGTTGAATGAAATTTTTGTGAACATTGAATGTGCATTAGCCTTAAAGCAAATTTAATGCTGATTTCAAAAATGTAATGAAACATTTGAAACAAATGTATACAAGCAGAGAAAATTGGAGTTGCACACAAAAAAACACGGTTTTTTCTAAGGGATTTTAAGAACGGCATATGTCTGGAACGGAGTGAGATAAAACTTTGAGGTTGGTGTTTTTGAACTACATTTTTTGTATAGTTTCACCCCATGAAGTACTGTCATTAACAATCAGTATTATTTCAGGATTGCAACGTTATTCATGTGGTTTTCGTATCTACAAACAAAAAGTAGTTATTAATACCTGTTTGTTAGTTTGTATTGTTATACAGTTTAATAAATAGTCGTATTAAAAGTCGAGCAATGCTAAAACCATCTCCAAACAATTTAAACCGCCCTAGCTGCCCAAGAAAATGTTATGGATTTTTTTTATATGTAAGACAATCATAAAAAAATACTTCTATCATATAAACAACACATTTTTTTTTATTCTAAGCCAGTACTAATGTGATTTGTCTTTATTGGTCATTAGTATCTAAAAGATAATTAGGAAGGAAATGACACCCAAGTTGAACAACCTCGGCCGAAAATAATTGCTGTCTTTGTTTCTTTTGTACCAATGATGACCTAAATATTTTCTAATTGAAATACTTCTTAAGCTAGGAAGGTGTTGTTTTTCGCTGGTTTAACTCATTATTTTGAAATCCTCTTTTCTCTGCCTGGACAAGTGTATCTAATAAAAATTTCAATGTCTCTTATATCTATTGAGTATAAGGACCGTCAAGTTTAAACAATATTCCAGTTGCTGTCTCCTATCTTTCATAGTGCTCTCTTATAAGTCTATAACATCATAAGAGTTCGAGCATTTATTCCACAGCATAATTACAATCATGACTAAATATTTGTATAAGATATTTTACTTTTATTGAATATTGGCGATTTATTTTTATATTAACCCTTAATTAGTGGCGTGCTTTTTCTTCCATAACTAATGGTGTCACGGCCACAGTGAAACAAACTTTAAATTGATTTTTTTTTTTGGGGTAAAGTAAATTAAATAAATAATAATAAACAATAATGGGGGTCTCCCGTGGTCTAATGGTTAGCGCCTTGGATTCATAAGCGGGAGATGGTGGGTTCGATCCCCACCTCCGGCAGGAATTTTCTCATCTCAGGGCTCGTTGGGAAAATTCCTCGCTGTACCCTGGATGTCGGCGCTAATGACCTAGAAGTAGATGCACCGTAAAAAAAAAAAAAAAATAAAAAAAAATAAAAAAAAATAAAAAATAAATAAACAATAATATTTATTGAAATACAAAGATTTCAAAGGGCAAAGGTCGAATAAACAAATACATTCGGGTCAATATGACCCGACGCCACTAATTAAGGGTTAAAGATGCGATTTTGTTTGTAATATCCCTCAATTCTGCTACATTAGTTTTTCTTGGAAAAATTATGTTTCGTAACTACTCGAACTCTGTCAAAGGTTCGAATAATTACAATAAATTGCTACAATGAAAACCAAACGTCTAGACCCTATCCCATCGTTTATATAGAAAGTATTTTTCTGTAGAAATATAACAAAAAAAAAAGAAAAAGAAATAGCTCACGCATACCTTTAATAACAATAAATGTTTTCGTTTATGTAATTGCTAATATTAATATGATGTAATACTTTATATTATCCAGATATTCATCCTCATCCATGAAGAGAACCTCGCTTTCCGAGTGCAACATATTTCATTATTATATATTTTATTTGACTCTCTGATAACACGTTTTTGTGAGCCCAAAATCAATTCATCTACAAGGCAATATTCTGTTGTTGTTTTTCTGGTACGCGGTAACATTCGTCAAAACTAGTCGATACACCGGGAAAAACATTACTTGCTCAATGAAATGCTTAAAAAAAAAAAAAAAAAAAAAAAAAAAAAAAAAAAAAAAAAAAAAAAAAATCTTATTGTGATTTTTTACAGATGTATTAAAATATTATCTGTATTTTATACATTATGCGTTTCAATTCCAGGACATGGAGTTTTGGGGAAAGTTACTGCTTTGTTAACAACTTTGTAGCTAACGTTACAGTTGCTGCTAGCGTATTTACACTTACAGCCATTACACTAGACAGGTAAACTTATAAAAGTACTTTATTTCCTAAAATAAGCAATATAAACACATTAACATTTGTGTGTGTGTGTGTTTAACTGCGTATCAACACGGGCTGAGAATGCCGGGCTATCTATAGGTTGTCTAGAGCCTATCTATAGGTTTTTGGAAATGCCAACAGCACTTGGTCGGTCACCCTTTCCGGTACTGGCCACGCCCGACGTTGCTTAACTTCGGTGCACTCAACATGGCTATGGCCACTGGCAATACATTCACATATTTATATATGTATGTGTACTGAGGTTCCTTAATTGATGTTGAATTCAGGGTCTTTCTACATTGATGTACAACATTTAACGCCGAGGTCCCACCTCGCTTTCTTCAGGAACTCCGTATATACATACATAATATATGTGTGTGTGTGTGTCGCGGTTTGCGAGCAATTACCTCTAGGTCCAGCGAAAGCAACCAGTTGGACTCCACTTTACTATAGACGGTCGGTAAGTCAAAATGTATTTTATTGATGTGATCTGTGAAGCGGATAATATGACTCTATCCTAATTGGTGACGCGGCGATAAAACAATATATATATATATATATATATATATATATATATATATATATATATATACAGAGTGATTCAGGTCAAAGTAGCCAAAAGCACAGAAACTTCAATTTTACATAGGTGGTGTGTGTGAAGCAAAATAAACAAAAAAGTCCGATTCGCAGGAACTGCGTCATCTTAGCGCGGTTCCGTTCTTATCTCTAGTGTTTATGAAGGCATAGAATAGAAAAAGTTATTACTTTGTTTAGATCAATAGCGAAACAGCTATCCAAATGAAATCTCAAACAAACCAGTCTTGAAAGGTCTTTGTTGATTTACAATCATACCTGTATGGGTCCTCTCCCATAAGTCGGGCAGAAAGGCCTCCGCTCAGAGGCATTTGGAAAGCCTTGGGATCTCTCTCTTTAAACGCTACATTTCTAACAATAAATTGATCTTCTTATTTTACTTAATCTGTTTTATTGTCAAATACATTATCTGACTATAAGCAATTTAAAAATAACAAGGAATAAAACAGACAAAAAGAAAAGTTCGAATAAGCGAAATCAATTACTTAAAAGTTTTAAGCACTTATTTCTCCGATTGACATCGCTTATTCAAAACTTTCTTTAAAACCATTCTTGTAGACCATTTAGTAAGCTTTCGAATGGTAACCTTTCGCTTCCCAAGATTTTCAACCGTTTTCGAGATATTAAGAAATTATACGAAGTTCCCAAAACTTTTTATTATTTCTGACAACAGAAAATTGGTCTCATTTTACCTATCCTGTTTTACACACACATACATTTTCCTTACAAATACAACATAAGAAATTACAAAAATAAAAAGCAATAAAAAACCAAGGGAAAGAGACAAAAATTACAAAAAGAACGACAAAAACCCGTTCATAAGAACAAAACAGACGTATTTGAAGTTTTAAGCACTTATTTCTCCGATTGACATAACCTAATCAAAAATAGTTTTAGAATCATTTTTGTAGAGAATTTAGTAAGCTTTCAAATAGTTTCAATCCACTTACCACGATTTCCCAACCGTGTTCGAGATATTAATGAAAGTATACGAAGTTTCCAAAACTTTTCATGTCTGTTCATAAAATATTTTATTCTAACCCTTCCTTAACTCCAAACGTAACATAACTTTCAACATACTAGTTTTAATGAAAGTAGAACATGCAGATAATGTTTCAACTGAATCCCGTTATTCTAAGTACCCAAACCAAAAACGGTATTCAAAAACTATTTTTCCAATTTTCTCAACAACGGTTAAAGCTATCGCCTTGAAAATGGTTTCATTCGTTTTCCTAGCCCAAGAAGCCTATAAAACGAGTACTTACAAGCTTATGAACTCAAAAACGTAAGCGTTACGATTTTTTCTGCGCGAATTTCGCCCCAAACGCCATCATCCAGTGGGCGGATTTTGCTGGTTAACGAACTTGACCTTTCAAATTGGACGACAGATTTTTGTACCAAATTTCATCAAAATCGGACCATTCGTCTTCTATTTAGAGAGCGAACAGACAAATATATATATATATATATATATATATATATATATATATATATATATATATATAAATATATACATATATATATATATACAAATTTGAACCACCGTTATTTTCGGTTTCTAGGGGTTCTGAAACGCAAAATTTTCTAGTCGGCACTTCCGGATCGTTTCATTGTATCAACCTTATAAGCGGGGTTCCTCCCTATGGGGGAGGGAGGAACCGCGCTAACAAAGCTTATGTGCTTAATTTAATTTATATCATTCATTATTAGTGTATTTTTATATTGTGAATTGACTGAGACCTCTGGTAGATCGATACGACAATCCCGTTCTCAAGATATCGATTTTTCCCCGGTTCCTCTATGTTCTGGCCCACTGAGCGTCGGGTGGCACAATAGGACTCACAGGCTTCGGTGCGGTTGTTCCTGGAGTAATTCCACGGTTACATCCGTTTTTTTGCAACCGAGGTCTAATCATGATCCCTGTGAATTAAGAAATTCTTTCGCCTATTAATTTGATTTTTTTTATTATGATATAAGGGAAACACACTATTCTTTATAGTTTGTTTCCTTAATGTTTTGATTGAGAGAATTACGTTCCATAACACTAAAGTCCACACGCTGGAGCTCAATAACCTAGGAGCATGTTTCTGCAAGACGCCGCATTCCAGAAAAAAAACATGTGCTAACAATAACCTAAAATAAACATTGGCAATGGAGAGTTAGTTTTTTTTTTTTTTTTTTTTTTTTTTTTTTTTTTTTTTAACGGTGCATCTACTGCTATGGTCATTCCGGAGAGTTAGTTTAATTATTAATATTACATTTAATTTTGTTGCGGAATAAACCCCAGCTTCTAATAGACCTATTTTGTATGATCGTGTTCCGTATTAGTTGCTTAGGATAACTACCGTTTTTCCTTACAAGGGAGTAAAATACCGGAATATAAGACCAAGTTAACAATTTGGTTATGGACTACTAATGACATATTAAGTGTTCTAAGTGCTGAAATTTTATCCTTTGAAAAAATTAAAGCATTACAATACAAGTATGAAAAATTTCATCCAGGTTTTGGATTTTTCCATAGCTTCGTAGCACCACGCCCCCACCTCGTGATGATAGGATGAGAAGGCAGCGGGATATTGGCTTGAAATTCTCCATACGATTTGAATCCTTTAAGAATACTTTTTGCGATCAATTACTCGATAACTCACATTGAACTTTCATAGTTTCTGCTATACGATGACGGCAATAAGCATGGAAGGTGTGGTTGCTTATATCATATCAGGAGAAACACCTTATAGACACGTTAGAACATTTTCATGTTGTACCTTCTCCGAAGAGGACACTTATATTCATTGAAATACTTACCAATGATGGAATGATTATATTTTTGAAGCTAAAATTCCCCTTAGTTCAAACAGGAAACATAGCGATGGTGCGAATTTTCCCAAGACTAAGTACACTGCCATATATTTATAGTTGACTATATTTAATATTTATCTTCAACATTAATCGCCGTCGTCTCGTACCTCGAGATCTAGATCGGTCCAGTTTTACTGAGAAATAGTTTCCATGCGTATTTCGTTATAAAACATTTGATTACAGAATGGCTGTATTTTATGGAACGGTGAATCAGCTGTTAGTAACATCGGCATCCTAATCCGATATTCCAGACTAGTAAAGGCTTGCGTTACAAAAGTTTTTTGAAGCTTTCATGTCATACAAAAATAATGTTCGATGATAAAATATGAATGAAATCAAAGTTAATACTGTCTCGACGAGGTCTCCCGTGGTCTAGTGGCTAGAGCCTTGGATTCATAAGCGGGAGATGGTGGGTTCGATTCCCGCCTCCGGCAGGAATTTTCTCATCTCAGGTCTCGCTGGGAAAATTCCTAGCTGCACCCTGGATGTCGGCGCTAATGACCTAGATGTAGATGCGCCGTAAAAAAAAAAAAAAAAAAAAAAAAAAAAAAAAAAAAAAAAAAAAAAAAAAAAAAAAAAACATTCTGAGAAATGTGACAAGCAGAGACGAGAGAAGAACTGAGGCAGTAATATTTCCATGCATCTAAATAAACTATCCCATGAAAACATTTAAGGGGAAACAAAGCCGATTGGAAGTTCCCGGAAACTACTGAAGCAGATAATATTTTCAGCAATAAATTTAACCTATGGCAATATAAACAATGCGATATACTACATTTCAAAGTGGTGAAGCAGCAAGGCAGACATTTGAAACGCCTAATGCCGTTGATCCGAATAACTACAGAAATATTTATTCAATTATATATATACATATATATATATATATATATATATACATATATATATATATATATACATATATATATATATATATATATATATATATATATATATATATATATATATATCAGGCCTGTAACAGGCCACAATGGCCCTGAGGGGCAGATACTATGATTCATGACCATTCGGCACACTAGGGATATAGTGTGGTCAGTACTACGCTCCGGCCGCCTGATTTTCCCTTTTGCTACTTCGGCTTGCTAGGGTCATAAGCACAAAGGTACCCATTAATCAATTAATTAAAGGCTGGGTTGGCCTAGGGAGGCCGAATTCAACCCATGAACGAAGACACTAGAAGGAAAAGTCTATAGTGCTTCCTGGGGATTTGAACTCAGGTCCTCCAGCATGAGTCCAGTGCTCTAACCTCCCCCATATATATATATTATTATTCTTGTGGATGACCCAAAATATTTCTTAATGCGTTTCATTCTTTTAGGCTTAGGGTCGGGAAAAAGTAGTACTTCCTTGTGTCAAACCACTTTATTTTTTCTGCCCTACATGTTTCGTGCTTAATTCATTCGCACCTCATCAGGGGCACTTCTTGCTAAGAAGTCCTCTCGTCTCCTCATGTACCTTGTACGGAGGCAGGGGTAATACAGTATTTTGAGTGATCTCTCAAAGTACTGTTGTATCAATAGTCGGAGATGTGTACACCGCACGGTTCATGAAGTGTTTTATGCACCTTGAAGTTTTGCTATAATGTACCTCATGGGTAGATAAGAAGGTATATATGTGTTTCCTGAAAATGCGGCATAGGGGAAAGGTGCAAAACAATATTGCCCAAAAATAGAGTTTTATTCAGAAGCCAACTATGATTTATGAAAAATAGCAAATTGAGGCAATTTTAAAATTAATACTAAATAAGGCAGGCACTTTTAAAGGGGTTAAAATCTAAATTTAAAAAAAAAAAGTACCTAGCTTTTATTTTTAATATTAAATGAAGTGATTTATTCATGCTGCGATTTAAACAGCGTCTTCAATGAACATATTTGAAAATAATTACAAAAGGGCAGACACTTTTGTGGGGTTTAATTATGAGGAAACATAAAAATAAATGTTGGCTATGAGAGACTGCAATACACTGCGCGTAACCGTAAGAGTGAATGAGAGAACCGCGAAGTTGTGGTTATTCTCTGCGCTCTCATTGGTTCTTGCTCACATGATCTTGTACAGCTGTTCCAGTTTAAATGGCAGCGCGAATAAAACTCATTTAATATTAGAATAAAGACAATTATTTTTTTTTTTTACGTGTTATACCCCTTAAAAGTGTCTGCCATATTTACCATATTATTCATTGTAAAATTGTCTTGATTTTACATTAAAGATAGTTGGCTTCTGAATAAAACTCTATTTTTAGGAAATATTTTTTTGCACCTTTCCCCTATGCGCAGTACCTGGTGTTCCAAGGTGTGTCCAGGAAACACATACTTACCTTCTTATCTACTCTAGAGGTACATTATAGCAAAATTTCAAGGCGAATAAAACACTTCATGAAACTTGCGGTTATTGGCTCTCGGACTACAAATTAAAATCGGTCCATTTTTGGGACAGCTAGAGTGCGAACAGACACACACTCATATATATATATATATATATATATATATATATATATATATAAAATGCATCTTTCATTGTCCATCTTTAATAATTTCTGCTGGACTTATTTACGTCAAATTCTTCAATCTGACTTCACTCTATTAAAGGGAAAGTATTCCACTATCAAAAGGTCAAATCTGCCGAATATTTAACTGTCCAAAAAGAAGTTATGAATAAATACTTTTCCACTCTCAAAAGTGTTGATTTTCATATTCGTTAGTTTGCTTTTGTATCGACGATATATAATATCATTTTAGAATCGATAAATAGTATGCTCATCATATTGGATCTTCTTGACAGCCTCAGTTATTGTGACTTTGACCCCATTCTTTATTCTAATTCTTTATCATTTTTAATAATGTGGACAGGGGACTGGAATCTCCTGATAAGGCGCCACACAGTTTTTTTGCTTTTGTTTTTTTTTTTTAGCATTGACCAACAGGAGCATTTAAGTGATTTGAATGGCATTAAAAGCCAAATAAACATCATAAAATAAATCCTAAAAGAAACATATATTTGTACTATAATACTAACTGTATTGTTAATGTTGCAGGTTTATAGCCATTACTCGTCCGCTAAAGCCCAGAATGACCAAAGCCAATGCCCGAGCGAGTATAGTTCTAATCTGGATGTTGAGTGCGTTCCTTGCAGCTCCCTCCCTTATATATTCCAGCATAAACGTTCACAAGTAAGTAGGAAAAGAACCACAATCCCCTAGAATTTCCTTTTTTATTCAATTTCATATATTATCTCTTTCGAAGTAGTGAATAATAACATTCTTATGCTTATGCTTTTAAAGAGGATTGGTTGGTGCATGCTTTGGACCGGAAGTGAACTTCCTGACTATTAAAGACAGAATTTGAGCAAGAAAAACTATAAATTTCCTTAACTGTGTCCACTACTGGTACATTTACCCTATATATATATATATATATATATATTTATATGCTGGTTGGTTGGCATGGTTTCTCTATGTTGTCCAACTCTCCTTATTTCTTTTAAATGGCGAACGCAGGAATGAGAGATGCTATACATTCCTCAATTAAGGCAACAGAGAAATGTAAGCATCCGTGGGCAACAGAGCTCATCTAACAGAAAACATGGAACATAATACAGAGGAAACACCAAGTTCTAATGAACCGCTATTGTTAATTTTTAAAACCCAATTTGTCTTTTGATACTCACTCTCTATGCCAAGTGACACTACAATATAACTTAAATTACGACCGTTATAAGCAAATTAGTAATTTGGGTCTGGTGTAAACCCACCTTTTAGATGGGCCAACGAAAAGAACCTACTTTCGTTGCAATATAACAAAAATTGCGGTAAGTATGGGCGAATTTATAATTTGGGTCCGAATAAACCTCCGTCTTTTGGACCGATTTTGGTACTTAACGAACTCATTAAATCGTTTGCTATGGGAATGCTATATACCAAGTTTTGTGGTTAAAAATACATAACCTCTGGCGTTTATCATGTTAACAGATATATATATATATATATATATACATTTTCAACAAAATACTCATGTCTGTTTTTTTAAGTTATTCTCCTTTCTCAAAGGCTATCAAAAGTTGTCTTTTAGTCGGCATCTCGCGATTCGCCTTCGGCACCTGTTGGCGAGGAAGAGCACAATTTTAAAAAAAAGTCCGACTTGCAGGAACTGCCTCATCTTAGCGCGGTTCCGTTCTTATCCCTAGTCTAATTTCGAAAGATTAAAATAGAAGCAGTTATTATTTTGTTGAGAGGAGATCGTTGACCGTTGATGATGCAAGGTAGGGATTGTCCGGGTTAGGTCACTGCTACTTAATAATACATACCCCATATGTGTAGGTATGTGGGCATATATATGTACATATGTGTGCGTGTATATGTGTATGTGTATATGCATATATATAAATATATATATATTATATATGTATATATATATATATATATATATATATATATTTACATAGATATGTGCATATATTAGTGTTAAATATGTCCTACTTGTATTTACAGCCCTGATGAAGGCTTGAAGTTCAAGCCGAAACGTCGGCACAATAAAACCATTTTTACGATAAAATGTAGTTTTATTAAGTAGCAGTGACCGAACCCTGACAGTTATATTTTGGTTCCACCAGTCTTGAAAGGTAGGATTTACAATCTGACCTGGAAGGGTCGGCAACACAAGAAACCGTCCCGCTAGTTGCAAGGTTTTGGAATCTTGGAAATCTATATTTCTAACAATAAATTGTTTTTGTTATTTTACTTAACCTGTTTTATTTTCGAATACATTATCCAACTATAAGCAATTAAAAAATAACAAGGAATAAAATACAGGCGAAAAGAACACTTTGAATAAGCGAAATCAATTACTTTAAAGCTTTAAGCTCTTATTTCTCCGATTGACATCGACTAATCAAAACATTCATTAGAACCTTTTATGTAGAGCATTTAATAAGCTTTCTAATGGTATTCTTCCGTTTACCAAAATTCTCAACAGTTTTCGAGATATTAAAGAAAGTTCCCAAAATTTATATTATTTCTAGCAACAGAAAATTGGCCTCATTTTTCATATCCTGTTTTACACACAAAATTTTCGCAACATAAGAAATTACAAAACTAAAAAGCAATAAAAAACGAAGGGAAAGAGACAAAAATTACAACAAGAACGACAAAAACCCGTTCATAAGAACAAAACAGACGTATTTGAAGTTTTAAGCACTTATTTCTCCGATTGACATAACCTAATCAAAAATAGTTTTAGAATCTTTTTTGTAGAGAATTTAGTAAGCTTTCAAATAGTTTCTATCCACTTACCACGATTTCCCAACCGTGTTCGAGATATTAATGAAAGTATACGAACTTCCCAAAACTTTTCATGTCTGTTCATAAAATATTTTATTCTAACCCTTCCTTAACTCCAAACGTAACAAAACTTTCAACATATTAGTTTTAATGAAAGTAGAACATGCAGATAAAGTTTCAACTGAATCCCATGATTCTAAGTACCCAAACCAAAAACGGTATTCAAAAAATATTTTTCCAATTTTCTCAAAAACGGTTAAAGCTATCGCCTTGAAAATGGTTTCATTCGTTTTCCTAGCCCAGGAATCATATAAAACGAGTACTTAGAAGCTTATGAACTCAAAAACGTAAGCGTTACGATTTTTTTTGCGCGAATTTCGCCCTAAACGCCATCTTCCGGTAGGCGGATTTCGCTGGTTAACGAACTTGACCTTTCAAATTGGACGACGGATTTTTGTACCACATTTCATCAAAATCGGACCATTCGTCTTCGAGCTAGAGAGCGAACAGACAAATATATATATATATATATATATAAATATATACATATATATATATATATACAAATTTGAACCACCATCATTTTCGGTCTCTAGGGGTTCTGAAACGCAAAATTTTCTAGTCGGCACTTCCGGATTGTTTCATTGTATCAACCTTATAAGCGGGGTTCCTCCCTATGGGGGAGGGAGGAACCGCGCTAAAATCCGTCTTCACAATTTTAAGAAAATTTAGCAACCGGTTGATGATCCGTCGTTTATGACCATGAAAGTCTATGCTACATGCAAAATTATGGAAGGAGCCATAAAGATATTTTTTTTTGGGTTAAATCAACCACATGGGTCATGGTCACCGTTAAAGGAGAAAGAAAAAAAAACTTAATGGTTGGATTTTATTTGAATAGTATAAATTGTATTTATTGAAATATGCGTTTATTATGGGTTAAGAGAATTTGGAAGAAATAATAATTAGTATTTTATATCGACTAAGATTACCACTCTCACGTGAGGCAAGGCAGCCCCAGCTTCATAAGGCTACTCGTATACTTTGTTACAATTACATATGTTGTTGACAGGTCCGGAGAGGATTTATAGCCTCCTAAATTAATGCATGATGTTTGTTATATTTTATTAAATAGTCCGGTTTCCTTCATAAAATTGATTAAATTAGTTATTGCAGTTTTGGTATCACCCAATGTTTCATCTAATGTTCCTGAAATATCGTGAATTCTTTCAACTTGGTAATTTCTACACTCCGTCAGTATATGCTTAACACTTAATACTGTTCCACAGGTGATGCACAAAGTTGGTGGATGTTTTGTCATTAAGTGTGAGTGTGTAAGCCTCGTGTGTCCGATTCTGAGGCGTGTAAGAACTACCTCTTCCCTTCTAGCCGCACGTATTGAAGTGTCCCAGGTAGCTGTAGATGCTTTGATTTCTCTTAGCTTGTTTTCTCTAATTTGCCGCCATTCCCTATCCCAGGTAGAGCGAACTTTCTTCTTCATCGAGCAAATTAAATCCTTCCTAGGTACATGATTTATGGTCAAACCTTCTTTAATAGCCAAATTGCATGAACATATGCTATATCGTTCCCTGTTATACCGCAATGACTTGGTATCCATGTGAATATAACTTGTGTATTATTTTTCTGAAAATTATCCAGGGTATTTCGAAGTTCAACTATGAATGGATGTGTGGAAGCCAGCTTAGATATTGACAATAATGTTGAAAGAGAGTCAGAGAATACATAAAGTTTTTCACCGTTTGGAATAATAATACTTAGTGATTTTAGAATGGCGAGCAACTCAGCAGTATAGATGGAGCATTCATGGTTTAAAGAAAATTTATTAATTCTTGAATCGCAAACTACAGCTGCTCCTACACGGTCTTCGGTTTTAGAGCCATCAGTATAAACCTGACTAGCTAGTGGAATTCCTTCTGTAATTTTGTTAAATTCTGAGATAAATATGAGCGGGCTGGTATCTTTTTTTTAAATATTTAGTCAGTTTTATGTTTATAAAAGGAACGGGCGGTGTCCGGGGAGGTTTGGTGTATATAGTCTCTTTAAGAATTAGATTCTTGTCTATGCTGTGATCGTTAGAAAGTTCTGTAGCTCTATGATAGAATGATTTCCTACAGTTGTTATGATTTTGTGGAAGAAAGTTGCCCAAAACAATTTGAAGTGGATGGGAATAAGAGGCAAAAAGAGAAATGTAATAACTAAGTGTTAGTTGTTTTCTTTTAAATTGAAGTGGAGGCTCTCCGGACTCGGCGCGTATACTCACCACAGGACTTGATCGAAAGGCTCCAGTAGCGATTCTTAGTCCAAGATAATGTACTGAGTCTAACATTGCAAGAGTTTTCTGAGTTGCGGATCCATAGGCCGTACATCCATAATCCAGCTTTGATCTAATGAGGCTACGATAGAGCATGAGCATGCTTGTTCTATCTGCTCCCCATGAGGTATTTGCTAGGACTTTGAGTATGTTCATGGCACGAAGACACTTGGCTTTTAGTTCTTTTTTGTGTTTTTTGTATGACTATCAAATATTAGACCCAAGTATAATGTATGATTTGCATAAATTATTTGCTCATTGTTTATGTTCAATGCTGGTGGATTATCAACCTTTCGAGAACTGAAAAGAATGGCAGTGGTTTTGTTTAGGGGTACCATGAAACCATGATTATTAAACCAATTTCCTATTGAATCCAATGAATATTGGATGTGATTCTGTAGCCTACCAGGATTCTTATCGGCACAATATATCACTAGGGCATCGGCGAATAACATGGCCCTTGTAGGGAAGAATAATTGCTCGAGAATTTTATTTATTGTCAAAGTAAATAGAAAAGGACTAATAACACTTCCCTGGGGGACTCCATTTTTTTTTATAAATTCATTGGAAGGTGAAGCCGTTTCGGATTTTGAATGTTCGTTTTTTAAGGAAACTAATAATAAATCCTAAGATAAATCCATTGATTCCTTTCTCTATAAAACTGTTAATAATATGTCTCCTCCACACACAATCAAAGGCATTTTTAATGTCTATAAATACTGCTAGAACCTTTTCCTTTGTATTTATTGCTTCCCTAATATCACTCTCTAGTTTTATTAGATTGTCTTGCGTGCTTCGACCTCTTCTGAATCCGCTTTGCCATTCAGCATGGTGGTTAAAACGTTCAAAAAACCATTGAAGCCTGTTAACAATTATTTTCTCAAATAATTTACGCATGAAACATCTTAGGGAAATTAGTCTGTAGCTGGATACTTGGTCAACTGGCTTAGTTTTCTTTAGTAAAGGTATTGAGATAGATTGGTCCCTTATTTCAGGAATCTCCATTTTTCTAAATATTTTGTTGAAATAACGGAGAATGAATTCTTTGTTTTCTAATGTTAGATTTTTTATCATAGCTATACTGATATTATCTGGACCAGGATACCGCACCTGGTCCAGTCTTCGTGATTTGAGTGCTTGAGTAAACTCTGCCATTGTAAAAGGATGGTTAAGAGGATCAAGAGGTTCTACGTGTACTGCTATTGGTTCTGCTTCCGTCATTATTTTCATTTCTAAAAAGTAGTCTAAGTATGTGCCATCGGACGAGACTGCCTCGAAGTGTGTTCCAAGAAAGTTTACAATTTCTGATGGTTCTGTAATTAATCCTGAATTTGTTTTAATAGAATTAAGCATGTAGTTTTTATTATTGTGGCCTATTATTTTCCTAACTTGTTTCCAAGCATCTGATGGAGGGGTGTGGCAGTTTATTTTAGTAAGGAAATGTCGCCACGAGTCTCTTTTGGTTTTTTTAATGGTGTATCTTGCATTCTTCCTAGCTTCAATATACTTATTTAAATTTTTTGAACTCGGATGTCGTTTAAACTTGCGGAGCTTATTCTTCCTATCTTTAATTGCATTTTTGCACTCCTCGTTCCACCAGGACACTAGAACTCTTGAATGTACAGACTTAGTTTGTGGAATTGATATTTCAGCTGCCATTAAAATTGTATCTGATATTAGAGAATTTAGTGAATTAATGCTACTTTAGTTTAATGTAATTTTGGAGAAGGTAGCTAATTTCCTATATTCTTCTCAGTTTGCTTCATTTATTTTCCATTTTTTAATGGTAGGAGGATTGCGTAGCCTTGGAATGAGGTGGTCCGACTACTATCGGGTAGTGGCCCGAACCGTAAAGACCATCCGTAGTACGCCAATTACAACGAGGAGCAATCGAAGGGCTAACTAAGGACAAATCAATGTGAGACAGGGAACCGGAAGCTGAGTATAGATGAGTGGGAGAGTCGTTGTTAAGGGGAAGAAGCAATGATGTATTCAAGAAGGATTCAATTGCTCGACCTCTGGAATCTGTAGTGTTCGAATGCCATAAAATATTATGACTATTAAAGTCCCCTAAAATAGCTACAGGTTCAGGTAGCTGAGTGTAAAGATTGTGCAACTGTGCTTCGTTGAAAGGTTTGCCTGGATGTAAATAAAGACAACAGATGGATAACTTAAAAGGTCTATGGATTTGTACAGCTAGTGCCTGTAAATCAGTATTAAGAGAGAGGAGACTACAGGGAATATCATTAGAAACTATTATCGCCACACCTCCACAAGCAATCAAACAGTCTAAATAATCTTGCCTGAAAATAGAATAGCCAGGCATGTTAAAATCATTACAGTCCATTAAGTGAGTTTCCTGGACACAGATAATATTGGAATGTAGATCGTTAAGTAATAACATTAAGTCAGGCTTATGTGAGATAAGACCATTAATGTTCCACTGTAATATACTCATAATAAGAATACAAAAGTATTAAACCTGCGATTCCAGTAATACATACAAGTAAAATATGTCATAACTGAAAAAAAGGCAGTTCCGAGGTAAGAAACTACTATAGCTAAGCAATTAGTATGATAAAGGTGGCGTAAAGAAAGGTTGAGATTTGTATAAAATTTATTATAGAAAATACTTAAGTCGTTCAGTAAATTATACATTGTAAGAGGCAGAATCTGTTCGAAGAAGTAACCATACACATAAACACATTTTGAGAGACCTGTATTATGTGAGATGTTATTGTATGGAACATATATGACAGAAATAAATATTAATACAAAATAGAAAACCAATACGACTTGCATGGCTATTTTGAATGGGAATTTTGAAAACACTATGAATAATTTAGGCATTATCTGACCACCTAAATAGTGCAGTGATGATTTTAGATTACCATAGACAGATGAATTTATTTTTAAGTAATAATTGATAAAAAAGGGAGTTATTAGATAATAATATAATTTTATTATATTGTTTTAGCCCAGTACCAGGAACATATTTGACATTTTTTATTATGAAATATGAGTTTATTAATAATAGTACCATAGTCGTTTGGTAGATAGAGGGGGGAAAGTGAATATCAGTAAGAGTTATCGGTAGCCTGGTTATAGTTTTATACTAATGAGAGTCAATATCGTGAAGGTTTCTTTTTAGTGCCTGTTTGAACATTAAATCTTCAAACAGGCACAAAGCCAAAAGAGCAATTTCAAAACTCTTACGAAGACCTACTCTTACAAAAGACAGAAAGAACAGATAAAAGAGAAACCCCATCCCGAGAGTCTTCCCAGTCACCTAGTGATTCTATCTCACCTGCTGGGGGTGGAGATCCTCCAAAAAGCCGACGCACTAAAAAGAAACCATAAAGATATGATTTACTTATTAGTCTGAAAGTATAAAAAAAAAATCTATGAGTAAACGCGTTCACTAATGCGTCTAAATTGTGGATGAGCGGGTATAATGGTAGTTGAAAACACAGGGCTAAAAATAAGCACACCTTAGTTTTAGCACTTTCCTCCGAAGGAAAGTAGCTATTGAGGTTGGACTCATGACGGAATTTTTGAAAAATTTCTTCAAATCTTTATCGATCCTACCTAGTTTGACCCCCGTTAAAATTTATATATATCTATATATATATATATATATATATATATATATATATATATATCTATATATATATATATATATATATATATATATATATATATATACATATATATATATGTGTGTGTGTGTGTGTGTGTCTGTTAACACGATAGCGGCCAGAGTTTTTGTTTTTTCGTCACGAAACTTGGTATATAGCATCCAATTAGCAAACGATTGAACGAGTTCGTTAACCACCAAAGTCGGTTCACCGGAAGGAGGGGTTTACCCCGAACCCAAAACACTAATTTGACTATGTCAGCCGTAATATTTTTTATATTTCAACGAAACTTGGTATTCGTAGTGGTAATATAGAGAGGAAAGTGAGATATAAAAATGAACTAAATCGGTTCATTAGAAGGGGAGGTTTACTCCGGACCCACAATACCAATTCGCCACTACCAGCCGTGATTTTTGGTATATTTCGACGAAACTCGGTATTCGTAGTGGTAATCCACAGATAAATATGTGTTGTAAAAATAAACTAAATCGGTTCATTGGGAGGGGGGTTTACTCCGGACCCACAATACCAATTCGCCACTACCAGCCGTGATTTTTGGTATATTTCGACGACACTCGGTATTCGTAGTGGTAATCTACAGGTAAATATGTGTTGTAAAAATAAACTAAATCGATTCATTAGAAGGGAGGGTTTACTCCGGACCCAAATTCCTAATATACTCATACCGGTCGTAATTTCTGCTGTATTGTAACGAAACGCGGTATACGTCGTGGGTAACTCATGAGAAAGAAGTGTTGTAAAAATGAGCTGAATCGGTCAATCGGAAAGCGGGGGTTTAATTTGTAATATATTTCAATAGAAAAGCCCGCCAGACGTAGGTTCACAAAGCCGCCGCGAGGAGCGCTTTTTACCACTAGAGTGACTGTATCCTGTTCCTGCGTTAGATCAAAATACGATAATATGAGGTTTTTTGTATTTATTACGTAGTGTAATAGGTACCATGTGTAAACATTTCTCTGGAAGCAAATTAATAATTGATCAGTTACTCATTACAAATTTAAAAGAGAACTATTCATGTTTTTATTTTATTTATGTAGGATATTTTAAGCAAATTGTTCTGGAAAGCAGTCCACACTACCCAAATTCTGAGGAAAGTGCTTAGTTATGCAGCTCCTGCGTGACGGACTTTTATGGACTGATTTTTGTTTAATAAAAGAAACGATCTGGTCAAAACTAATTCAGGGTTCTTAAATCTCTGGCCTAGGAATGTTTGCATTGTTTAGTAATTTGTTAGTTGAAAGAGAACCCCACTTTATCAAGGATGAATAGTAGTCTTAGCACCAAAAGCAGTATTCATAAGGGAAATAGGTCTTCGAAATGAGTAATGCCTGCAAAATTCATCCACGAATTGTTGATGAGTGCGATGAAAATGGTTGGTAATCTCAACTAATAAAGCCCAATCAAGGAGAATAAATTGTATGCAGAAAAAAAAAAAAAAAAATGTCCTTGGAATGATACGAAATCTGTAGCAAACAGGATGCAAAAACAAGTCAACACACCTCCACTGTTTAATTCCTTTAATTTAACAAAACGTTTTCGAGGTCAGCACCTCATCCTCAGTGTCCTGTTAACACCCATCAAGAAAGGCAACATTACAATCAAATAAAATAACTTAACTTAAATCACATTATACACTACGTCAACAATTAAAAACAATAAAAATAACATACAGTACAATTCTAAAAAGCCCAAATAAGTCATATTTAAAAAAAAAAAAAAAAAAAAAAAAAAAAAAAAAAAAAAAAAAAAAAAAAAAAAAACCTAATCGTTGCCAGGAGGCCAACATTAAACCATAAACCCCTGGCAACGATTGGTTTTTTTTTTTTTTTTTTAATATGACTTATTTGGGCTTTTTAGAATTGTACTGTATGTTATTTTTATTGTTTTTAGTTGTTTTTAGTTGTTGACGTAGTGTATAATGTGACGTACCCATGTGATTTAAGTTAAGTTATTTTATTTGATTGTAATGTTGCCTTTCTTGATGGGTGTTAACAGGGCACTGAGGATGAGGTGCTGACCTCGAAAACGTTTTGTTAAATTAAAGGAATTAAACAGTGGAGGTGTGTTGACTTGTTTTTGCATCCTGTTTACTATGATGAACCTTCACCAGCCAACCAACCACAATTGTAGACATCTGTAGCCGTATATGGTCAGCCATCAGTTGAACATGACTGTTTTTCATTCATACAACTGTCAAATACAGAAGCCTCATTAATACAGACTGGAATTTATGTTTCAGAGCAAGTGGGCAAATTGCATGTATATTGGAATGGCCAGACGGACTTCCATATCAGTCAACCATTGATTATTTGTAAGTAAATGAGAGATTCAGTTGATTATTTCATTTTTTTTGTTCATTTATTTATTTATTTACAGGGGTATATATATGAATAAAACCCCCTGGTTATATAAATATATATATATATATATATATATATAAATATATATATATATATATATATATAAATATATATATATATATATAAATAATAATCCCAAATATTACTTGGAGGTAAACAAAGTGACCCAATAAGAAAACTCTTTTTTTTTTTTTTTTTTTTTTTTTTTTTTTTTTTTTTTTTTTTTTTTTTTTTTTTTTTTTTTTGTGAATTTTCATGTGCTTCTATAACCTTGCTTGTGAGAGGTCTTCTTTCTTTAAAACAAAACTAACTAATAATGACGTCTTAAACGAAATTAATTTTTCACATTACCATCAAATATCTATTAATAGTCCAGGTTTACCTTATTTTGTTTCATTACATTTATTTCCTCAGCATAGCTGTGCGAGTCTCTTTTACTACACATCCGATGCTATTGGCATGCCTTATGCGTGTACATTACTTTTGACTTGTGAAAAATATTTCATATTTACAATTTGTTTTTAATTTTTAT
Organism: Gonocerus acuteangulatus; assembly: GCA_946811695.1. Taxonomy (NCBI): domain Eukaryota; kingdom Metazoa; phylum Arthropoda; class Insecta; order Hemiptera; family Coreidae; genus Gonocerus; species Gonocerus acuteangulatus. Next base: position 85,036,637 of record OX328123.1, read on the forward strand.
TTTTATTTATTGGTTCTTTGTTTTAGGGCAATGCCTTCTACAAAGGAGTGTGTGCACATATTTTGGATTTTTTACATAACACATGCTTACATATCAAAAGTTCTAACAATAAAGTAATAGAAGAAACTACATACGTCAATAGACTTTACCTAAAATAGTAATATAAAAATAATAGATTTAATCAAACAACAAGCTAACCATTCATGTACATGCTAGATAACGTAACCCATACATAGGTCTAAATGGTATTACAAACTAAAAAGTAAAAACAAATACATGCCATGTAAGGAACAATACAAAAAATAAAGATAAAGTAATGTAAGCAAAACATTTATATGAAAATCAAAATAAAGAAAATTAAACTGAAATTTCTCCTAAGATCTGGTCATTGACCTCGAAAGATCAAGCTTCTCTCCTCAAAATGACGTCTTTTCTTTCCATGGGCAAACGCGTGCACCGTCACACCGGCTCTACCCTATTGCTTTCAATATTATTTATTTAAATTTTAATGCTAATGACCATAGCAGTAGATGCGCCGTTAAAAAAAAAAATAAATAAATAAATAAAAATTTAAATTTTAACTCCATTTATTATTAACTACGAATGCTTTCAATATTAAAGTCGACTTAGGATAGGATTTTGACTGCCGATTTCACGGTGATAAGCCGACTTGCTTTAATCATGGGAGAACTGGACTATTTTGATCACTGACCAGCTTATAGTCGGGATGGCATCGATCCAGCTGTTGAAAGGACCCAGTCGCCCATCATGCAAAATTCTATTTCCGCATAAATACATATGTGCCTTTTCTCTAAAGCAATTCATTTATAGTTTGTTACAATCCTGTCTAGCATGTTCCATTGTCTGCTATCTGCTCGTGTTCCACTCTATTTCTAGGAAATTCCCACATAGAATTGAAGATTTACAGCACACATTTCCTGCAAGCGGGAATATCTGAATAACCTCTGGGAGTAAAATATGTAGAGCAGAAGGAAACTAGCTTTGGAAAGATCAATCTCCATATTTCCAAATCACAACAACATACGTAAATATATAATTAATTGTCTATATCTTGGAAGAAATTCTATAAAGTGATTCTAGAAATATTCTGAAATGAATATTTGGTAAAACTGAAGTTTAGCGTCCTCACAAACGATTTCTTTAAAATTTTTCACCATAACGTATTTTAATGCACTAAACACGAATACGTTAAAAAAAAAATCGCTTTCAACTAGGTTATTATGCACTAAAGTTCACTGTTAGGAAGGCTTTAAGAGTAGGAGTAAAAAGCGTATTTGTAAACATGCGCATGCGCAGACATGTAACATTGGTAAACAGAGAACTCTCATTTGAAATATTCATAAACCATTTATTCAAAAATAATTGTCAATTTTAAAGGCATCCTCGCCCGTCGTAACCTGTCGCTTATGGGAAGACGTGCTATGCGTTTCCGCTCGTTACGCTCGCTCAAAAAGATATCAAAACTCATAGCGAGCGGAAGCGCATAGCATGCATGCCAAAAAGTCGTCCTAGACATTCTTCTTATCCTCCTAGACATTCTTCTTAGCTTTATTCTCCTTCAGACGCGATGTTCAGTGGATATAAATCCCCAATCGCACCGAAAAATGCCTTTAATATAATTTTTTTTAAATTCCTTTGAGTAATTCTTCTCATACCCTGAGAGATATCTTGAGCAGGAGAGCCATCTGTGAAAAGACTAATCGAGTATCTGAAAGACATTAGTGTTTACCTCCAAATATAAGAATAATTTTAAAATAACATACTGTACAAAATTTGTACACGTGTTTATTTATCTGTGTGAAAGTAATTTATTGAATGAATGTGTGAGTAACGCATGATTTTGTGTGTGTGAAACTATTTTTAGTGTGATTGTATCTATTGTAAATACGTACTTGTAAATATGTAAATATAATCTGTTTAGGTTTAGTGTCATTTTCTATGGTTGATCCGGTATTTTTTAAAGAGGATGGAACCAATATTCTTAGTATATTGTAGGTTAAATTTAGATTTAAGAACTTTTCTTTTGTTTTCATAAAATTGTATTCCGAAGCAAGAAAGCATATGACATATGAACAAATGACGACGGTGTTAATGACCGTAGCAGAGATGCACCGGACGATGAAGAAAAAAAAAAAAAAAAAAAAAAAAAAAAAAAAAAAAAAAAAAAAAAAAAAAAAAGTAATTCTCTTTTGTGGACGAGAATTATAAATTCGTGCAACTTCATTGTTAGTTTTGTTGGCAATCAAACTTCAGCAGGCGCAAATTAGAACGAACTAATAACTATAAAGGCATTAGCTAATTATTAAGGGATTTCTGTTATATAAGTCGTCCTAGACATTCTTCTTATCCTCCTAGACATTCTTCTTATCCTCCTAGACATTCTTCTTATCCTCCTAGACATTCTTCTTATCCTCCTAGACATTCTTCTTATCCTCATAGACATTCTTCTTATCCTCCTAGACATTCTTCTTATCCTCATAGACATTCTTCTTATCCTCCTAGACATTCTTCTTATCCTCCTAGACATTCTTCTTATCCTCCTAGACATACTTCTTATCCTCCTAGACATTCTTCTTATCCTCATAGACATTCTTCTTATCCTCCTAGACATTCTTCTTATCCTCATAGACATTCTTCTTATCCTCCTAGACATTCTTCTTATCCTCCTAGACATCCTTCTTAGCTTTCTTCTTCTTCAGACGCGATGTTCGGTGGATATAAATCCCCAATCGTTTCGCACTGTTTCCGAACGATTTTTTTGTGCATATTTTTCTGGATATACCACTTGTTCTGCAACATAACTTATCATCTTTCTTCTATCAAGGTACAACTTGCTCCTGTTTTTGGTTACCTACTTGTTGCCAATGTCTGCAATGGTTTGTTGCTACTCTGCCATGGGTCGAGAGCTATGGGGAAGCAGATCTATTGGAGAACTTACACAAAGGCAGGCAGAATCAATACGCTCCAAAAGAAAGGTATATATTATTTCATAAATGTTTTGTTTTTATTTTTTTAAACACTGAATTCTATCACCATTGGCGCCATGTCATCTGTAGGTCGACGCCATTTCTGAACATCCACTGTCAAAAGGCAGGCAAAATCAATACGCTTCAAAAGAAAGTTATATGTCATTTCATAAATTTTTTGTTTTTATTTTTTTAAACACTGAATTCTATCGCCATTGGCGCCATGTCAAGTAGTGAATTTCTACATGGGCGCATATAAGGGAGAACTGAGGATGCTGCAGCCCCCCCCCCCCCCCGAAATTTAGATTTGTTTGGTAAATATGTGTCATAAAAATAAATTAAGTAAGATCACTTGGTTCATAAAAAGTATTTTATTTTGGCTATAATAGCGTTTTAATAGAATAAAACTATTCCAAGTTCTAGATTGTTAGTATTCCATTCCCCGGAAATGGTCCCAGCCACCTCCCTGAAATTATTTTCTATTTACGCTCATGAATTTTTACATTATGTTATTTTTGGATTCGATCCGGTATCTTCTCTAAGAAAGTTTTGAGGATGGAATTGCTGTTTTCCCCAGCTTAGATGGCTCCATTGCAATGTACGGCGTTTTTTGTAGGAAATGTATTAAGCTTTCGACTTATCACGATTTCTCGACCTTATTCGAGATATTTAACAAAACGTTCATGTCAGTTAGTAAAGTAATTGTCCTTCCAAGAATAATCGAAAGTGGATTAAAATGCTTTTTGCCTTAGCATCAATTAATAATTAAATATTCTTTTTGTTATAATCATTACAATGATTTTTCTTATTATATTTTATACTGTTATCATGGGCATATATAAGGGGAGGCTGCAGCCCCCCCCCCCCCCGACATTTTGATTCTATCGGTAAAAATGTGTCATAACTCCCTTAAAAATAAAGATCTGTAAATAACCTTTTGTGAAAACCTATGTATATAACAACTTTTCAACAAAACTCTATTAAAGATACACGATAAATAAAAAACCTATAATGGATCATGCAGAAAATAAACGGCCCTTACAGATAGATAGTGCGCAAAGGAAAATTGGAATAAGAAAAAGCCAACAGATTTGAATAACCAATTTATTGACTAATAGCTCAAAAAACTTAAAAGTTTTCTTATCTTAATCGGGTTTTCTCCAAAGGGACAGAGGAAACGCATTATTATTCGCATATAAACCAGGAGTGACATTGGTTGGTTACTCTTATGAACTATAACTGCACAAAAGCCGCCATTTGAAACTAACATACTTCCTGTAGTAAACAAATTAATATTTTTCTTGAATCTTATTTTTTTCCTTTTTTTTAAAGGAACTCTTTTTAATCAACCCCTTTTTTTACGTTGACCCAATAACTGTGCCAATCAACCAATATTGTGCTAATATTGATAATAATATTGGTGTTAATGGCCTAGATGTAGACCTTGAAAAAAATTAAGAAATAATAGCATAAAATAAATTAAAATATTTATACATAGATGTAAATAGCCCACACTGGAGGCTTCTCTCCATCAAGATTTTTGCTTGCATTTCAGGTGTTCCTTAGGAAGAATTTTTTAGACAAAATGTTGATGAATTTTATTTTATCTTTGAGGAAGTTTTACATATGTTATTTTATTTATTTAAATAATGAAATTGTTGCTTAAAGATGGAAAGAGACAATTACCTAATATTTATTTTTCAAATTTTATGAAATTTTTGTTTTAGGTAGTATTAATGTTCATGATTATAGTATTAATCTTCGGAGTTTGCTGGCTTCCCTACCACCTCTACTTCATATATACACATCACCAGAAGGACGTGGTGTACTCTAAGTACGTCCAGCATGTGTACCTCGGCTTCTACTGGTTAGCCATGTCTAATTCAATGTTTAACCCGGCTGTTTATTATTTCATGAACCCAAGGTCAGTTTCATGATATGGTATATAATGTACATTTTTCTATGTACTTTTCTTAGTATCAGCTGCAATCAATAGTAACTCAAAGACATTCTACTTAATAAGCATTGAATATTGCATGATTTAAGCCAAATGACCACTGCTTTAAGCATCATAGTGAGGATAGACCATAAGTTATCGATTAATAAAAAGCATCACTTCTCGGCCTACTGGTTAAAATCAAGTGCAAAAAGTGTAATAAAAAGCATTGAAGATTACATGATTTTAAATGATCTTCCACCTTAAGTAATTTTGAAGTGAATCTTGAAGAATTCTGCAGTAAGAGTACTTTTAGATATAAAATGTCCCTTCTCCCAAGCCAATTAGTACTAATTTAACAGATGGGCTGATAACAATGGACAACAAAAAAATATTTTTGGAATGTTTCCTTCACTTCATGAGTCAAATCTTACTAATTTTGGGTTGAAAAAAACGAAAATGACAAAGACAAAATTTTATTAGCTCTAGTTTCTGTGATACACCATGGGTCAAAATATATAACGTTAACAAATTGAGGCAAATCTGTAAATTTTAACCATAAGTTTATCAACATTATAAATGAATTTGGCTTTATTAAATAGTAGTTAATTTTTTATAAGAGTTGAAAATTAATGGGAGAATACTTGGTAGGTTGGATATTATTACCATCATGTGGATTTCATGGCTGTCTCTTGTAGGTGAGTTGTGGAGCATCCCTACACACGCACCAACAGTAATCTGCAAGCATTCATTCATTCCAACGGCCCTGATATCTTTGTTCCATTACAGAAATATCCTGATGGAATCTCTCACCGTGTTCATCACTCACCGCACCACAACTAGCAGGGAAAAAGTCTAGATGAGAGCGGACAAAATAAATTTTGAGAGACATGTTGCATCCAAGTTCATGATATTTTTGTAGAAGTATCCTCACCAACTGAACATAGTTATCTTCTCATTTGTTCCCAAAAAAAACCTTTAATAACTCCCTTGAACGCATTCCAAGCTTCCTTTTCTTTGCCCTCCAAGACTCTGTTAAACGCAGGATCCTTCACAAGCTCCCGAATTTTTGGCCCAACAAAAACACCTTCCTTAACTTTTGCATCGCTTAAGAAAGCAAATTTTTCTCTCAAATATCTAAAGGCCTCTCCTTCTTTGTTAATGCCTTTGACAAAGTTTTTCATCAAACCCAGTTTTATATGTAGTGGTGGAAGAAATATATCTTTCGGGTCGACGAGAGGCAGGGCAACAACATTTTTTTCACTAGGGCCAAGATTTCTTGCAGGCCAGTCTGTTTGAATATAATGTAATTTCTTATGCCTACTGTCCCACATACATAAAAAAAAAAAAAAAAACAGTATTTAGTATACCCCAGTTGCATTCCTAAAAGTATAGTGATGACCTTTAGATCACCATAGATTTTCCACTTGTGTCCAGCATATTTGATTGAGTGGAGGAGGGCTTTCATGTTTTCATGAGTCTCTTTCATGTATATAACCTCAAAATAGCTGAACAAGTTTGGTTTTGTCAGTTAACAGGTGGACCAACATCCAAAAACTAAATTTCTCAACAAGTGAAAATTGAGCATGTAAAAAGTGACATGTTACTGTATCTAGAAAACAAGAGCTAATTGGTCATTTTTGAGGTGATTTTTGACTCAGGGGGTGGAAATACATAATAATTGGCTATTTTTAAGCCCGAAACAAATTCATTGTTGTTCAGTGTAATTTATAAGTGTATTGTCTAGAAGAGGAACTATGTTGGTGTTAGACTTACAAGGAATAAAAGTTTTACATTTAGAAATAACACTTTTTATAGTTATTGACCTTCTGCCTTTTAAAACGTATATCCTGATGAAGTAAGGTTCCATTTTCACATGCAAACTGTATTTCATTAGTAATAATTACCTATTTGAAAAGTTACATTTAAAATAAAATTAAGTCAATTTGTAATGTAATATTAGATGAGTTAAAAAGTTTAAGAAGTATATATATATATATATATATATATATATATATATATATATATATATATATATATATATAGATAGATAGATAGAGATTTTTTTTTGTGCATAGACTGACTACTCTGGTCATTAGTACCATGTCCTTTGTTCTCATTATGCTAATGTACAGTAATGTGAAATGGTTATTATTATCATTTGTGTGTACCAAAATTACATTAAAACACGGAAACGCCAGATTCTACAAAGTTATTATTTATTTATTTTATTTTGAGCTCGCAATTTTAGTGATGAGCTCGTGACAAAGGAAGTGTTTTCAGTCTAGTCAAAAAAACAAAAAACAAAACAAATAAAAAAAAAGAACACCAATAACTAAATTAAGAAAAAAGTAAAATTAAGAGAAAAAAAAAACAGATAAAATAAAAAACAAAAGTAGCAAGAATTACATAAACTAATTTGAGTATTTAAATATACTCGAGTAAATGCTTATTGGTAGATATATATATGCATATGTCATGACAAAAAAAAAAAATTGATGAATTATAACAACATTGCAGAAATAAGAGGATCAAGTTAAAAAATAAAGAATGATGTAAATTAATTCAAGTTATTTTAAAGTTTATATTTTGTTATATAAGTTGAGTTTTTTAAAGTGTTCAAGTACAAAGTTATTAGAAAATTAGGATAACAAATAGCAAGGGCATATATGATTTGGATTTAATCAGTAAAAATGTGTCATAAAAACCTCTACAATAAATTAAATAAGATCAGTTAGTCTAGAAAAAAGAATTGTTTTGGGTGTAATAGTGTTTCATCAATAGACTAAAAATTCGAATATTCTCCCAGAGTATAATAATCTACCAGGGAAGACATATTATTGTTACACTAAATCAGATATGCACAATCTGCTGCTTAGGCCATGGGTGGGGGGGCTGCAGCCCCCCCCCCCCTCGGAACTGTTGATTTAATCAATAAAATGTGTCATAAAACGTCAAAAATATATTAAATAAAATCTCTTAGCTCCAAAAAGAGCTTTTTTGGGAGTAATAGCATATTAGTTAGCTAAAAATTCTAAGTTCTAGGCCGTTAGCTTTGAATGGCAATTCGATGGTAGGGATGGCTGCAAGTGAAATGAAAAGTACTTAGGCAATGCTACAAAACTGTTCAAGATAATTTAATTCTACTTATTCCATCTTAAAATAGATAAAATTTCCTTTAAAAAACAGTAATTTAATTCACTAAACCTATTATTAAAAGATACTTTCTGGACGTCCAATAACGCACTTCAGTTTTTATCAATCAATCGGATTTTTTTCCATGGCCCCTTAACGGACTAGAGATTCAGTACTTACAGGAAAACTTCTATATTTAGTAAGCATTAAATTCATGCAAATGAAGTGGAAGTTTATTGAGGAATAAATTGAACGATTGGCTCCCTTTTGTCAAAAAATGTGGAATGTAGTTATGTTACTTTCAAATACCTTGTGTGAAGAAATTAAAAATTATTCTTTTTGTTTTGGCCAAACTGTGGGAATCCATTGTCCAGTCCGGAAGCAATAAAAAGTAACAAAGAAATGACTCGAAAAGTTTTTCATTTGAGAGATATGTTACATTCGTGATTTACAAATTTTCAATGATTTATCTTTTACATGATATAGTTGGCTCTAAAATATTTGCTAATATAATTGAAAATTTGCCGAAATTGCAATTGGACCTTCATTAACTTGTACAGTGGATCCATCAACTGTCTAACAGCACTGGTGCTGTTTGCAGGACAGCAATCCATCAGGAACCCTGAATCTATATGCAAGCGGAACGTCTTCCATTGCAATAGGTCGAACGTGCTGAAGAAGATATTCGTCCAAAATTCCGCACCACATGTTAATTTGGAGCTGATACTGATTGTGTGATCTTCACACGGCATAAGGATTCACATGAAACCAATTATGCGAATTGGTACTGTTAAATATGCCATCATTGTGAATGTGGCCTTGTCTGTCCACAAATTGTAGCGGCCGAACTGAGGTTTAACATTTTTTCCTCCCGCAATGTTTTGCACAATTTTTAGTTTTATTTCAAATTTCATTTGAAAACATTTCAAATTATGTGTAAATTTTGGATTACAATTATTCGAACACCCTGAAATGTTTTTGAATTCTCCCCACAAAATTTCTAATCAAAACTGGGTGCCAAATACATCTCGTAAAAGATAAATCAATTAAAATTGTAAAACAAGGAATGTGACATATCTCTCAAATGAAAAACATTTCCAATCGTTTCTTTCAGTTACTTTTATTGCTTCCGGACTGGGAAATGGATTCCCACTGTTTGGCCAATAAAAAATGAATAATTTTTAATTTGGTATTTGAAAGGTAACAAAACTACATTCCACATTTTTTGACAAAATGGACCCAATAAACCTCCATATCATTTGCATAGATTTGATGCTTACTAAATGTAGAAGTTTTCGTGTAAGTATTGAATCTGTGGAACGTTAGGGGGCGGAGGAAAAAATTCGCGAAAAAACTCTGATTTCTCGATAAAAACAAAAGTGCGTTATCGGACGTCCAGAAAGTATCTTTTAATAATGGTTTTAGTGAATTAAATTACTGTTTTTTTAAAGAACATTTTATTTATTTATTACTTATCTTTAAGAGTTTTTGAGCAATCCTTTCTTATTCATTAAAAAACATGACTACGTTAAAAAAACAGAAAATGGGACATAGCTCTTTTTCCTTTCGGAATCGGACCATACTTCAAATGAACTTTTCTGTTGGAAATGGTGTCTAGAATCACCTCCTGAAGTTTGGCTACTTAGACCTGAATCACCCTATATATCTTAACAAAGTTAAAACTGGTATTGCCTGTATTCAATGCTTTTTTCCTCAAGTAATAACTTAATAAAGTAAACGAGTATAGGTAGTATTTTTGTAGATGTTGTTATTTATCAATAGAACACTGACAATGGTGCATATGAGTAAATTAAATAAGTTTTAAATGGCATTTTTCGTCAATTTTTAACCAGAGTGAAGATGAACCCCCTCTATTCATTTATTTGAATCTCCCTAGTATGTTATGTGGTTAGAAAGCACATAACATGCTTAGGTGGGACTACCAACTAACTGTCGATTCATTAATTTTTCATTCCTTTTAATACTTATTCTGCTATTTGGGACACCAGGTCAGCTAGTAAGATAAAAAAATAAAAAAGAAAGTTAATAAGTCAACAATTACATTATGTCAAAAAATAGATATTACAAAACACTTAAAATTCTTTTAATAGTCACTAAAAAATCACAATGAAAATTACAATTTCAGATTTCTTATTATGATACTTAGGTACTTATTATATTTCATTTTAATTTTACTTACCTATTCTGGCGCTAATGGCCAAGATGTAGATGTGCCATAAAAAAAAAAAAAAAAAAAAAAAAAAAAAAAAAAAAAAAAAAAAAAAAAAAAAAAAACTTACCTATTCTAAATTAAGTTTCATTTGTATTGTAGTAATTTATGATACACAATATTTTTTGTTTGATTACCTGGCCCGTAAACAAACAAAGCAGATGGATTTCCAACACGGGAACAGGTAACATACAATTGACCATGCGAGAAACATGGGTTTTCTAGATTAATACCAGAAACACTTAATGACTGCCCCTGGGATTTGTTTATAGTCAAACTGAGTTCATAGGTCCAATAGCAACACAGCACAATTGACAGCAGCTCGATTCAAACTGCAATACTTGTACCTACTGCAATACAGAATTATCAATAAAACATATTCTAACAGACTGTACACTCAGGACAAATCTTCAACTACCGTACAATCTGACAGAATTACTTTTTGATGGCAGCCAGTACATTGAAAAAGTGATGAAATACCTAATAGACACACATTTATACAATAATATTTAAATAAAGAAAAGATAACCAAAGCCACTTTGTGATGTTGATTCGGCATCATTGACCTGACAAATAACAAAGAACATTCAAATAATTATATCAAACACAACATGACTACATTATTACCTCTACAGAAAATAACCTAATATTGTAATATATTATTATTGCATAAGTTGGATCACCAACATGATTATAATAAAACATAAAATATAAAATATTTAGTAAGTCACAAACACACAATACTTTTGTAATTTTATAGACAATTGTGGCTATCACCAAGTGATTACATGTTCTTATTTATTTAAATTTTAACGTCCATTATTATTAACTAAGAATTTTAGGACGGGTTATCTATAGGTTACCACCCTTTTCTAGCCAGGATTGGGCTGATGCCTTTTCTTTTTTGTAAAGAAAAGCCACCACCCCACAGTGGGAATTGAACCCTCGACCCTTGGCACAGAGTGCTAAGTTCTCAAGCCTTAACACTCACGGCCACCGGGCCTCCACATGTTCTTATTATTACTGTTATAGTTATAAACTTAAATAAAAACATATTTATTTTAAAACAATATAAACAAAGAGTGAATTTTTGCTTATACACAAATAACCTAATACGTTAACTGTTAAAAATATTATAATTGAGAACATATGTTTTTATTGAAAAATGAATTTGCGTTAACGAAGTAAAAGACGCGAAAATTGTTGTTTTTAGACTTTTTCAGGGAATTTTGTAAATTGTTCTCTCTGTAAGAACCATCCTCGTACTTCAAGGAATATTATAAACACAGAATTAGCGAAATCGGTTCAGTTGTTCTCGAGATTTGCGCTTACCAACACATTTAGCGATTCATTTTTATATAATAGATTACATAGAGGGGTGTTTTAACCAGTGATGTGGACCGGGTAAATACCCAGTGGGTAGGTAAATATAAATTTGGTATTTACCCACAGGGAAAGTAAATACCCAAAAAGTGGGTATTTTCAGTTTTTGAGCTTGATACAACTTCTTTGAGTGCTTTATAGATTTTTGGACCAACAAGGACTGGAACCCACCCATTTAGTCATAAAAAATAAATAAACATTAATAATTACCCAGTAATATTTAAAAGTAAGTTAAAAGTTGGTCCGGGTATTTGCAACTTGATGCATATCTATGAATTTCCATGATTACTTTTACATTAGAGAAGGATAATTAATTTAAAAACAAGTTTTAATGAAGCTGTCGGCATCGTGTAACAACATTTTTGCTCAGAAGGAGCCAACACAAAAATAAATAAAATTAAATAAAACACTAACAATTTTTTTATTAAATAAAAAATTAATAGTCTTTTGGAATTAATGTAAAAATAAAAGTTCAATTTGAAAGGCATATCTGTGGTTCAATGCACCTTAACAAAAAAGTTTCTTTGGTCAGCCCCAAACTTCTTAAGGTAAAGGTAGAATCTCAGGAAGGCTAGAAAGTTTTCAGTATTATAATGTTCATTACAAAAATTGGAACTCACATGACTGTCATCTCTCACAACACCAGCTGCTTGGGATAATCACAAGAAATTTTACATTATCACAACACTGATTTTCATTAATAATAATGCTCTTTTTTTTTTTTCTTTTTTTTTTTTTTTTTTTTTTTTTTTGGTTGAATTTAAGGCGTGTCAACCATAGGGGTCATTAACGCCAGAATGCTCTTTTTAAAAGATGTTTTTAAAGACAGTCACAACACTCATTGTTTTTTTTCATTCTGTAGTCTTTTTTTGTTGGACATATGTTAATTAACATAAGTGCTAATTGAAATATATGTGTTAATTGAAACATATGTTCTGCTACAAAGCCTATTCAATTATTGAAGGGTCATTTAAATTTAAAAAATTATACCTGTTAGAAAGAAGAAACACTTATCAGGTGTCAAAAACATGATTTTAATGTTTATTATAATAGTTCAAAACCATTTTAAGTGGTTTGTGATCTTTGTTAATACTATTGAAATTATGCTCACACAGTAAAAGTGTTGATACAAATGCAAAGTATCGAATGTGAAATCATCACTTCTCAGAGTGAAAAAACTTTCATTCATTACTTTGCTCTTTGGGCTGTCAAATAGTCTGCAGATTCAACCTTTTGACAGTGGTTACTTTCCCTTTCATAGAATGAACTTAGATTCGAGAGTTTGCCGTACATCAGTCCAACAGCAATCAGTATAGTATGAAAATGAAAAATGCGTTTTTTTTACATTTGATACTTTTCATTTGCATCGACGATATCAACATTTAATTTAATTTTAAAGGGCAGTTGATAACAACAATCATAAGATATAATAATAAGTCATTCAAGTGATGAATAAATCTCTCAACCCGAAGACTTGGATTAGGTTATCGTTATCACCGAATTTAATTTAGTCCATCCCATTGCTTTAATTTGTTTTTTGAATTTGAAAGAGTTGTTATTTTCTGTATAAATGTCGATAGGCCTAATCATTTTATTACACTCACACGTTATGAAATATTTTAACGTCCATTATAATTAACTCAGAATTTTATGACGGGTCATCTATAGGTCCCTACCACCTGACTTTTCTAGCTAGGATAGGGATGATGTCTTTTATTCGTTAAAAAGAAAAGCCTCCATCTCTAGTGCGAATCGAACCCACTACCCTTGGCATGGAGTGTAAAGTGCTAACGACTTAACACTCACGGCCACCGGCCCTCCAGTTATGAAATAAATCACTAAAAAAATAAAGTTAAACTTATGATTTTCAAACATATTATTCAAGTGGTCACTTGCTATTACAACTTTGAAAAATTACACCCATTTATATATATGAAAAGACATCAGTCAGTAGTTGTGGTTGCGGTAAGTTTAGTAAAAAAAAAACAACAAAACAAACCACCTTAGCACTAGGCTAAAAGAAACTTTGATAAACATAATGATCAATAATTAGGTAACTTAATTTTTGTTTTGAGAAATTGAGATAATCCTGGTCCAAAGTTTTAGCTGAGGCTACATTTTTGTGAATGCAGTACAGTAGTATCAAATTTAGGCAAAAAACTTGTTTTATTAATAGTCAGAAGGTCCCTGGCAAACATTCAGGTGATAATTTATTATTTATTAACCTTTCAGTGGTCTTAATTTATTATTGTTTTAATAGTGCCTCAGTGTTGCAACACCTTTAAACCGGTGACATCCATCACATTTTACAATATTCGATTACTTCGAGTCGTGGTTTATTTAAATACCCGGGTATTTATTAAATTGGGTATTTATCCTGGGTAATTACTCTGAAGAATAAATACCCGGGTATTTCACAACACTGGCTTTAACCCATTCGAGACCAATTGCACACAGTTTGTTCAATTGATTTCAGAGGCTGGCACGGGGGACTCAACTCGACCTTGACTAGGTCCGCCTCCCGCTGGCCGTCGGGCTCTATCTCTGCTTTCGATGCTACCAATGGACCGACCAAGAGGCACAAATGACCCAATAGTGATTGACTGGCCTTTAAACAACAATGAAAAAAAAAAAAAAGATTTCAGAGGCTATGAGACCAACACTGTGTGCGCAATAACAGTAATGAGCAATTATCAGATATTCTGAGTAAACTAGTCATCGAAATATGATTTTTCTTGAACTAATGAAATCTGTAAAGTACAGGAAAACAAAATTGGTTTTACTGTGTACCAAAAAAATCTAAAAATTATCTATACTTTCATTTTACCATACATTCCACAAATAGTGCTCAATCTGCTTCTTAATGAAATTTTTCCGAAGAGGGAGCTGCACACCCGGTACGCAATGATCTTATTTATGTGCATTCACTAACGAATTGAGTGATTTTCATAGTAAACATACTTTTTTTTTAATTAAAAATGAACAATATATAGAGGGAAAAAATGTTGCTCCTAGGGGCCGTGTTCGAAAAAAATTGTCGTCTTGAATGGGTTAAATGGGCATAAACTGTGGAGTCAACTTGTGTCCTCTGAACTTGCATAAAGCTTGGTTCTGCTCTAAATCAATAATCCATTCACTGCTTTGTGTTTCCATGAATAAAACAAATCTTAAATAATTACAATATGTATATTTTAGGTTTCGAGAATACTTTCGAAAGGCAATTTGTGAGTGGAACTATACAAGGAAAAGAAGTAACCTCGGAAGAATCGAGAGGGAAGTAACACTCCCTTTGAGGAGGCACAGCTACTTGGGCTCAAATCCCAAATTAGGAGGTGAGTGTCCTGTCAAATCAAAAAAAGAATTTAAATTGTACGCAAATTTCATTATTTTGTCTATTATAAGAAATAATGTAATAGACAATAAAAACAACAGATCCTAGAAAGCAGAAGGAAAATAAAAGCTCCACAGCACAGATCATCCTGAGCATATAGCCTATTTCCTTTCCCAACCACTCAATACCTTACTTTTTTCAAGAAGATACCTCTCTTTTTCCCTGCTAGTACTATGGAAAACACTATTCATATAAAGTTTTAATCAATAATAACAATAACACAGGCATACAAAAATAAAAAGTACTCAGTACCAAAAGACTAGACCTATCATTGTTTGTATATTTAGACATTGTAAATCAAAATCCATTCCTAAAAATACTTTTCGACGTGTAATTGTTTGTTTAGATATCAAAAAACACTCTTAAAAACAAAAAATGGTTGAATAAAAAAGAAAATGGTAACTAATTTTTGTTATGCTTAATCAATGAACTGAGAGAATTTATTAATATTTTTATGCTCAGGAGAAGATGCAGCTAAAGCTGGTAATAAGAAAGGACAACAACAGGTAGTGGTAAGCTTCCATAGCAACCACAAAGAGTATGCAGCTCTTCCTCATTGTCGACTAATCACATGAGATCCGGCAATCAGATCCGTGAGGGTCAACGTTCACAAATCCCACTCCCACAATGATATAAGAAAAGAGGAATTGAAACAGACTGATTTCTTATCAAATGTTCTCTTTTAAATTGGATTAGATCATTTAATACAAATGTTTGGAGGTTTTAGTATAGTTATTTTTTCATTTAGAAGTGGAATCATCTCCAATCAAAACTTTCCTTTAAGTCATTTTTTTTTTCTAATCTTATCATTAGAAATTAGGGTGGGCCGAAAAAACTCATTTTTTTATTTCGAAGTTGTAATAGTGCGGGAAAGTTGCGAATTATATAGAGAAACAAAAATTATCAAAATCGGTTGACATCTTCCGTTTGCGCATTGGCTTTGAAATTTTACAAAATATGAAAAATCTTACTTTTTGCGACTATTTTTTAAATTTTTGAATTTGATGATTTCTTAATATAATAGTTTTTAACGGCTTCGAATAGAGCCTAAAAACATTGTGTTTTAATTTGGTTTAGATCAGTTGATATCTTTCAGTCGCGCATAGGGCCCAAAATGTGCCCAAATATTGAAAATTTCACATTTTTAAGAGTTATTTTATGTATCTTTAGTATATATTTTTTTAACGTAATAGTTACAGTGTTTCTATTTTTTAACATAAAAACAGGGGTCTCCCGTGGTCTAATGGCTAGTGCCTTGGATTCATAAGCGGGAGATGGTGGGTTCGATTCCCAACCTCCGGCAGGAATTTTATCAACCCACGGCTCGCTGGTAAAATTCCTCACTGCACCCTGGATGTCGGCGCTAATGACCTAGATGTAGATGCGCCGTAAAAAAAAAAAAAAAAAAAAAAAAAAAAAAAAAAAAAAAAAAAAAAAAAAAAAAAAAAAAAAAAAAAAAAAACATTGTGTTTTATTATGATGTAAATAAATTAACAAATTTCGGCCGCAAAATGACACCAATGCTACAGAAAAACTGGACCTCAAAAAAGATAGTTAGGCATATGACATCATGGGCAATAACTAGAGCCCGGAAGTTAGGCAAAATGTCTTTTTTATCTGAATGGATATATTGAAGAATCAGATAGAAATAAATATGTTCCCCTGCATTTAGGAAGTGTAGAGACAATTTTTATTTTGCCTATTTTAAGATTTAAAGCCTTTTTTTGCCTTTTTTGCTCGTTATGCAATTTTTTCTGCGATTTAAACATTTTAAAAGCACATAACGAATTTAGAATTTCAGTTCGTCGAAAACAAAAAAGGTTTCACAAATTAAATTACATTTTGCCGTCACAAATATCAATTCGAAAGCTTATTTTCCCAACCCGTGGATTGACCCTCTGTAAATAACAGAGTCTTCCTTGGTAGAAGGAATGCACAGGCATAATGAATAGCAGGAAAGAGAGAGGATGAGAGAAGTACGTCTCCTTCCTCACACACCTTTTGCTGTGACGTGACAATGGTGTAGTTACCGGATTTAGAAATGATAAGATAATGCAGAGGAAGTTTTTCCATAATGAAAAACATGTTTTCTTAGAAGGTCTATGAGAGTTGATACTTTGAAAAAACATCTTGTTGTTGCTGGTAAGAAAGGAAAGTAAGAGTGACTACACTAATTCTGTGATAAATTGATAATAAAGAAATGAATGAGTATTTAAAAAACATATTTTCATTAATAATGAGTGAGATTCCTCTTTGCCTTCACTCCTAATAAATGCCTATTTTAATTACAATACTGCCTATTTTCAGTATTTCAAGTGCCTTTTTGCCTGCCAATTTTAACCAAAAATAAATGCCTATCTTCCGGGCTCTAGCAATAACAGTTATAACGGGCATGGTACATTTCCAATTGCTGTATATTTAAAAAGCTTACATATTTAAGACACAGAATATTTTTTACAATAAAGTTAGGTTTATAAAAAAAGAAAAAAAAACATAGTTCTGTATAAATTGCTGTTGTGTTAGTTGAACCTGTCCATTAATACTGTTCTCGGTTATCTACCTTGCCTTCAGGATTCTTCAAAGTCCAAGCTCTCTCAAGTGTTTCTTTTCATCTGGAGCCACTGCTAACAGTAAGTATCCAGGATGGGCGAAAAAAACATTCTGATGAATTACAGGTTCGACAACATGAAGTAAACGTTTTGTCAACTACGTCATAGATTGTTTTGCTTGGTAAACAAGTTTTGGGCCGTCTGTAAAGTGTGTACCTACTTGTTTTGATAGTAAACTACATTGGTATGTATGATATCAATATGAACAAAACTAGTTCTTGAAGGTCAGGTCAGTGCATTTCTTCACTTACGTACAATCTGAAAGTTCTATTTGCATTTGTCAACCACCACGATACGATAACCGCCCATTTTTCTACGTCTTTATTAATTCATGTGAAAAAATACTCCGCCTATTACATTTAAATACTAATTATTTATGAAATACCAAAAACGCGTTCAAAGTATAATTGGCTTCAAAATAGAGAACAGTTTCAGAATCCTGAAGGCAGGGCAGATAACTGAGAACAGTATTAATGGACAGGTTCAACCAATACAACAGTAATTTATACAGAACTATGTTCTTTTCTATTTTATAAGCGTAACATTATTGTTACAAACTATTCTGAATGTAAATATTTAAGCTTTTTAAATATACAGCAACTGTACATGTACCATGCCCGTTATAACTGTTATTGCCCATCATGTCATAGGCCTAACTATCTTTTTTGAGGTACAGTTTTTCTGTAGCATTGGCGTCATTCTGCGGCCGAAATTTGTTAAATTATCTACACCATAATAAAACACAATGTTTTTATGTTAAAAAATTGAAACACTGTAACTATTACGTTAAAAAAAAGTATACTAAAGATAAATAAAATAACTCTTAAAAATGCGAAAATTTCAATCTTTGGGCAAATGTTGAACCCTATGCACGACTGAAAGATATCAACTGATCGAAACCAAATGTTTTTAGGCTCTATTCGAAGACGTTAAAAACTATTATATTAAGAAATCATCAAATTCAAAAATTTAAAAAATAGTCGCAAAAAGTAAGATTTTTCATATTTTGTAAAATTTCAAAGCCAATGCGCAAACGGAAGATGTCAACCGATTTTGATAATTTTTGTTTCTCTATATAATTCGCAACTTTCCCGCACTATTACAACTTCGAAATAAAAAAATGAGTTTTTTCGGCCCACCCTATTAGATATGTGTTTGTGTTGTATCTACCGGTTTTTATATGGTGTAGATTCGACCAGTGGCGGTAAAAGGACTGCAAAGAGATTTGTATAGATGGTAACTTGAAAAAATCAGAATTTATTTACTTAATCATAACTTCTATGGAGGGGGTGTAAAGCCAAACTCAAGAACATATTTATGGTTATTGGGTTAGTTAAATTTTGAATATGGGAAATATGGACATGACGAGCTACTGATGATGGTTGAACTGTTGAAATGGGTTTTCTGGATCTTCATGCTTAATGAACTTAAGAGAGAGGTACCTGGAGTCTTGAAACATTGTGTGCTTTAGCAACCTCTGCTATGCTAAATTTTATCCCTTACTTCTCCAAATTCGTGGTGGGCTGGCCAACTCCACTCCTGCTCCCTTTGCTTGGCCTGGGTGGCTTGGATATTTAATCCTCCATAATTTTGAGGGTAAAACTTAGGAAGAAAGGCTCAGAGAAGCTCCACACTGTATGCTTGGCTACTCTAAGTTCTGAACTTGATTCATACTGCCGCGGGTTGATAGTTCCCGGGCACGCGGCTAGAGTGCAGCACTTGACGGCGGAAGCGTCTCAATGAGCGGTGTTCCGCGAACAATTAGTCTTCTAAACACATTTATTTTCTAGAATTTTTATTAATGAATGGAATGTAAGGAGTAGATTTTGTCACAATGTTCTGGCAAAGGATTTGCAATTTGTCCTATTATTTCATTGATTGTTGTATATATTTATGTCAGTACTTATGTAGATTTATATGTAATCAATCTATAATTATAAAGTTGTGAGATTTAGAATCTCAAGTACATTCCTGAGGAGCTTATTTACTATTTAGGATGTATTTAGCCTAAGTGAATCTGTGTTATTAATAAAGGGCTATTAAAATTCATATTTATTGCTAATAATAAAGAAGACTTCGTCTTTCAAAAATTTAAGCTCAAATGTATATTTGTCATAAGAATTAAGTAAGTGTTAAATTGTCTTAAATTCTAGCTGTTAACCTCTGTAATTTGTAATAAATGTATTTTCTCTAAAATTAATAAATGTTAATGTAATAATAAAGATGATTTTGTCTAAAAATTATTTTATTCCATTTTTACAGTTATAATTATATACTTTTTTATCGGCTGTTTATAATTAAAATTATTGCCTGGAGATAGCAAGAAGCTCTCTATTCTAAATATTTCATAAATTTGGAAGAAAAACAACTGATAAATATCATGTTTATTTGTGTGATCTTATCAGAGATCTAGGCGCACGGTAGTGCGCCAGGCCAAGTTCCGGCCTAAGCATACTGTGTGTATATTACAGGCGGTCTTAGGGCCTTTTTTTGTGCCGAAATTATCTTTAGATAAAAACTAAACATTGCCAAGTTTAAGAATATACCTGGTTGAGGAAAGTGATATTTTAGTAACTGGATATAAGTATTTTTATTGTTGTTTTTAAAGGTCAGTTGAAGTGTCTTTACTGTTCTTAGTAAGTAACTATGAGGTCTTCCAAGTAATGAACTTGGCCATTTCTTTCTTGTATCATCTCTTGTATTGGCAAATATTTTTGGTTGAATTAATACACCAACCCATACTACTTTTTTGGAGTGTAGAATGGTAAGGCGTTTTTGGGGGGTTTTAGGAGGGGATATTTTTGAGGAAGGGAGTGTTTCTTTGTGGGGGCAGGAACTTGGCCTCTATTTCACATTTATGTTTTTTTGGGGTTCATATTTAGCCCGGCAGCGGTCGCATGGGTCTGGCACACCCAATTAACGCAGACTTGCTCTTCTGAGAATAGCTGGACAGTATCCTAAGCGGAAATGGCTCCCCGCCTTCTCAATGTTCGCTCTAGGAAAACACTATTACCAAAACTTTTCTCATTTTCTTGCCTTTTTTAACTAAACAAAAAACAACCAATTAAAAAGTGACTTAAATGAAGACAAACCCCCGTTCAAAAGAACAAAACAAACACTTTGGAAGTTGTAAGCAGTTATTTCTCCAATTGACATAGCAAATCGCTTCAGAATTATTTTTTGTGGAGAATTTAGTAAGCCTCCACTATTACGATTTCTCAACCGCTTTCGAGATATTTTTGAAAATATAAGAAGACTTCAAAACTTTTCAAGTCTATTAATATATTTTTTTTTTACTTCTTCCCTAACTGGAGATTTAACCAAAATGTAAACATCTTAGTGCAGTCAGATTCCTTTTCTTTAAAGCTGAAATTGCAATTGCAAGCTAGATCTTGATGATAAATTCAATATACAAACAAAGTTATTCAATTGAAAAAAATATTTATTTTATTTAACCCCTTCAGGTCCGAATTTTTATTTCTTGATACATTTTTTTTATTTTTCTGCCATAATTGTGTATTGCTCTTGTGAAGATTCCGGATTTTTTTCAGAATTTTATGGTTTACCGGTCATGAGTTATGTTATGTCCAGTATACTGGACATTGGTTCTCAAGTAATGCGATTTGTGGATGAAAACCGAAATTCAAAATTTCGAAATATTAAAAAAATATATAATTAAAGCAGAAATTTTTCAACAATTTAAAAGAAATTAATTCAGTAAAAATAAATTTGAAAAATTATAAGTAAATATTATTGACATGAAATTGTTGTCAGCGCACAGTAATAATGAAAATTAATGAAATTGAAATATTTACAGTCTACATACTAGTCTCAAAAAGAGATATTTCATTATTTAAAAAAACAAAACATAAAACTAATAAGAATATATTTTTTGAAAATCATGTGAACGGACAGATGATATTTTTGAGTGGTTTGGGCGCCTTCTAGCCCATACCATTCTGAAAAAGTTATTGATTATTATGGTACCCAAAAAAACAATTCTGACAACATAAAAACAAAATATAACAGTAAATATTAGAAAAATAGATAAAAAATATTGTTACATCAAATATGAGGGTTGACTTCCCACATAAAGTGCACTGGACATGGATTTTCAAAAAATTCGTAGACACCTTAGGGTAAATGACCCGATCGTTGACACTGCTCCTTAAGTTGACACTTCAAATTTAAATTTGAAAAATAACAATTAGATTCAAGAGAATTCAATAAGTTTGCATCCAAATGAAAGAACAGGTGTTGAAGAATAATGTCGACTGACCCGATCAACTATGCAACTACGATAATAACATCTGCAGCCATTTTAGTATGAAAAATCCTCGAGTCAACTCCTGCTGCTCTCTTTGCTTAGTGAATTTGATAAGAGATTAAGAATATTTCTTAAGAATTTTTTTTTGTAATGCGTGCATTAAATTGTATTTTTGTGATTTCTATGAACTCTATGATACTTAAATTATGGACTGTAAAAGGTTTGACTCAACTTAAATAAAAAAATCTTGAGATTATGGTAGTGTCAACATTGGGAACCCAATAAACAACCAGGGCTCCTTTTCTTGACACTAATGTCAACTTTAGAAAAACGGTTGTAAGTGATGAATACTAAAACATTTAGTTGAGATTTTCATTAGAAATTCATGTGTCCTGATTTTATTAATTTCTAATGACTGGAACCTTAAGTTGACAACATGTTTTCCTAATTTCGACATTCTGTTCCTAATGTTGACAGGCAACTTTTTATAATAGTTTTTGCAATTTGAAATGTCACACAACTTCTTAATCAATTTGTGGTACAATGGTTATAACAGGCGGTACCTCCAAATGCTTCTCACATTAACCAACCTATGGATGTATCAGGTTTCCGAACGTTTAAAGAAGTTTGGAAGCTAAAATTTCATGAATGGAGCAAGTCCTGCATTTAAAAAAACACAGCTGAAATCGCCAAGAAAAAAGAGCGAAGGCTAGATTGAACAAAAAGAAGAAAAATCCCTTACAAGAAATAACTTTTAAATTCTTCTCGTCGGAAAAATAAGGTGAGAAACTCCATGACTGAGGAAGATGGTGACTCCTCCATTCAGCCTGAAGAAGGAAGGACATCACTAGCATGAGCTGTGTAGAATCAGCAGGTGTAAGTAAACCATCATCAATGAGTTACACAAAAAGTTAAAGAAGAAGAGAGATTGTTCAAAAATGACCAAGGGATGGATGATGAAAATGGCTGTAATAAGCAAGTTATAAACAAAGTTAACGTTATTAGAGTAGGTGATTAGTGTATAGTTCAAGTTGAAGGAAAAACAGCACGATTTCAATCCAATTTGGTTGTTTGTTTAAAGAATGAAGTTGTATTATTTTCATTTTCCCTCACTGTCATCCTTAGGAACAGAAAAGTCAAACTTAGGCACCGACCTACTGCAGACGTGCCAACATTAGGACCAGAGTAAGGCAGCATTTAATGATTTATTTTACTTGAAATACGTAATGTATCTAAAATTGGTTTATGTGAATTTCATAGAGAATGAGCTGACAAATAATTTGATATATTCAAAGTTTATTATTTTCAAAAACTAAGCAAAGAATTATTTTAAGTAAAATAACCCTTCCTTAAAGTGTCAACTATTGGGTCACTTACCCTACTTCAAACTTTATTGATAAAATTGAACTTCCAACCTTTAAAAAGATCATATACATTAAATTCGGAGGAGTTTTAATTAACTAAAAAGAAACCATTTGGACTAAATATGTAAAGAAAAGTCAATAACTTTTAGAATCCATGACTACTCGTGGTGGAGCAGAGAAGATTTTACACATAACCTTTCAAAATCGAATGGAATCATTTTATATTAGATGTCAAGTGGAAGAAAAATACATAGAGCTTCAAACCAAATTGGAAGTAAACATCTATCGACCATAGGCAGTGTGATACAAAGTAAAGAAGTTATGTCCAGCCGGCTGGACAATGGAACTGAAGGGGTTAAGTAACAAATATTATACTTCTAGAAGTTTACATTAAAATAACAAACAAAGCCAATTTAAATGTAACTTATTAACAATTTAAAAATCAAAACAAAACTAAAACGTAACACTTTAAAACTTCAAAATAAGCTGGTTTCCCAATAGAAAAGGACAAAAAAATAAAACAAAAAAATCATAAATTAACTTATATAATAAAGCATCAAAATAAAGTAAATGAATGAATAACAAAAACTTGTTTCTAACAAGATACACTAAGCATTATAGGAAACAGTTAACCTTGATAAAAATATAACAATAGTAATAAATGAAAGACATTTCTTTAAAATATATATACACATGTATATTTTTATATTGTTTTATACAATATATATATATATATATATATATATATATATATATATATATATATATATTATAATTTTGCAAATAAAAATTTTAACTTCTTATATCAACAGTACTAAATTTATTAAATACAAAAACTCCACAGCCCAATAACACTTAACTTTGTTTAAAATATTCCAATATATATAACAAGATGAATTAAATTCATTGATAGCCACAAAAGTAATATATAATTTGTCATAAGTGTAAGTAATAAATAATAAAAAAATAATAATCTGGTATTCATTTTAGTAGCCGACAGTTTCACTGGCTGATAGATTACAAAAGGAGACTTTTAGATTTTTACTAATATGTCTTTACAATTTATAGATGCTGATGTTTCATTTTCACATGCCTTTCAAGCAGTCTCGTCTCAAGAGCACAATATTCACAGAGAGAGCACTGAAGGAGCAAGTCCTTTGAGTGGTGGCGCATTATATGTTTTTTCAAGTTGCCGTTTGCAACAAACTTGTCGTTACAGTGTGGACAGGAAAGAGGTCTTTCTTTTGTATGTTTGTACATTATGTGGCTCTTCAGTGCTCCCAAAACTCGAGTGTTATAGTCACAATATGGACATGAAAGAGGTTTTTCTTTTGTGTGCTGAGCCATAATATGCTTCTTGAGAGATCCTGAATGAGCAGTTCGGTAATCACAATGGAAGCACTTGAGCGGTTTTTCTTTTGTGTGCTGCATCATAATGTGGCTTTTCAGGTTTCCAGAGGTAGAAGTCTTATAGTCACACTGAGTACAGCAATAAGGTTTTTCTTTTGTATGCCTGTAAGTAATGTGGCTTTTTAATGTTCCATTTTCTACAGCTCTATAGTCGCAAAATGGACAGCTCAGTGGTTTTTCTTTAGTGTGTTGCCTCATAATGTGTATTTTAAGAGTGTTTGGTGTAATGGTGGTGTATTCACAGTGTGGACAAGACAATGGCTTCTCAGTCATGTGTTGAGAAGCAACATGGTACTTGAGACTTCTGGGATACTTTGAAGTGAAATTACACATTGAACAGGTCACAAATTTCACTTTATTCTCCTTGGAAAATGAAAAAGAATCCTGAGATGAGTTGTTCTCCTGTATCCCAGCTATTACATCTACACAAAGACAAAAATATGTAAATATTTCATAAACAAAAATAACAAATATGAGTTACTGATGAATTATAAAATTGTACAAATTGAACCCTCATAACTTATACTATTTTTTCTCGGAAATTGGTGTGCCAGTATTTTAAAGGTTCATGTATTTCTATGATTCAACCATTTGTTTTTAGGCAATTAAATTAAATGAAAAATTGGTATTCTGATTCACATCATTTAGGAATAATCTTAAATTTCACAAAATTAATATAAAACATTAAATTAATTTATAGCAGTATGAGTGAAACTTACAGAAATGGTGTAAAAATTGGACTTAAAGAGATTCCCAGGTTGATAGTATGGGAGACAGAAATGAGTAAAGAATTACATAGCGAGGTTTTATTGGTAATTTAATAAAACTGAACAAGAATATCAATATCAATCATCCTCATCAGTTTTGCTTCATTAAAAGAAATATCTGCTTTCTTGCTTCAAAATAAAATTGATTGAAAAGGAACAAAAACTTTAGGGTGGTATGGACTACTAAACATCTAGAACATGGAATAGCTAGCCAGCTAAAATGCTGTTACACATAAAAGAAATGTTTTTTCTGAACTAAGTGATCTTATTTAATTTATTTTTAATTTTTTTTATGAAACATTTTTACCGATTAAATCAAGATTTCGGGGAGGGGGTGCTGCAGCCCCCTCAGATCCCTCCTCTTATATAGGCCCATGAATTATGGTATCTTTATCACTCGTATCTTCCGTAATTTCGCATACCACATCCAAAATAACACTGAACATGAGAGATTTTGGTTTGTAGTGAGTAGCGTTGTGTGTGGAGCCAAGTCACCAATCGATCTGTAACTGTTTAGTAACCCGAGTTACCAACTGGTTGGGTAACTAGCTAGTAGCTCTGTGTGTATACAGCCTAACAGAGTGCTAGTAATTTTCGGAATAGTGCCTCTAGCGCCAAACCACAGACCCCCTTCTTAACTACGATTTCTCTGGGTCCATCATTTCCTAAGAACTTGTCTTGGAGATATTCAATGCATTTTCAATAGATCCCTTCTTTTCTATATCAATTGACGCCGCTTGCTCGGGATCATTCGTTTCAAATCGGATCGTTGGGTCGAGAAAGTAACCAATTTGCTGTGGAAAGGCGTCTATATCTGTGTACCTAGAAGATCCGTGATCGTCAATAGCGCACTCTTCTTCTGCATTTTTAGCCATTCCCCTCAAGAAGAGCAATCAGCCTGTGCTTTACATAGTGGTGCCACCATGTAACCAGGAGGGTAGAGCTCGGACAACGGCCTAGCACATGACCTCGAGTTTCAGGCTTTTTGCCGCATTTGGGGCACAGGGGTGCAACATCAGCTGCTCCTGCTAAACCGAGGACGCCACATAGAGGCGCGTAATTAGCGTTTAATTTTAGGGCGTTAGTCCATTCAGAGCCAGACAAGTCTTTTATTATAGATGAGTTTAATGCTCTTTGAGCATTCTTTGAAATGGCTCACGCCAATGCCTTGCCATTTGCATTTAACCCACTCCTCGAATGAATTTTCGCGCAGATTCTTCTAATTTTTCTAATATTTTGGTATTCAGTTTTGTCTATATTGCCTATATTTGGTGTTCCTATGCATTCTGTCGATTCTTTATCATACTCGAATATTGTTTGAAATAGTCCATCAGATATTGGATCCAACTTCTGAGCAATTGACCAGTGTTGCTTCTCAATCACACTTCAGAAGACATAGACCTCTAAACCATCGAGGATTATAGATCATAGCATTGTAGGGAGACCAAGCATGGCTATGACGCACCTTCTTATTATAATATCGACACCTAATGTAGGACGAAGTTTCATCAAGGGAACAGTCTGTAGAGGAAATGTTAAATATGAAAAAACATACTGATTTATAACATACTGACTTATCTCCTCGAAATAGATTTGACGAGGTAAGCTTATTTAAATTTTCATTTATTTTCAGAATTGCATTATCGTTAATCCTTGGCGAAATTGCAACCTAACTATTTGATCTTTCCTCTTTCATCAATTGATTCAATCTCGTCCTTGTTTTCTAGGATTAACTTTATTTTTTCTAGTGTGCCTTTTTGCAGTACAATAGAGGAGCTTATCCGCGCATTTGTAAATAAGCGTATCTCAATGAATATTCGCGTCGCAATATTAATTGTTCTCGTAGCTGCAATCACATTGCACGCTGTCACGGCCTGGTCATCAGCAGAATATTACTGTTCGCATTGCCATGCAACTTTATATGAGTTGTCTATTCCTAATATCGTCCATACCATGTCAAACTATCGAATATGCAAATCGGAGCAAACTAGAGAACGAACATATTCTATCCGTTGACGAAGTAATATAATGAAAATGGTCTTATTCGATACTTTATTTAAGGCATTAAACGCTATTCTAGAGAGTTGTGACAATTTTCGACAAGCCGTATCGTCCACAATCCAAGAGCAAAGTCTCCAATCTGAAAAACGAGATTTGCATATGAGATAGTTTGACCTGCTGGGGACGATATGACGTGGACGAGCGACCGTGTAACTCCTAGTGGCACGCCTTGCTTAACCTTTATAGCATCAGTTTGTTTAATGCCAGAGGCAACTCTTATTTCGTTATTGCAGAGCAAGGCGGAGATAGCATTGCTTAGGTATGGAGATATTCCCTGAGCTTCCAAAGATTTCAAAATATTGCTGTGACCGATATTGTCTCTAGTCGGCACTTCCGGATTGTTTCATGAGGTCAACCTTATAATCTTCCCTCCCTTCATAGGGAGGAACCAACCGCACTAAAAGCCTAGACCAAGATAATCCTTTCTCTTGGCAGATTCATTCCATATTGCTTCGATGATGCGATAGTTGATATGGCAACCAGGTAACCCTTTTGTGAATCCTCTTTGGCTTGAGTGAAAGCCAAAGAGGATCTTGACCAGTTGCCTGAGCTCGCGATATAGCACATTTTCTTTTTTTTTTAACGGCGCATCAACTATTTGGCTATTAGCGCCGGGCTATCTACAAGTTGCCACCCTTTTATAATGCCAACAGCACGTGTCGGTCACCCAGTCAGGTACTGACCACGCCCGATGTTGCTTAACTTCGGCGATCTACGGGAACCGGTGTATTCAACGTGGCTATGGCCGTTGGCATTTTCTGTTATTCTACGGACTATGGAATAGATCGTCACTGGCCGCTTTAAATAAATCTCTATGCAGCTTTTACCTTTATACATACATTAAAATCGTTCGGCCTTGTCTAAGTGCTTCTAGGAAGTACGCAGTCGTCAGCAATATCTCTATCATATCTGTTAGAATATGAGCCACACCCAGGCATTTTATGGTTTTTAATGACACCTGGTCTTGGTCCCGGAGATGTGTCCATTGAAGTCCTTTTGATGGTATTGTGAAAAGTCTTCAGATCGATGTTCATCAAGTTGGGACTAGTAACACTGTTTCATGGGCGTATATAGGAAATAATTTCGGGAGGGGCTGGGAAAATTTCGGGGGGGGGGACTGAGACCATTTCCGGTCAAGGAATATGAAAAATTTAGAACTTGGAATAGTTTTAGGCAACTAAAACGCTATCACGCCTAAAATAAACTATTTTTTATTAACTAAGTGATCTTATTTAATTTATTTTTAAGGGTTTTTATGACACATCTTTACCACCAAATGAAAATTTTGGGGGGTGCTGCAGCCCCCCCTTATATATGCCCATGCTCTGTGGAGCTTTACCTAATTCACGGATTCTCGTGCTCAAATGTAGATTTAAAATGCTCAAGGAGTTTGTTCGTTTGTCTCTGACACTGTTTCAGAGAATCCGCATTCAAAATTTGAATGACAACCTTCTTCCTTCCACTATAGTAGTTGTACTTTCAAAGTAGCTTCCATAGCACTTCGAGATAGTGGAAGGCTTTTAGGTTGTTAAAGAACAAAATTGGGGATGTGTTTTGAACTTATAACTTTAGGCCACATCGTGCCCACGGACTTCCGGACTTGGATTAAGAAAGGCATCTAATGTTCCTTGCATAACAACAACGTTGGACGATTGTCCATTGGTGGGAGTCGACGAAACATTCTCCCTTGTATCTTGTGGATTGAGTAGTCTAAGTTCACCTCACAGGATCTATTGAATTGTTGGAATTTTCGAACTTGGGCACAGGAAAATCACCAAATATCTAGGAAAGGACTTCTCGGTAACCAATTAATTGGTCCTTTTTTTTTTTTCTACCTAAAGTTCATAGTTATATTGCTCAGCACATTTCGCCCTTGCCACTTTTTTCTTCTCTGGGGGTTGGATGATTCACTGCCACCTTTGCCTCTTTCTGGGACCTATTCTTTTTCCTCATTTTAAAATATCTTATTGCTGAATGTTTTGGTCATGGTAAAGTATTATTCGACTCTTTAAGAAATTTCAAAAAATTCATTATTATATTGTCATAGCTTAGTGGGTCAAAGTTATTAATATATTTTTTAATTTTTTTTTTAACTCAGTAGACCACTCTTCTAGTCCAATTTAATTAATATTCATATCTAATAATTTATCCTCTTCATCATCTTCGGAAGAATTAGATAACTTAAAAATGGATTGAAGTTTTGCTTCATTGGCCTCTTTGTGGTGTTTTTTGCTATGTGAGTCCAAAGGCCTCTTAATTCCCCCAAAACCTTTCCCACATCTTGCACAAAAGGGTTTTGAAAGAAACTCCATTTTCAATATTCTCTGACAAAAATGACGTATTTGGGGGAACGGCATTTTTTGAAGCTCTAGTAGTAACATTGCTCATCATATAATCTCCTAAAAACAGTAAATGCGTTTTCGTATGATTATTCGGTATTCTCCTTTTAAATACATACTTAATAATATATAGGTTATGCTTCATGAGGCTATAATCTTACATCTTTAAGCTTCCATGTTTCTAAAAGATTTACATCCCTTCACTCTATATCAAAGAAACGTTGTTTTTATGTAAGAGACAACTTCTTATTAGCTGTACAGATTTACGTATGTAAGGGTCAATCTATATGAAGTGATCCAAGGTAGGTTTCTTGATGATTTTTAATTTATTTTAATTTTTGATAAGTTTTTACTACACAAACTGGGAGTCCAAAAAAGATTTTTTTTTTAAATTTTATCTTTCACCATTTAAATGTGGCAGCCAGTTGTGTTTTGAATCACGTAGCGATTTTTGGCTTTAAAAAAGTTTGCGTTAAATTGATTATATCTGGACTGCATCATGCTACAAGATTGGAACTGGCACCATTTCTTTCAGTACTCTCTCCCCTACAATACTGTTTCATAGCCATAATTCCCTATGCAAATCTTACCAGTCTAAATGGTCTTCAAAGTTGGGGGTCGAAAATTGCGGAATTCCAATTTTTAGAAATTAAAAAAAAACATGAAGGAGATTTTTATCAGAGTTAATAGTTCTTTTGTAGTAAGATATCATTGGGTAGTCACATTTTATATAGTATCAGCATTTACAATTCACTCCTTAATGTTTTATGAATTTTTTAAATTTCAATTTTTGTAATGTCTGAGGTTGTATATCTCAGATGGGACTACATAAAAATTCATGATTTTTACAGAATATGATGTAGGCCTATATGGTAGCAAATTAAAGTATACCTTTCCTTATCGGTATTTGACTCTGAACCACGTTATGAATTTTTGAAATTTCAATTTATGAAATGTTTATAAAGTTTTAAGTAGTATATCTCCGATGGGACTTGATAAAAATCCATGATTTTTACACATTATTTAAACCTATATGATAGCAAAGTGGAGTAAAAATTTCATTTTTGGTATTTGACTCTGAACCAAGTAATGAATTTTTGAAATTCCAATTTTTTAAAAAGTTTTGGGTGGTATCAGTAGTAAACAAGAGGAAGAAGAACAACAAAGTAAAACAGAAATGAATTGGGTACCCACAATATATTGTAAACATCACATTTTTGTGATCTCTTAACCCTTTAACGGGCACATTTCGCTAGCTATGTTGGAATTTTTTAAATTTATATTTGGGAGTCTGGGAGGCATCCATTTACTAAATATGAACCCAGGATGTTGAAAAAAAAAATTGTATTCATAAATACGGGGTAGGCTGCTTAAGCGGCCCTTGCCCATTCCAGGCATCGGGAATCCCCAATAAGAAATGCCGCGATACCTCGTAAAGCCAATTCCAAGTCGCAAAGATCCCAAAAATGAAAGGTTCATTCGATGGCATTACCCTAAGATTGGCAGGCATTAAAAAAAAAAAAAAAAAAAATGCTGAATGATTTATAATAATAGTATAATGCTAGCCCACAATATCATTTCAGACAGAATTGAGAAAAACATTTCATTAGGAATGCCAAAAAAAGTATTTTTTTCCTTCCAGTCTCACGAGAGTAAGGTACTTATGAGACGAATCAATGAATAACATGTAAGCGATATTCTCATTTCAATTAAAATCAATTAATTCCAAATCTAGAATGTATAAAAGAATTATTACATACTTTGAAACGATTTCCAGATAAGATGAGTGATCCAGAAAGCCAATAATGCACGGCCGACACTGACACAAGGCGAGTGCAGGAATGGGCAAGGACCGCTTTAATGGTCAACTTCGTCATATCTCCGCTCCTCGGGCCCAAGACCTCCAAATACTATTTTTTTGGCATACCCCGGCATCTAGCAGGAAGCATTGGAACCATTTCCGCCTCACTCGCGTCATTTTTTAATTTCAGCGAGCAGTTAAGGGGTTAAGAGGCAGAAAAAATCTTTTTGATTATCCCAAGTTAAGTTTAACTTCTAATGATATTCAGAATACAGGGCCTGTCATTTTGCCAAGCAATATCACTTGAGGAAAGGGACTCCATATGCATCAGGAATGTTAAAAAAAAAAAAACGCTTAATGTATTCATTTTTATTGAATAATAATAAAATACATTGTTTTAAAAGGAAAACATTTTTAAGCTAAATATAATCTATATTTCTTGTTAAGAATCAGATCAAGTTGATAGCTCATCAAATTAACAGATGGACTGTGTATTTAAAACATGATTGGAAATAAATGTGAACAAGAGTTTCAGAAATTGTTGATTCGGTTCTTGTAATTATAGTGAGGATATTCAATTATATTTTCTTCATATTCAGCATTGAGAATTAGTTCTAACATTTTTGTCAGGTATCTAATTTAGATGAAGGGAAGATGTGGAAACACAATGCTTTGGAAATACTAGTTGAATGGTCTACTGGAAGTTTTCTTGGTGACTTCATCGCCATTTACCCTCTGTATCACAGGATTTCTGTCTTAATGCCAAATGAATCCAACTGAACTGCACGTTTTGAGTTTGAATAGGTCGAGTCAGGAGCCTCTGACCTACCTTCATCAGTTGTTTCTAGTTTGTGGGTTACCTCTGTTTTTAAAGAAATAATATTACACAAAATCCATTTGCTTTTCAAGATCCTCGGCTTGACTTTCTTCACATCTTTGATTCATTTCCACTTGTTTTTGCAAAGAGGACCTATGGATAATAAATAACACTAAATTATCTATTTGGTACAA
Source organism: Gonocerus acuteangulatus (assembly GCA_946811695.1). NCBI lineage: Eukaryota > Metazoa > Arthropoda > Insecta > Hemiptera > Coreidae > Gonocerus > Gonocerus acuteangulatus. The sequence continues at coordinate 85,069,328 of OX328123.1, forward strand.
CAAATTTGTGGTTACTTATAAACTCTATAAACTACGAGTGTACCTTTTAAGATTCCAACAAAACCCTACAAAATGACCTCAACATCCCATTTGTCCTTGACCTCGCTAAAACCCGTTTCCAAACGTTCCACTCCAAATTGTCTCACCATCCTAATCCTGAAGGTCAATCCTTATCATCCCAATCCCATCCAGACAATTCCCCCAGGCTGCTCAAGAGACAGTGGCCCCGAGACAATTTACTTGCCTGACTTTTCATGATCAATAAAATATTTATTGAGACACCTCTGGAAGTGCCAACAATGGTTGGCTTCTTCCAAATTTTGTATTTTTTTTTTTTTTTTTTTTTTATTTTACTTCTGCCAGTTTTGTCAACTTGTACATAATATCTGGCTCAACACACTTGATCATTGTACTGTTAACCTGTACAGGTTTCAAATAAATAAATTCCAAATAAAAAAACCCTTTTAAGATAATACTATAGAGCAGTCTGGAAATGTAGTAGAAAAATTTAAGGAAAAATAAAGGTTCCTTAAAAGTATAACATTTATTTATACATATTAAATATTACTATTGTCATTAGTTATTACCCTATCCCACCAGCTTAGAAAGTCCATAATCTTTTTTTTTTTCAAAATCCCTTTCTACTAACAATTTTATCCCTTTTAGTGTGTTTCCTCTCTCTCCATAGGGAGGAAACCAGCTTATGATGTTGACGTATGAGGCAATCCAGAAGTCAATTTCATGGTTCAGAACTCATAGCTCATGAAAATAATGGTGGTTCAAATTGGTGTATATATGTATATGTATACATGTATACATATATACACGTACATACATATATATATATATATATATATATATATATATATATATATATATATGTATGTTTTGTTTTAAGTTTCTTCGCTGGGGTTGATATGATTGATTTGTGAGACGGCTTCTCTCTCCAGCGGTGTTCTTCCTCTCCTTTGCGCAATATTTCGTCGGAAGAAGTCGGAGATGTACCCGACGAAATATTGCGCAAAGGAGAGGCAGAACACCGCTGGAGAGAGAAGCCGTCTCACAAATCAATCATATATATATATATATATATATATATATATATATATATATATATATATATATATATAAATCAGTGCCACGAGGGCCCTAAGGGGCAGAAGGCTGGGTTGGCCTAGGGACGTTCAGGGAGGCC